>CM057817.1:107694898-107702202 GCA_030067965.1 Latrodectus elegans | reverse complement strand
CAACACACTACAATACAGATGACATCAATGCTCTTAGGGGAATCATTTTATGCTCATGAAATTTATTTGAGAAGAATATTGTCCTGCGCAACGCAAATGACATTATTTTTGACAAAAAAGGAATAAAAGTAATAAAATATCAAAAGAATGAATATATATCCTGTAGCACTTAAGGCGATATAAAATATGTAACTGAAGTTATAGCATAGATGTTGGAGAAGAAGAAGAAGAATGGATCTAGTGTTTGTTAGGTTCCTAGCCTAAAAGGCCATGTACCTTCTTTTCCTAAGAAATTTATCTACACCTAACTTTAGTTGAGATTAACATAATGATTTCAAAACATAATATTATTTAAACAAAAAATTTACGAAAATATTTGGCTTAGGTTAAAGTGCTCCCAACGAGATTTCTTTGCATGAGATTGAATAAACATAAAAAAGAAAAATTTGAATACACATTACAAACAAGTGCAAGAAAATATTTTTAAATTACAGTTTATATACATAGTATTAATATAACTATATAAAGACAAAAATATTTTTTTATTCTATTATATATGCATATATATATAAATACAAAAGTTTTTGTTTCCTTTTTTTATATATTTATATATTTTTTTTCAAGTATAAGAAGAAATTATTTAATTCTACTTTTTGGGAGGCGAATAGATAAGTTTGAACGTGGTTTAGCCCGCAGAACCACCCTTGGTCTGTGAAAATTGGAAAGTTCATAGGGACTGTAGTTTTCAATTGCTTGAACTTCAGAGTTATATATTTCATAAAGTCTGTTGTAGAAGTGAAAAGCAAGAAATTGGATGTATCTTGACAGAGGAACGACACCCAAATTGTTTTTGATGTGTTCGTTTCTGATGTAGAAGTCTGATTGAGTGATCAGTCTAAGAAATTTACTTTGCTGACCCTCAACAGGTTGTTCTAGAAGAAATGCTTAAGAGAGAATATCAGGAAGGAAATTGAGAATCAATTAGATATGCTCAAAGTGACTAGTCTAGAAATAGTCTGAACGACTTTCTTTCTCTGTACGGCTACACCAATAATTAAATCATAAATCACCTTGTTGTCACTAAGATGGGATACGCAGTACAATACCGTCTCAAAACAGCTTTCTAATACAGCCGATCCAAACTATTCAACCGGATTCTATTGAACATATTTTTCACCTTGACTCATTTCTCAATTGATGTTGAATGCTGTTTTCCGAAAATTCTAATTTCTCGTAAACTCATTTCAGCACTTCTACCGTTTTCAATGTATTTGGATCGTTTTCTCATTAATTAAACTTTGTAAAATTAGTTTATTTTAAACATGAAAAAAAGTGATTACAGTACGAAAAGAAAACTTCATCTTACCACTAAAAGGAAATCGATGAAAAATCGATTTCCTTTCCAATCCAAAAAAAAAAAAAAAAAAAAAATAAAGCTGAAAAATTAAAATCTGAAAAAATAAAAGTTCAACTATACGAATTTGTATGTTTGTGTTTGTATATAGGGTGTTTTTGTGTGTGTACAGAACCAGAAACTAGAACTAAATAATATATATATATAGTTTCTGCTTTTTCTTCATGAAATGTGAATTGCTCAAGCATTTCTTTAATTTATTAACAGATTTATTTTAATTACTATTTGGCCTCATATATATTTCAAAGTATTAACTAAATTTCCCATATGCTCATGAAATTGTATTATATTTTACTCGTATTACTATGAAATTATATTTTTCTCGTATGCTATAAGTTGTATTTGCATTTCATTATTTGTTGACAAATATAAACTAATTTATATTTCTCACAATTTTACTCTAAACTAATTTTAATCTAATTTACCTGTGTGCTTTTATAAGGCATATTTAGTGCTAATATAATTTTGTTTTTATCAAGCCAGGGGAAAATATCTAATGAAATAACGGAAGAGTTTAAAAAATCTTCATAATTAAAATATATTTCACAACACATTTTACACCAGAATATCAATTTTTAGAAAACGTGTACTTCTAATTATAACTTAGTTAATTTTATTTATATAGAGGAATAAAGTTAGGGACTTGTGAGATTAAAGATAAGAGATGAATCAAGCTGTAAGTAATTCTAATTATATAAAATGGATGTAATGATTATTATATAAATAAATATTGTAACTGTATTTATATAATAATCACTTCATCTATTTTTATATAATTAGAATATATATATATATAAAAATTAAATATTTTTATATTGAGTTAGTTTTGAAAATAATAGTTTTGAATTATTTGTTGCATTCATATTCAAAAGTATCTTAAGTCAATATGTGAAGTCATAAAATCAAATTGAACCAAGGCACTTAAAAAAATATTTTTAATCATTCATGTAGTATTTTAGGTTTGATTTGAATTCTTATAATCATTTTTGACCATTTAATTAGTAACTGTAAAATCACTCAACATTTACAATTTGTCTTCATATTTTTTAGTGCGAATAATAAAAACCGAACTCTAAAATATAAATAATATTTTCTGTAGAATCACTGGCAGCTAATTTTCCATAAGACAGCAACAGGTAATTCCGGTGTCAGTTCGTTGAGCATTTGTACTGACCCACTTTCCCTCACCCCTATTCTAAGAACCCAGAGGGTAATTTGAGGAAAACATCCGTTAGGAGTAAATTTAAAACTCTCTTTTTGGCTGTTTTTATGGCGTTAGTACTTTAATCTTTCACGATATAACGAGCCAAATCTGGCAGACTTGCTAACTTCGAAGGATTGATTGACAAGCAATTTCAACCAATGATAATGCTTGGGATACTCCCCTATACAAGCTTTGAGAACTAACACCAGATGGGGCGTCAAGACAGCAGAAGTTCGCACGTTGGTCTGGAAGAGCCTTAATTTCAAACTTTTAAAAATTATGGAATTAACTATATAATAAAATGAAACTTAAACCTGCAATAAATGCTTAAAGATGTGTACTCATCCAAAACATGGAAAATTATTATTATTATTAATATTTTTTGGTAATCACCCTTTATTGATAAGGAATAAGCACAATTTTTTAACTTTAATACTCCATTTATTGCAAAAATGATAATATATTATCACACAATAACCATTCTAGATAACAGTAGTTTCATGTATCTTTGTTTTTAATATCGTATCTTTTACGCATAAGTTTTCGCAAGAGTAAAGCAGATTTTAAAGTCCAAATTTGATACAATATTTAAAAACTGTTGATGTTCTTAGTCTAATATTTAAAAATGTTATTTTGAATGAATTTAATCAGATCTGATAGTCATAGTAAATAATTTAATTTTCTTGTTTATGGTATTTATATCTTTATAGAGTATTACAAGATTGATTTTAATTTTCTTAAATCTGAAAATTAAAGTTTACTTTTGAATAAAGAATATTTTTGCCTTAGTTCAAATTTTTCTTTCTAAAGAAAAATATTTATTTTTGGAAATATACATCCAGAAAGAAATTCTCAGTGATATAAATTATTAAAATGCTGGAGTTATAAATCTTTAATTTATTTACCTTCAGCTGTTAACAGAAAATAATTTTTCAATTATTTTCAAAGACTATAAAATATGAACCGAATCTGAATCACAAATACTGAAAACATTAATTTTTTTAGTGGATATAACGTTTAGAATTTAACAGGCATTCTATTTTTCCTAAAATTATAGTTGATTTTCATATTATTTTACAATAATGAATTTTCTCTGATGTTCAGGGCTAAACATCTTAACTAATCATTCGATTGTTTGAAAAATATTTTATTACTCAATAGTTTACATACATATACATCAAATCTCTGTAATATTTCTTTCTTCTTTTTCTTTATTTATATCACTTTAAAAATTACTCAAATAGATTATTTAACTAACTTAAAAATCAATTTTCAAGACTCATTAATGTTGTAATTTTCATTACTTATCCTAGAACAGAATTGCAATATTTATACAATTAAATGAATTTCAACAACTTAAGTGAATTGCAATTTATTAATACATTGTAAAATTTTCAAAAATTTAATTATAAGTAAAAGAATATATCGCGTTTGCCGTTTTTTCTAATAAAGAAGCATTACTTCTTTATCAGAAAAACTGTAAACGTGATATATTTTTTTAACTATAAAAATTTTGAAAAAAAATATTACTTAAAAATATTATCCTTGAAATGTACTGGCCAAATTGCTTTTTCTTAATAAGAAACTAAGCATCCTTAGTTAAAAATATTATCTCACATATTATTTTTTAAATTGTTTACTAATAAAAAACATTTCTTACTATTTAAACTTGTTTATTGCAATTTTCACGGTAAAATTATTTGTTTTCATAAATTCCAAATCCTTTTAATTTATTATCCTTTCATTTAAAAATTATTCATTTAGGAGATTTATCCACACTTAAATCAGTCATTAGTAATTTACAAAATACTTCCAAAAATAATAAAACATGTACTAAAAATAGGTAAATGATTATGGAAAAGGAGAAAGTTGATGAAGAGAAACTTTATTTTTTACACTTTTCAGTTATAAATTTAAACATCTTTATACATTTGAAATGTCTTCTATTTCAGTTTAAAGTTATATAGCAAATTATTTTTTGTTGATGTTGTATATCTTGATTTATGGATCAATAACCAAGGGAAATTCCCAAAACATAAGCTCATGAGATATAACTTATTGCCTTTTCATGAGATATCCAGCAAGATTCACTGTTCTTTTTACGCATGTCCTAATTTTTTTACAAGTTGTCAAGTTACATGCTTATGAAAAATTATAGTATTGATTAATCAAATAAATATTTTCTATTCAAGAAAAAGAATATAACATCTAATTAATATTGCTTAGGCTGATAAATATATCATCAGCACTTCGCTCTAGATGTGATTAATAACTATTTAAAAAAAATCAAAATGAAAATATTTTTAGATGTTTTAATTTTTTGAAGTATTATTTAACATCCTATTAATTTTTTATAAGAGAATAAATCTTTATACTGAATATTTTCTTTTGTAAATAAAAAATGTTAACCCTTAATTGCAATTCGACACAACAATAACATTATGAAATATAGCTCCCAAAAGAGGAAACTTCATAAAATTGAAATATCATTTATGAAAATTTCTTAGAATAAAATTAAATTATAAGTAAAAAAATTTCGTTAGATGTCCTTAAAATTTGAATCGTTAATAATCAAAAAAGAAACGCATATAAACTGAGAAAATTTTCTTTTCGAATAAAATTAATGAATATGCGAGTTATGTATAATTTTACTCACTGCAATTTCGATTATACTGAATAAAAATATAAGAATGGAATTATAAAATCCCTAATTTTATTAGATAAATAAACTATATTTTAGGATTTAACCTTTTAAGAAACACCTTCCTGAACTACCATATAGGATATGTCCAGTAACATCCTAAAAATGTGAATGAAATACGAATATTTATTTAAATAATATTACGTTCAATAGTTAAGGCTTCATCCAATCTAAAGCTTAATGATAGTAAGTCAAAATTTTGGAAATTTTCATTTTAAAAGAAAAATTAATATTGCATAAAAAATAAAGTTATTTCCACCTCAGATTTTTTTTATTTTAGCTTTTTACTGTTTACATCGTTAATATATCATAACTTCTTCCCAAGTATCGTTAGTTTAATTCTCACAAATTTTGGTTTTAAAAGGAATTTTGTAAATGAAAAAACTGAATTTTAATGATTAAAGCCTAATTTTTATTTTCTAATAACGAAATTGTGCATTTTTATTAAACATAAGCTTTATAATTTTTACCATGATATTTTTTTAATTATTTTTTAAAAATAATTATATTTTACTGTTTAATTAGTAAAAACGCTTCTCTATCACGTATAGTCCGTCTATAATATATAGTAGAAGGGTTACTCTGATTTTTTTTTTTAATACGTGCAGATGAGAATTAACAAAATAAAAATTACTGTTTAATTTTAAAATACAAAGTATTTTAACACAGATGACGAAATTTTACTGACTTACTTCAACTTGTTTATCGTCGAATAAATTTTAAACAGAAGAGAAAATAGAGTTGACGTGAGAACATTTTCGCGCTCTGATTTTCTACGATTTTAAAGCAGGATTAAATGAAGAAGAATGCGTTCAACGGTTGCAATTATCATTTGGTGATGAATCTCCAGCTCGTGCTACTGTATTCAGATAGTTTAGAGAATTCAGAAGAGGTCGCAATTTCCTTCAGGATGAAGAACACACAGGAAGGCCGCCGTCGGCAGTAATCCCGGATAATGTGTCTGCCATACGAAAAATGTCAATGGATGATAATCGCTGTAACTATCAAATGATACAGAAGGAACTTAACATTGGATGCGGATCCAGTGTTAAGTACCATACACAAAATCATTACCATACACATCGAATCCATACACAAAATCATTCTCATGAAGAATTACATATGATAAAAGTAGTTTGCCGTTGGGTTCCCCATAATCTAACTGAGCACCAAAAAAGATGAGCGTGTCAGAATCAGTAAAGAAACTCTTAAATTGCTAAATGATGGTGGTAACCGCACCATTTCTAAAATTGTAACAGGTGATAACACCATTTCTAAAATTGTAACAGGTGATAAAAACGTACATACTGCTTTTTTTTTTTTTTTTTTTTTGACGTTTCAACACGTTAAGAAAGCAAAGTATGAGTCTTTGAAGATGATTCCATGCCGACAATGGTGAAAAAACAATGCGCACTGAAAAAAGTGATGTATGTCGTTTTCTTCAGAAGTACGGGATTGGTCAAAGCCATCAAGTTGGAAGGACACAAGACAGTAGCAGCAAACTGGTATATCACTAAATGTCTTCCAGAAATTCTACAAGAACCGAATGTTAGGGGACTAATGCTTCACAATGACAATGCATCTTTACATACAGCCGGATTAACATTTGAGTTTCTTAAACAAAAACAAATTAAAGTGATCGAACATCCCCCATATTCACCTGATCTAGCTATGTGCGACTTTTGGTTATTCATTAATCTAAAAAAGAACTTACGTGGACGTCGTTTTCATTCAGAAGAAGAAACTGATGTGGCTATAAATGTATTTTTGTCATCTATTCCAAGAAATGAGTGGCTTGAGGCATTTAATATGTGGAAAATTCGTCTACGAAAGTGCATTGATGCTGGAAGAGACTACTTTGAACATACCTAAAATTTTGTAAGTATAACTTTAAAAACTTAGTTGTATCTCAAAAATTTCAGAGTGACCCTCGTATTTACTATAATTAGCATCAAATTTTACTAAAATCTGATGAGAAAATTTTA
>CM057817.1:105339898-105702398 GCA_030067965.1 Latrodectus elegans | reverse complement strand
AAATTGGTTTTTGACGCATCAGTAATTGGAACTATTAAATTATCTTAACGTCTTTTTCTCAATCAAGTCACATCTTTTCGATCAAATAAAATATTGCGATTGTGTCCATGCTTTATTTATTAAAATATCTTAAATGCTTTAAACTATGTGGGAATTTTAAAAAAAGTCTTAAAAAATTATTCACTATTTTCATTGTGAATTTTATATTTTAACTTATTTTCTAAGGAAATGTATTATGTAGAATTACTTCAGTTACCCAGATAGCAATGATCAATGCTTAGCTCGAACAAAAAAAACTAAAAACATTGAAATTATTGATTTATCATGATACAAAATGTAAATACATAAAATTGATATAACATGTGGTATGAAATTTTTGTTTTTCTAGAAAATATTTTTTAACGGTTATATTATCCTTATATTTGATTATCTGAATACGATTGGGTTCTTATTCATCCAGATGATTAAAATTTGACTGACAATCTACGAACTGATAAATTTTGTTCGTAAGGAGATAAATTAATTTTTACAATAAACCTTTAAATATTGATATTTCGCCATAACAGTTAATGTTTTAAATTATAGTTTTTGCCTTTCTTTGCATTTGTGGGTCACACTTACCTGACACAAGGGAAACCTAGAAAAGTCCCCGTAATCTTTTCTGACATATGTTTCATTCAGAAATGTATAGGTTTCAAGGAAACAGAAGAAAAAAATTTGCTTTAATATGCTTTTGAATATCCAAACATAGCAGTTTATTCTACAAAAGGAATGTTGCTCTCATAATTATTTATAATAATGAAATTGCTTCTAGTTAAATTTAGTTCTCCCTTGAATTCCTAAAACATCATATTTTTTCAAATGTCAACTCTTAAGGATCGTAAACATAGTTTACAAATTATATATATTTTAATTACCTTACCGTACTTTTATTTGATGAGAGTTGCTGAAAGATTAATAAATTCTTATTAAATCAGTAATCTTTTTATCCTTTCACCGAACCATTTTCCTTACAAAATATTGCATTGAAACCTAAAAGGAGTGTTTTTACCCGGAAACTCATTAGCAACAAGTTCGCTGTTTCCCGCCTACATTTTTATTTCTATCTAATCTTATAGTAATGTCTTTTTTTATAATTATGAACTCCATGCTCGATTAGGCAATTAACTGGAAGAAAAAATGTTGGAATTATATTAAAATTACATTATCAAGTAGTTTTAAATGTTTTTTAAACAGCAAGTAATTACCTTTAAATATTTCTCTTTTAATCTATTACTATTTGAAACAGTGCATTATTTTACAACATACTATAGAATATTTTACATGAAAGCAATCTACACACGTGTATTAAGAAAGTGCTATTATCTGTTGTTTCCTAGTAGTTTCCCATTTTGGCAAACTAAGAAAAATGTATTTAAATTTTTGAAACACATTAGGTCTCTCCATTGTGATAAGGTTCGATTCATGTTTATATTAAGTGATGATTTCTTTTTCTGCGTACCAGATGATTTCAGCTGTCCCATCCTTCATTTCGCAGCACTTCAGTATCTTAAAAATTTATGTACTTTAATATATGTCACTGCACGGTGTAACTGTTATCGAACAATCTGCTTTTCACTTCTGTCTGGTGGGAGGTACCTTTTAGAAGCGTCCCTTTTGAGGACGATGAAGAATCTTCATCTGGTAGGTAGTTTGCCCTGGGTATATTTTAATGCCTGTCCACACAACACACATATAAACAATCCAATTAACTTCTAAGAAAGTGCTCATAAAAAACAGTCCCATTAAAAAATCATAAATATTCATGGATATTTACTAAACGTGTGCTAACGTATATTTTGCACTATTTTATTTCGGTATATAATGCACAAGAAAACGGTTAATTAGCTTTGAAGTCATTTATAGTCTCTTTCTTATATAATGTTATTCGGAAGACAACTCAAAAAATATTTTCATTGACTACCACGCTTTCACGGAAAGTCTTTTTCCATACTTAAACGTCATTCAGTGTTTTGGGGGTGGGTTCCAAGCATCACTCGTTAACCCATTAATTTTTTTAAATATTTTTTTCTCTCACAACAGTGAACGTGTTTTCGGTTTTTCCCATGCGCTACCCATCAAAAGTGTATAGGAAAGTTTAGAGAAAGATTTCTGAATTTTATACTTAATAACGGCATATCTAAGAAAATAGAATGAAATATAGAACAATCATTTCTACACCTTATTCAATTTGTTTTCAATTAATTTGTGCAGGAGTTCTCATTTCGTGGTACAAAACAGTGTTTCGAGCAAAGTAAATGATATAAGTGTTTTATCGTTAAAAAAATAGTAAATAATATTAAAAAATGGTAAATATTGTATTTTACTAAGTACCCGTTTTGTGCTGTCCACACGTTTAATTATGAGCATAAAATTCAGTGTTATAATGATATTAATCAAAAATGTTTCATTTCAATGATTAGAAGCCACCGCTCCTATTGACGGCTTCCAGGAAATGTTGGGATCTAACTTTTCTCGAAAGCTTAGTCTTAATAAGCCTCTGTTTGTGATTAAATATCGAAAATTTTATTTTGTGTAGTAACAATCTTCCGCAGTTCCATTGTAACAGAGTTCTCGAAAGTTGTTGATCTTGAATCAAAAGGAGAATCTTGACGTTGCTTTTAATGACGAAAGGATGGACACTGATCGACTTGCAATTTGGAAAACCCGGTCTTATTTATTTTCTCCGGTCTGGTCGGATGTGAGTCGGCAGCATAGGTTCCTTACCTTGAAAACCGCTTTTTAAAAGTTGAACTCCTAAGATATTCATCCTTTCAAAATAGAAGAACTTGTGTCACTCTAATTTCTGAAGCATGATGTTAACTTTCTCAGCTTCCGCATATCAACTTATAAAATCAAATTAGCGTTTACATTCTACAATTTAGTTGAAGGAAATTCATACTTTACGCAAATTACTATTCATGATTCTTATCAATCCGCGATTCCTACAAATTCTGTATGTTATATTCCGAAATAATAATCGTGACGATTTTTTGTGATAAGTGTATATCATATTGTATGCTTGTTTCTGTATAATTTTGATGTATAGTGTTTGCTCTCTGTAATATCCTCTAGATAAATTTAACAAACGATGTTATTAAAATTAAATAATGAAAACAATTTTTCAAAATACATAGTTTAAAAAATGTGTGAATAATTCCATGTAATACTATGGGCTTAGATGTGATATGCTTAAATGAGAAGTTGGGTATATAACAAATTATAAGAGACGCGTAATATATGCAATACTAGGAGTGAACATATCTTAATATTTTTATTTTACTTGTTATTTTTATTTATATAGATGCATTTGTTACATTATGCGATGACCCGCTGAAGACGTTATACCTCAAAAATTTATTTGGTAAACTCATACATTATTTTAATTACCATTTCAATTTTATAGAAACAGTGGTTTCTATCTTACAAATGCATAAATAAACTATCCTTGAATTTTTTGCAAGTGGTCAACTTGTTTTTGAATTTTCTAAGCTAAAAGGTATTCTATTTTTGAACTGTGTGTCGTTGGAAATTTATAGAATGTGTAATATTTCTTAATGTGGCCCTACACACGTGTTTTGCTACAATCTAAATATAAATTATTCTTAAGAATTCTCTAATTTTTCTTAAAGATTTCTTAACTTTACAGCAGTATATTTGTAAAAACGTCTTTGTAATTTGATATTTGGTATATTTCACAATCGATTTTAACACTCACCTGTCTTGGGTCTTAATGTTACAAAGTAAATACACTCACAGAGAGTTGTTATCCCCATAATGCTATTGTCTAAATGAATTGATTACCTTTAAGAGTTTTCCTTTATCCTCACATTTTCATGATTTGTAAGCATAAAAGTGACGTATTTATGAAATATATATATATCGAAGATTACTATTCCACATACTTTAGTGGATTTCATCCAGCGTGAGCTATTATCTAATTAGTAGAATTCTGTTCGCGAAAGATATTTTCTTGTCATATTTGATGATCCTTTTACTTCCGTCTCTTGCTGTGCATTTCACATTTTTAGCACTTTTTTGCCAATTTTGCATCCACGGAAGTGACATTCCCGAATCCCACTGAGATTTGTTGGATGTTACATTTAACAAGATATTTTATTCGAATTCCTCAACTGTAAGAAACTTTTCTTGACAGAAAACCTGAATTATTCATTGAGGGTGATGAATATATTTTTCAAATTTGTTGGGAAATGTTTAGGAAAGGTATCTGACTTTTACCTCAATCCCCTTTGAACTGATTAGGTGTTCTCGAATCTTTTGCTACATTATAATGTGGATTTTCTAATTATTTCTGATTTAGACGTTGAAAAAATGTTTTACAGCTTTTAAGAGTGGGAATATCTATTGCAAGCGGTGAAATTCAAGGTTGAATTTCGAAACTTATTCATAATGGAGACCGTATGTGTACAAGAAATTGAGTCCCAAACTTGGATTAATAATAATTTAATTAGGAATAACCTTGAGTTCCATTTTCTTTTCCCATATTATAATACGAATATTTCTTCATTTTTTTAAAAATAACATTTTAAAAAATCTGTATTCTTAATTTAAAAATATTTTTATCGTTGGAATATTGTCACTCTTTTGTCTTTCCCTATTCATATGGAAAAATTTAAGAAATGAGTTATGAAATAAAGTGAAAATTTGTTTTCTTGTTTAAAAAATCCGCTTACTTTAAGGAGAAGGGAAAAAAACGCAGCGATTATTTTACACACTTGATTTATTTTGTAATTTATTACCATCAATTAACAATATTTATCGATTTTTTTGTGTCTAGTTTGCATACACAGAAATCTGTATTGCTTTTAATCACGTTATTCAGTATATTTTTTATAATATCATAACTTAAAAATTGCTCTTTTATGAATGTTTCGAATAAATAAAGAGTGGAACACATTCCACTTTTTAATAAAAAGAATGTCAGAACTAATTTTTAGTCTCGTTCTTGGTGTTTGATTGGTGAAGAATTCTTATTATTTTAAAAATGTAGTTTTTTTTTTTTTTTTTTTTTTAAATTTGGTTATTTTATGGAAGTACACAAATGATTATTCCCTATAAGGATGCAAAACTAATATAAGAAAATGACAACATTTTGTCAATTTATGAGTTAAAAATATTTAAATAAACTAATCAAAAAGGTTTTATCACCATTTAGTTTTTTTCTCGATTTTCTTCTTTTCTCAACTTTCTTAATCTTTATAAATTAAGTCTGCTTGTGCGAATGAATGGTTAATCATAGATTTTTCCTCTTGTTGATAAGAATTCGAACCTTAGAATACGTATTATTATATAGGATATGTATAGGTATTCCATTTCTACCCATAGTCTCAAAGCCGTGGTAGCCTGGTCGGTTAGATAATCGTGCTCATTATCGAAAGGTAGTGAGTTCAAATCCCGATCGACCGAAGATCCTCCATGCTCGCTAAAGGTCGCTGGGGACGTTAAAACTGGGCGTGGTCACAATGTCCTCCAAGTAAAATTGATACCTCTGGAGTCGCAGGTCAAGTATTGGGGGGGGGGGACTTCTGTTTGTTCCTTGCTTCAAAATCACGGAAACTCCTCCCACCTGCTTCTATCTAATTGGTAGAGCCCAACTCAGGGCTAAGTACAGGTAAGAATAATGGTGCAACAACAACCCATAGTCTCAAAGAATTTTCATAACATCTTATTATAAACAGGGGATTCCCAATGGAATTCAAATGGAGCTCATAACAGTCCGTAGGATTTAAAAAAAAATACTCAATATTTCAAAAAGACTTTTATCGATGATAAATTTACAAAGTAATAAAAAATATAGCAAAATGAACTTAACGAGCCACACTTTGTTCATATTCATAATACAATAGTTATCTTTAACTGTTTCCGTGCTATTATAAGTATTGATTATGTTCTATGTTGTAGAGAAAATTTTAGGGGTCTTTCTATAGAATCATTCTTTTAAAAGAGAGAGGGGTGTATGTAAGAAAACTGTTAGAAACCATTTTTCTGAACCACATGGCCAGTAACATAATTCTAAAATTGCAGATATATTTACTTGCTCCTTGTAGTTTTAACGCCTGCGATTTATCTTAAGGGTTCGATTGTGCGAGTTAAATATTATGTATACTGTAGAACTTAAAATTTTTTGAAATTGTTTTGTAAATTTTGTGAGTTGCATCATATATCAATAAAATTCCATAACAAAACCTGAATTCTGATTGTTTTTAAATAAAATCACAATTTTTATTTATTATATTAGTTCATGTTGTATAAAAATAGTTTATGCTACGTCTTCATTCGTTCGTTCCCTTTTGTGAGATATTATCTATAAAAATGACTAATCACGACTCTACTGAGATACGGTCATGATGTCATTGCTAAGTCATTGAAAAATAAATCGATTTTTTAACAGTCATCCCTCTATTTATAGTGCGTAAAACATAAATCTATATAACCACAATAAAAAGAAACTAACAAACCTCTAGCACTGAATATTTATTCAGCCGCAAAGATGTTACTCACTTACTTGGTAGTTATCAAAATTAGTCTCGGAATTTTCCAAATGGCAAAGATATTTTTATTCATGCATTCGTATTAAAAATGAAGATAGATTGTCTCGATTTGTTAGTTATGCAATTTATATATTTATCAAATCTGTAGTGAATCTCTTAAAAATTCTGGATTTTTTGTACTGAAAGTGGGGGTAATGCTTATTATGTAAATTATATATATATATATATATATATATATATATAATGTTTCTCTTATGTATTTTATAACAAATTTTTTCGTGCAACGAAAAGAACAAATTAACGATTTTAAACTTTAAATTCATTTTTTTATAAATAGACGTAGTTTAAATTTCTGTGTAGTGTTTTAGCTGTTATATCTGCAAAAAAAATTTTTAATCTGATCTATCAGTGCGCATAAGTTATTCTCTGCTCTGGTTTCGACATTGTCTTTTTATCAACATTACCGCCTGTTAGAATTACAAAGCGGCAGAATGACTGTGTTAACTGATCTTGTGCTCGTGCAGTTGAAGTGATTTTCTAAGTCGACACCCACAAAAAAATCATTTACAACAGCTTTCAATTGTGAGGCTACCACTAAATTTTCCGTAAAATGTCTTGATGTGAAAGGATGTTAGTTCGATCTTACCGATTGTTCAGTACATGTAAATTGCACCTGTGCTTTATGTGATTTCATTTATTGAAAGTGGATTTTTTTTTTGATAACTGAACAATTCCGCACTCTAGTTACTTTCTCTTGTTATACGGGTTGATAAGTTTAATAACGATAGGTTCAAGAGTTTTTTTTTACTTTTTTCTCTGAATATTCTTTTTGTCTTTTTAAATTATGATTATCAACTGTAATAAAGTTTCAACATAGCAAATAAGTATTCTATTTTTAAAAGCTCATTCTGATGGAATCTGATTCCATTTCTTTTGAAATATATGATTGATGGTACACTTATTCAAAGTTTTGAGGAAGATGACCTGAATGTCCCACTTGAAGCAGACACGGGACCATCAGCTAGGGAAGCAGGTAGATCCCGAATGTGACCACATGCAACTTTTCACTGTCCCGAGGGCGCGCGTGGACGAAAACGGATGAAGGCAGTGAAACAGTTTATTCTGGCGCAGATCATCAGCAGACATTAGGACTTATTCACAGCATCCCTCTGCATACACACTGTATCAATTTACTGCACTTCTAAGTGCCTTAACGTGTAAAAGAGTTGCCTTTTCATTGAATTGATTAGAAGTTCTTTTACTTTAAGAATATACTCTAGATACAAAATTTATAATTAAACAATTATTTGGAAAAATGCGATTAACTTGGTTTAATCTTGGTAAAATCCGATTAATCGGTTAATCGAAAAATCCAATAAACCAAATTTTCGACTATCTGAAGGGGACTCGGTCCCTTGATTCGGATAATTGGAGTTTTACTGTATGAGCCCTTGTAAGCAAAACACTAACAGAAAGCTAAAAGTTAACCAAACCAATTTTAAATCTGTGGAAGAGAAAATTGTCAATAAATCACATGTAAAATTTGAATTTCGGATACATTATATACAGTGGTGACCAAAATTGTGGACACTTTTGAAAATTTTTATGTTTTTGAACTTTGTATGCTTATAGAAAATGTTATGTTTCGCAAATTTCAAACTTATATATGTCATTTTAAGGAGAATTTATTACTAAATTCAATACAAACACAAAATTCAATTATTTGCAATACAAAAAAAGTAAACCGATAAAGTTATCGATATACATTAGATAATGATGATTGCAGTGATTTGTCAGTACTAAATAGAGTACCCTTTATTTTTGATTACAGCTTCACAACGACATTTCATTGATCTGACAAGAGTTTTAAGCTCTTCTTTCGTTATTACATGATGCCAGGAAACAATTATAGCCTTCATTAGTTCCCTTTTATTTGATGGGTGCCTCATTCGGACAAGAGTTTTCACACCTGTTTCTTATACACTGCAATTACAAATAGGAATTTTTGTAAAAATTTTTAATATTTAGTCAAGAAGCAATGACATCAAATAAAAGTGTAGATTGGACACCTAGAAAGAGATGTAGTATTATTGTGTTACGAGAAAGTAGTCTTTCCTATGCTGAGATTGCAAGACATGTTGGTGGTTCAGTAACTACATCTGGAGTCGGAAAGTTTTGTTTACGATATCAGGAGACAAATTCAATAAAAAAAAAAAAAAAAAAAAAAAACAAAGAAGGAAAAGGCCGAAAAGGGTGCACAACATCTGATGACAGTAGAATAAAACGACTATGTCTCCAAAATTGAAAAATGTCAGCAGCGGCCATCAGAAGTGATCTGAATGATGCTGATGTTTCTGTCAGTTCGAGAACAATCAGGAGGAGATTAACAGATGTTGGATTGAGAGGTAGAATTCATCGAAAAAACCCTTATCTTAATTTTCAGCAACGAAAAAAAAAGACTACAGTAGGCAAAGGAACATATTAATTGGATAGATGATCAGTGGTCACAAGTTATATGGAGTGATGAAACTAAGATATCGTTATTCGGTAGTGACGGGCGAAAATATGTAAGACGTAGAATAAGAGAAGAGCTACATCCTGACTGCATTCCAGCAACTGTGAAGAACACAGTTAGTGTTATGATTTGGTCATGCATGTCAGCAGATGGTATTAGTCGCCTTCATGTCATCGATGGGTCGCTGAATGGCAGAAAATACATTGACACAATTCTAGAACCAAAACTTCTACCTTCCATCAGAGATTTCTTTCCCAACAATGCTTCGTTTATTTTTCAGCAGGATTCTGCTTCTTGCCAAACGGCCAAAATATCGAAAGCGTGGTTTCGTACAAAGAGCATTACATTGTTGTCATGGCCAGGAAACAGTCCTGATCTCAATCCTATCGAAAATTTGTGGCACCATTTGAAAACTCTTGTCGGAATGAGGCGCCTATCAAATAAAAGGGAACTAATTGAGGCTGTAATTGTTTCCTGGCATCATGTAATGATAAAAGATGAGCTTAAAACTCTTGTCAACTCAATGAAACGTCGTTGTGAAGCTCTAATCAAAAATAAAGGGTACTCTACTAAGTACTGATAACTCTCTGCAATCATCACTATCTAATGTATATCGATAACTAATAACGTTTAACTTTTTTTGTATTGCAAATAATTGAATTTTATGTTTTGTATCGAATTCAGTAATAAATTCTCTTTAAAATGATGTATACAAGTTTGCATTTTGTGAAACGTAACATTTTCTAAAAGCATCCAAATTTCAAAAACATAAAAATTTCCAAGTGTCCACAATTTTGGCCACCACTGTATACATATATGTGTGTGTATGTAAATATATATATATATATATATATATATATATATATATGTATGTATGTATGTATGTATGTATGTATGTATGTATGTGTGTGTATATATATATATGTGTGTGTATATATATATGTATGTGTGTGTGTGTGTTTTTAAATACTATCAGCAAAAAAGATTAAGAAAGTGATATATATTTCCAAGTTTTCATCCTAAAATGAAATATTTTATTATTAAAATTCTATAATTTTTGGTTAAAAAGACCGCATTTTAAGCGCTGCACTCGAAGAAAGAAAATGCCTTAATTTATAACTTCTCAGGAACAGCCAATCAGAGTAAACGCCGCTCTCAATTAAGTGGGGGTGGCAGCATGATCGCTGCATTTTTACTCACGTCAAAAACTGCGTAAAATGAAAACTGAAAAATAATTTGTGTGAAAATATTGAAGAGTTATTCTTATATTCATTAATGAATTTTTATTTACTTGTAGAAAAAATTCATTCCTTATATGTCATTAAGAATATGATCCAGTTGACCGTTGGAATTAAAATAAAACAACCTGTTCTTAAAGTTATTTCCTTCCTTCCCTTGTAGCCAAATCGAAACTTTATTGTGAGCTTTGGGTAAAATGAAGACAGTGAAAAATTTCAATTTCTCAAGAAAAGGATGTAATAAATTGCGTTATAACAATTTCAATAGAATTTAAGTACGTAAACTTGTATTTGAACATATATTAAAATAAATTTCTATTTAATGGTGATTAGAAATCTTACCATGAAAAACAGAAATCTGTGCATTGGCTTTAGAAGGTATTCTATGCTCATATATAGTGTTTGCTCTTCCATTCAGTGTGTCTAAGTTCGAGTCCCTTGAAAAGGTAGAAGCGCTTATCGAATAAATTAGCATTTCATTTTCTTGAGTGTCTAAAAACTTCCTTTGGGAATCATTTTAAGATGTAAACAATCAATAGGTGTGATATTAATTTATAAATTGAAGTTTGTATACACACACACACACGTATATATATATTTGTGGGAGGTATTTTTCTTGCGTAAGCAGACTATTTTTAAATATAGAAATGTTGCCAATTATCTTTGAAAGATTTCATTGACTTAGTTTAAAAAAATGATTTATTACTCCCCCTCCTTTAGAAACGCGCATCGCAATTTCCATCGAAACTGAATAAAGGAGCTCAGAATATTTGCAATTAAATGGAGTCTGGGCATGCGAGCTTCTCGACCGTGCGAAAAATATGTGACCTGACTTTTACGAGCCGATCGGCGAACTCGGATCGGCTGCATGAATGTCAACATCTGAGCAACTTTTGGAATCGAGTCGAGTTGAATTGGAATGTGCATTTCCCGAGTCCAAGTGGGAGAAACTAATACTTTGAGCCCTAAGTAAACAACATTTTTTTTTATCGAGCAAACTTCGTTTCTTAGTGACGTTTAATGGATAATGTCAAATTATTTACGTTTAATGAAGCTTTTTTTATGCTCGCAAAATATAAAAAATATCGCCAAATACCGAATGCATGTATGCGGGAACTTAAAAATTGTTTTTTCTTTGTAATATTTTTGATTGCTCTTGGCGGAAGAATGGATCATTTGATGTATGCTGTATCATTAAATATCTCTCATGTCCATTGGAAATGCTTTTAATTGTAATGTCAATTATAGCTGATTTTAAATCATTAAAAAGTGAGCCACAAATCTGACCATCATGTGGAATAATATTTATTGGAGAATTACTTTAAATTTGAATTTTTTCAACAATTTTCTTGCAATTGTATCGAATTAAAGAATTTCATATCAAAAAATACATTATTGAAAAGAGATGGACTAATTATTCCTTTATTTGTATTAATTTTTTTTCTATGTTTTTATTTATATACGATTTTGAAATCTTTGACTGAATTTGCGTTAAATATAAATGTGCTTTTACAGAAGAGTTTAACTTTTTCTCATTAGAATAATTAATTAATACGTGCTTTCAGTATTACTTTATTATGATAATTATTGTTTTATACATTTATTTCATAGTTTTAGAATTATTTTTTGTTATTTATTTTTAATTAAGTATTTTAGACTATTTGCTTTGCTGGTTTCACCTTTCCTTGTTTTATTTCAGATCGGATTAAGTAAACATTAGTATGTACAAACGTAAACTATAGCGTACGACTTATGGCCATAAAATTTCTGAAAACGAAGAAATTTCTATATTTATTGGGAATACTTTCCCTTAAGAGTATTCATCTGGCAGCTTGATTGTTAGTTTTTTGCCCTTCTGTTCAACTTTGTTTGACCATTCAATTCTTACCTCAAGAGCTTGGATCTTTGTAGTGGTCAGAATCCACTTAAATCTATTTCGCGATCAAATTCCTCTTATTGGGCAAAAAATAGCGATAGAGCGTGACAATGAAACCAAACCAAATGTAAAGCATGTTTCACGTACTCAAAATATTCGGTTCGATACTTGAAAATGCGGGCTCGATATTTGAACCAGCTGAAGCTTTTCGTGCTGAAAATGTTTATCCACGCATAAACCTACTAGAGTCTAATCATGTGTTGTGTGAAAGTAAATTTGATTGTAATTCAAAATTGCTCGTTGCTGCTTTGTACCTTTAATCTATAGAAATATGTAGTCAGGAAAAAATAGCAGTTCATACAATTTTACATTTGTTGGAATACATGTTATGTATACATTTTTTTATTTGCATTGTGGATGTAACTTTAAGGTTCTTTCATTTACAACAGCTACACAAAATAATCTTCTCTTGTTTAGGATACAAAAGGACGTCTGGAATTTTTTTGTGACTGATAACAATTTTTTATTCTTTTATAGTTCTTTCATAAATAGATATTTTAAAACTAATAATTTTAAAAGACTACTTGCACATGATAAAATTTTTGTTCCTAAATTATTATAAAGTTCAATTTATTTTATACTCTGTAAGTGATAATTGTTTTTGTTTTTAAAATGTATCGTATCTGCGGTCTAAAAGTTGTTGCATCTGTCTCTTTGTCTTACATACACTTGGTAATCATTTGACATCCGCGTAGAAATTCGCGGGACGACATTCGGCAAACGAAAGCAGACGATATTCTATAAATAAAGGCAGGCGAGATTGACGATATGTTTTTTCCCAGTAAACGAAGTCATTAAATGATTAAATAGAGTTATCTTTCAAAGAGAATATAAAAATGAATGATGAAGGAAGGGGGAGTTATGTGTGACGTTACGTCGGGTCTTTGGACTTCAAATTTAATTGTTTAAGTTTTTAACTATCAGAACTTCACGCTCAACTATCTTTCGGTTATTAGTTTGTCTTCTCTCATAGTTATTTAATTGGAATGAGTTTATTCTTTAAGGTTTTTCATATTATAACCTAATAATTATTAACTTTTAATTTGGCATTGAATTTTATGAATAACTTTGCTCTGGAACTATAAATCCAATAATCAACAATGCAAGTAAGGATGAGCACACATGTCGCACCTATCTCTTTTAATTACCATGTCACAACAGTGGAATGATATTTGAAACTAGCTGCTAAAGTTATCAATCACATAAGCTTTGATCGGATCTAAGGTTCACCAATTCTTCTAACTTACTCTAAAAAGGAAACCCTTCATTTTTTGCGTTTTATACAGTAAAGTTGTATTAATTCACATTTTTTGAATGATTTTATTATTTTCTAACGTGGTTGACTAAAGCCGCCTTACACTTTTCTGCATTTGGATTTGTTAAGGGGAAAGTAATTAAGCACACATTTTTTTCTTTCGAATTCTGCTGGTCAGAGTAAAGGAAGCACATCTGGAAGAAGAAGTTATTTTTAAAGGTACTATTTTTCAACATTTATTGCTTTTGGCTTAAAATTCACGCATTATGAATTGAAAACAATAATCGCCAAAAATTTATCAAGTTATATTTAATCAGTTCTATACAACTTGACGTACTTACAAGTATTTTTACAATTTATTGCTTCACTCACTTGTCTGCTTTTAATATCTACTATTAAGTTTTAATTTTATGATATATTTTACACTCTTCTTATTTATCAGAAATATTTTTTAAAAAATATTATCATAATTTAAACATGAGTAAATTAGACTCATAAATATTGCTAGGTGTTGCACTAGATTTTGATAATACAAAAAATCGAGTAATGCAGCAAAAATCTCTTTCACATCTTAATTTGATAAAAGAAATATACTCAGAATATAAGAATTTTTCTTAAGCTATATTAACACGGCGATAAAGAATTTTGCAAAATTTGTTGGATAAGGTTATGCGCATTGCATTATACCAAGGAATGTATTCATGCGTTAAAATCGCGTGACTCAACGCTTTCTGGAAACAGGTATGAAGATTTAAAATTCACAACAGTCATTTTTTCTGCAAATGATATAGAAATATTACAGAAAAATAATACGAATAATATAGAAAACGTGAGTTAATTATAAAAATTCTCCATAAGAAAGATTTGAAAATAAAATTAATTCTTAAAATTATGTACTGATATATTAAACTATGGTTATTATAAAAGATTTAAAAAAAAAAAAACTCTAAATTTTGGATTGAATAAATTAAATTAAAACTTTTCGTATATTTGCATTTAATTAAAGTAAAGTAAAATCATAATCACATAGTTTAATTGAAATTTATAATGGAAAAATTTAATGCTATTCATTAACTGAATTATGCTTTATGTTGTAAAATAATACAAGGAAAAACAAATAATTTTAAGCATTCTCATTATGTTTCTTAATAATATATTTCTTTGTATGAATATATAATAAACATGGTATGAACATATGATAAAGATATAATAAACGTAAAAAAATAAAAAATAAAAAATGTTTAGTTCATTGTTGCAAACTTTCATCAATTTATAAATATCTTATACTTTTTCATACGCTGTTTTTTCTATTTGATTGGTCTAATCAATTGATCAAAACTTCCTACAAGTAAGGCTTATCTTTGTATACTTCTGTGAATTTTCGTATTATTTGTGTTATAGACATTTTAACAAATAAAACGGAAGCTGCGAAGTTTCAGTAAAAATCCTATTTTCTTAAGTGTCGCCAAGAATACTTGACAACCCTATGGGAAGAAACATGCGACAACAGAAAGCTTCCGGTAATAAACCACACGTTAGAAGAAAAATTCAAGATTGTTTGAATATTCTTCAACCCGTTAAACTATCCCAATGCACGGTAAGATTTTCTAGTGTCTAACTGATCCAAACGCAGAAATTCAGCTTGCTTAGCTTTTTGCCACAAGGTCGGAAATTGCTTCTCATTTACCGTTACCCAGTTAACATCTGTGAACCAGTAGCATTACCCTAGTCACCCTAGTTAAGAACATCTGGAGCATTACCCTAGTTGAGAACATCCATGCCCAAACCAGGGTTTCAATGCCTGACCAATATCCTAGAAGTCAGGTATACTAACCATCCGTTGACCTGCCTGTTTTATTAATTTGATTTTTTGGAAGTTTGTAGTATAAATATTCGGTTTTAAGAATAATGCAATAGGCTGTTGTTTTATTTTCAGAATAAATAAGTGCTATTTCTTTTGCTCTGAACAACAAAACAAATGGAAAACTTTTGTGGCATGCTGTCGATTCACAACCGGCATGGAATTCTGAACCCTTATTCAATGAAGACCCTTTAGAGGATTCCAAACATCAATGCTACACCAAGGGAAGAAGCAAGCATCGATCTCGCGGTCTTCCGAGCATGGGAAGGCCACTACACCCCTCTGAATCATTAGTGGTGGGGAAAAAATTTTCTTTAGCGCCCAGATTGACACATTATCAATGGCGAATAGCTTTATTGGTAGTAAAAGATGTCACTTAATTCTTTTGAAATATTATTTTTATTTTTATAATTTATTATTACAACAAATTTAATACCTACCCGAATTTATTTTCATTACACTAAAAAATAAATTTAATATATTAATGAAACAATTATCATAATGAAAAATAATGCAATGCGGATGCAAATACTTCCTTTGCAGACCACATTTACAATCAAGTAACTTACTGTATAGTTCTTGAAGAACTTTATCTTAGAAACCTCAGTAGAGCTTGCATTTTTTTTGAATGTCATAATGAAATTTACTGTTATAATATTGTTTAAAAGAAATTTTATTTCCTGGGGTAAACTAATAATTTTTAAAGGAAATTTCTTCCATTTTACTAAAATATTTTATCCATGAATATGCATTCGTATACAGATTTTTGTACGCTCATTTTGAAACAATGGTCATATAATTTTTTAAACTAAAGTATTTGAAGCAGTTCCTAGGCAGAATTTAATTCTAATCAGTCATAGTTAGGTAGTAGACATTTTACGACTTATTCTGTTTTGTGAAGGCTTTCCTCATTACAACATATGCATAAAACTCGAAATTCTGTATTAAAGAAATTTAGATATTAGGATGAATTTCTGGTGATTTTGTGTCACAAGAAGTCGCCATTCTTCTATTGAAACTTTGAGCTTAATGATAGGTAATTCTTTCTTGTGTTAAAAGAGGTCTTCAGTGTAACATTTGAATTATTTAAGCTACCTGAAGGGACAAATATGCTTAAAATTTTATTTTATCCTGAGTGATCACTTCGCAATGGGTGAACAGTGAGAAAGAGATGTTTTCATACAGGCTGTTTTGGGGCAGATGTGTTCAATGTCATTTTGTGTATCCGCCTGTATTCAAGAAAGGACTGTCCACAAGGGTGTGTAGTGAATGTTACAGAAATGCTTATCAAATATAAATACTTGGTGTATCAGCGTCCTATAGCTGTTCTATACGAAATGTCAATTTCTCCGATTTAAATCTTAACTTCAGTGACAGAAGCGTTTAGCATTAGAAATAAAGGGTAGAAAATTTAACATTTATAATCTTCACGGGGCAGAGCATTGTAAGATCGACCATCATTGTTACCAAACTGTGACAGGTTCGCTTATTCCGTGATGAAGGAGTAGAAATTCCAGTAGATTTCACTGGCACACGCAGTTACGTTACTGATCTGATATATTCGAGTGTAGCAGTAGAATAAGGTGCGTCATTATTCTACTGCTACCCTGATGTGTCAAAATATGGGAGTTCCCGCTCTTGCTGTTCAGAAGTTTCTGACATCCGGCTCAACGGGAAGCCGTCGCGGTGATAGAAACTATGGATATTAAATATTTTATAGGGGTTATATCTCCCCATTGTTATGGTACATTACAAATGGCGCTCAGGTGTCGATCCTGTCATTTGACTGTGGCTGTAAACTGCGAGGTGCTTAGTCTGTTTAATGACTTCGGTCACATGAAGTTACTGGAAATGTATTACTAATCAATCTAGTCATATCTTATTGAAAACAGATTATACAATTTTTACGTAATTAGAAATCATAATCTACCAGATTATTTACACTTTAATTCTAAGATAAAGAATCGTTCATTTCTGTGTCTTTCGAGAGTCTTCCTTTACTCTTGAAATCGTTTTCTGTTGCCTTCACAGTTCCATGTTTTGAACGTTTCCTGGGTGAGCGAACCTTTGAGTAAAGGCCAGACTCCATGACGTTCCAAAACTTTCGCCCCATTGAAGCTCATAGCGTGTATTTCACGAGCGTTGAGCCGTTGACTGTGACCGCCTCACAATTATTCGACAACGCCCTTGATCCGGAACTTTGAATCCACACTTTTGAAACTTTAGTCCGTTACAAATAAAGTCCCATTTTAGTGACAAACAAATACAAAAATCTCAACACTTCTTTGAAGTTTAGGTTAGTTCCACATCCCAACCACCTATTCATTAAGTTTTTTTTATCTATTACTTAAAGTAGGGGCGCGTTGATAAAATAGCATTAAAGGTCCTCAATATATAAATGATGGCTCTTTGGTGTAGATGACATAAGTTTTATTTTTAAAAGATAATTCATTATTTTCAAATAACGTTTTTTTATTGTATATGTTACCTAAGTTCCAGTGGCTCAGTTGCTTTATGCCGCTTTCCGTTAAGATCAGAAAAGTGAAGCATCATTTGGCGAGTGGGAGGGTGACCACGTACCCTCCTTCACTGGATCGCTAAGATGGGGACGTGACCATGTTAATGTGTGATGTCTAAGTCCTTCTTCCTTTGGTGGGGCGTGGATGTGAAGAGGAGGGTGCCAGCTCAGGAATGACCTCGTCACTCAACCGTGGCTCAAACTAACGCGGTCCTTGGTGATGGGTGAGTATTTCAAACCCATTAAACTTAAAGGTACAGTCCGGGGCTCGCCTGCACCGCTATGTATGAATATGTTACCAATTTTCTCAATATGTCATCCAAAATCATTACATGTTGCTAAATTTCTGGCTATTTAAAAAATCCATGGTCTAGTCATGAAATTGATATCTGTGCTAGTAATGTTGACACCACTTCAACTTAGAAACTCTGCAACCGATTGTTAGCTGAATTCTTAACCTTCTTATCTTCTGTTTCGATGTTGGATTGTATTCGCATGAGGCTAAACAAAGATTTGAAGTTGCGATTTTAAAATAGATTATTCATATATTCTTCCCTAATGAGTGTCACTTGGTTCGATTCTGTACTTTTACACTGGAGTATGTCTTACTCCACAGATTTTGAAAGAGGATATATTGCCTGCAAACAAACAGGCGTACTATTGATCGTGGATTAGCTTGACAATTTTCTGAGTTGTGCGATATAATGCGGGATAAAACCTTTAAACGCACGCTTATCTTTGTTCTGCACGTAAATGCTGCCCACTAATTCCCAAAAGTTCTTCCCTCCAAGTAAAAGAGCTGGCAACTCAAAGATTTACGCTCTGGCATCCGATTCAACAGTTGGTAATCGCGATTCAGTTCTTAGAGTTATAATGGTTCGGAATACACTGTACAATGAAGGCTTCAGCATAATTAGCCTCCCTCTGCAAAAAATGATCGTTGAGCGACAAATAAACCAAATAGGGAAGACAAAACTATGAATGATATCAAAGTAAACGGCTTTCTTCTGTAAGGGGTCCCAATCACCCCCTGTTGCAGCAGATATCGCACGTTTGATTCCCTAAAGATCTAACTTCCGCCATTTGTTGTTACATTTTTCTGCACACAACGCGTCACTCTATATAAGGACTTGCGAACCACATGCGGTTCTTTGAAGGATTATTAGTGGCTCTCGGGCATCGTTCGGACACATTTAATTTTCGTCCACGTTAACAATGATAATACGCATCTAAAACTCTAATATCCTGAAATTAAAAAAAAAAAAAAAAAAAAAAAAAAAAAAAACCCTGTTTGTCGAATTATTTTAATATTTGGAACAGCGTACTTATGGGAATCTTTATATTCTACTTTAAAAATCGTGAAATCTACAAACACACCGGTCAATAATAACTAACTGGCATCGAAAAAAACTTGTGAGAAGTGTTGTCACTAAAATTATTCACCAAATTTTAAGAATTATCAAGAGAAGTGAAATAAACGTGTGTGTATATATATATATATATATATATATATATATATATATATATACTTATGTTTTCAATAAATATAGTTTCTGTAAAAAAAAATTTTTTTAACCTTTCACACACACACACACACGTATATCTTTTGAATACCTATTTAATTGCGGCTCGCGGAGTAAAACTTCAAATTTTAAGAAATGACTCGGACTACCCAGGAGCTTGGCCACTCCTGCTCTATATAGTCAACTTTCACCAGTGATAATGATTTTGGACAAAAAAAAAAAAAAAAAAATGCTGTGTTGGGGCGAATTTGCACAAGTCGCAATTTCTGAAAATTTGTACTAGAAGTATTGCACCATTAAAAAGAATAATCCTCAAAAATGAAACGAAGAAAAATGTCAAAATATTAATAAAATTTGTTTTAACCTCATGTAATCCAACTCAATTGTACTAATTAGGAAAGTAGTACGAGATTATTGTTATTTCATGAATATAGACAACATTGCCTTCAACAGATTTTTTCTTTTGTAAAAAGTATATAATGAATGTATGTAGAATGTTACCATTTCATGATTATATTTACAATTTAAAACAAATCATGTTCTACTGAAAATGTAACTTGTATATAATTTTTTTTACTAAATCACAAACTGAAGAACACTATTTACGTATGTTGGTTCGCCGATGGCTAAGCGGTTAGCGTCCCTGATTTCTAGGTTCGGGGAAGGATATTTCCTGCTTTCTGTGTTTATTTTTCTTTTGTGAAGCCTTATGAATGGGTTTGTGGTAGTATGACGTAGGTAATGCTACTAGCCTCTGTGACTTGGTTCACAGGTGCCCACCGGGTAATAGTAAATGAGTAGCGTCCTTGTTGTGGCGAAGGATAAGTTCACCATTACTAAAAACATTCTTGCTCATTGATTTCGGTAAATGTGCATATCATTTGTTATTCATTTAAAAAGAATTGTAAATCATGCATGTGCAAACATGTGCGTGCTGTTCTAAAAATTAACTGATCTAATCCTTTGCTATGTATCTCTCATTCTCAAATTATGTGGAAAAAATTGAATATAATTTCATTAACAAAGCTTAATTTCTGTTTTATTATTTCGCGCAGAACACTCATTGATACATTGGCTATTTTACTTGTATCGCATTTGTTAAATCATGTATTACTGTTGTGAGTGTATCGATTTCGGTGATGAGTTCGAATCCTATGAGGAAACTATGAATGATACTGTATTGTTAACAACACAATGTGTTGTTAACCATTGTTGTTATAAAGTTGCTTGTTAGGATTTGTGTTTCTGTATAGAGAGATGGTTACCCCAAACTAACGCTTGCGTACTTAGGTCTGGGTTCAAATGAACCTATAACGTGTGACCATAGTTATCCATCCTATTTCTACTTTTAATAAAATCTGAATGCATGCCAAAATGAGGATCGTCCAATGATCAGCTTATATTACATTTGCTGTTCTCTTTGTTAGAGCCACTAGAGATCTGCGCATGTGCGGTTGTGCTTTATCGATGTTAGTTTACTCGAAACAGCTCTTCAATATATTGGTAGTAGCCCACACATTAAGGATTTTCAGCTGTCCAACATAGAAATAAAGATTTTAGAATTTATTCTCCTAATGCTGAGAATGAGTAAACACACATTCTCTGTTCTATCCAATGTCACTTTCTTCGATTAACTTTTCATTCCTTTGATTGATTGCATCAAGTCTGTGAAAGCATTTACAGTACCTACCCTGCAATTTTTGAATGCTATCACTCTCAGCCAAGATACTACCAAGGACTACTGTATTTTCTGAAAGTGATATAATCAGGCTCGAACCCATTGGATAGCAGAAGAGGATCCTTGTATATTTGTCTGGTGGGTGCCTGGAAATTTTCTACGCTCAACATGAGAATACTCTAAGAAAATTTCTCCCACGCGGTAAATATTCACAGGATACAAGAAAAAGCATTATAACCGTAATGGAGAACCTAAAGGATATCCACTATAGATTCTGTTTTTATCTAATTTTATTTTGCATATACACACACACAATGCTGATATATAAAAATCTTTTCGAATCGAATTTGACCAATTAAATTTTTCAAAATGAATTTCTTTCTTTATTTGTGCATTCAACTTTTGTACATCTCTATATGTAATGTATCGTTGTTTCATTAGACTTGAGCGACAAGCTATTAGAGTTAGAAAAGGTATTTCAAGAAATTACTCAGAGAAAGTATTTTAGAAAATAAAATACCGATACATATCGTAATAGTCAAATTTATGTGAAGGTTTATAGAAGAAAAAAAATACGCTACTAATTTCCTTTTCTAGAATTTTTACTTTTTAATTACGTAACTTGTTTCGAATTGAGAGTGATTTTTCACTTTTGAATTGTCTGCTTCGTGTTTATCTTGTGCCTCGTGCTTTAAAAGTAAACGTCGCGTTTTTATCGAAATTCCAGCACCTGCTTTTTAAAAGCGATAATATTCTAGATATGGAAAATGATTAAAGACAAAATTTTATTTTTTCTCGTCTCAAAAATTTGAGACTTTTAAATGATTAAACTAAATTCAAAATGCTGCTATAATGGAGAATGTTTGAAATTCAATCTTTCGTGTTCGTAATTTGATTCCATTTGTTTGCCTGGAGAAGTCATCTTCCCACGTAAGAGGATTCGATTCGTCTATCTTTTTCAGATCGAAATTCTTTCCTTTGAATAATTGATTTTGTAATGCATGTGCATAATTTCTTATGGAACTGTTAGCATTTCTCTTAACTTCCGTGATCATACTCCACATTTATGCTTTTATAAATTAAAATACCACTCATTGTAGCGTCATGTGATGATTTGTTGGGTCTTTTTGTAATTCTGAAAAAAGATGAATAATTGACGATGATACGTCAAATACAATGCCTACAAAATATACTTTGTATCTAATCAGGAGAATGAAAGCTAAGTTGGCTTTTAAAAATTTCCCTACCACAACATAGAAAAGATATTTGGTTATGACTACATAATTTGAAATAATATTAACACATGTAAAAATCTTTATTATCTAGTGTAATGGATATTTTTTTCTGTTTGGTAAAAACATGTTTTTCACCCGTTAAATTTTTGTGAAGACGATTTGGTGTTTGTTTCCATCTGTTATAATCTTGTTTTTAAGCATTTTCATCACTCTCTGTTCTAAAATGAATCTGCCCATCGTAATTTTATGAACAAAATCCTCTTGAAAGATCGATAATTTAGGACATTACATTGGCAATGCTTTTCCTATATATTTAAAATTTCGTGTAGTTAACTGTGTTGTTTGCATCTAAAAGATTATATATATATATATAGCGCTCTGGCCTTCAGCTTAAGCAGTTTGTGGGTTCGATTTTCATCTTGTAATCCGGAATTTACTTAAAAGCTTTGTCCCGATCAAATTTGTTCTCTTGCGCAATTAACGAGTTTTGAGCGTTCAAACAGCTCCTCTAGTAGCCTGTTGGTATTGACACAGACTTTAATACGAATGTTTTATATTTTTTTAACATACGTTTGCTCGTTTTCAAAGGACATTGCAGCTGATATTGCGTTTAGTGCATAATATTTAGATTACATGCAGTTTTAAGCGATCAAACTTCACGTGGCCTAATGTTAAGCATTTGGCTGTGAGCCAAGTGAATAATATTATTTGGCACCATTTAAATCGTGATTTCTTTTCATACATTTGAGAAGTATTAAATGGTGGGCACCCGTTTGAAAATAAGATTGCGTTTAATTATTTCTCCATGTGGGGATTTCCTGATATAAAGAAAAGATTATCCGTTCCTTTTACAATGAATGGTTTTTAAAATGTCCAACTGATTTAAAACTTTTCAAGTCTGCTTTTATTTTTATTTTTTGAAATAGTTTTCAAATTAATTTGCGTAATCCCAGTCTGTAGCATTTTATTTCCATCATTTTGAGCAGACTTTTGAATATCATATAACGATAATATATTTCCAAAATAGAGATATATTAAATTCTGGAAAACGCTTAGATTCTGACGGTATTTTTTTATTGGATACCATGACAAAAATCGTAAAAAATTTTCCAGTCGTCATTTATAGAAAATATTTTTTGATTCTTTTCATGGAATTCCTTGTAAAATTTTAATCTTGTTTACTAAATTTTTGTAATAATTTTTTATATTGATTTTTTTTATTATTTTTTTATTAAGACATTTATTTCATTATCTTAATATTCTTCAGATTACATAGATTATTAAGTATATAAACGTCTTTAGAAAGTAATGATTAACTGATTAAAGTGGTTAAAAATTTAAAGGAGGGATTAAACGTCTTTTTAAAGTGGAAAGAATTGTTTTGTATACATTTTTATCGTCTAGTATAATAAAAACAACTCTCTCTATTATACGTTAGAATTTTGAACGTTGTAAATTTCTGCCTGCCAAATATTAAAATGTTTCCTTAAATTTAATCGTCTGTTAAAATTCGTTTTAAAAATTAGAAGCCGAAAGGTTACTGCGATTTCTTCTACATTTAGTATATAATTTTGTTATATATATATAAGTTTTTTCTGCATGGAATCATTGCATATTTTTCTATACTTTTTCTAGTGACGAAGTCCATAACCTGAAGTGATATTCTAATTGTCGCGTAGTATAATTTAAGAAATATTTTCCTCATTTAATCTTTCCTTACTTTTTTTTTATTATTTTACACTTGAAAACATTTCCTATATTGATGTTTAAAAATCGGCTACAATAAATAGTTTAACTTGATCCTTTAAAGTCAGCTATTTTCATGAGAACTAATTCGATATTCAGCGTGTGTTTCAAATCACTAAATACATTCTAAGGTTGGATTGGAACATATGAACTCTTGAAATATACGTAATCGTTTTTGCCATTCCGCTTCCTAGCATCTGAATTATTGTGCGCAGTATCCATTGCTGTTATACTAATTATGAATTTCATAAAAGCGTCTTGTTCATGAAGTGATTTAGGATTGAAAGTCTATCATTACTACTCAAACCTTGTTTGTTATTTTCTATCCTGAGTTTTCCTGAGAATATGTCAAAGAGAGAGCAAGTTAAAAAATAAGAGTCCCGTCCATGAGTAATTAATTCCTTGCAACGTAAGCAATCCAAGTCCCTCCCACACAGGAGATTTAATTGGCAATTGAAGCAAAAAAGAGCTCATATATTGTTTTTGAGAAATGATGAATGATTGTCTATTGAACTTCAACAAGTTCTACCTATGTCCATTTTTTGAAATTCACCGAATTGTTGCAAATCAATCGTATATTCTCATTATAATTCAAGCAATATTTGTTCAATAATAATGTATATTTAAGCGAATGACTTGGATATTCTTTGTAAGTTATTGAAGAGTGTCTTTTTCTTTCACAGGGTATTTTGTATGGTAGTCACTTCCAAGTATTGAAATGATGAGATAAAAGAGAGATGCTTTTCCATCCCTACTTGTGAAAGGCTGTCCAACGTGCCATCAGTCCAGAAAAATTGCTCGACACGAGATCCCCGAGTGGTGCGAGCATCCCCATCGGGGCCCACCGGCAGGTCTTGGTCTTCTCTATCCCCACTGTTCCCCTTCCAACGAAACCACGACGCTGGACGTGACCTGTTATCCGCCACCAGGCGGGGGACCCCCACCAAATCCTGGTGGGCAGGATATCTTACCACCCAAGAGACAGACGGTGGTGGAGCGACTCCGCCGCCGCTTAGATGTGTACCGAAGGCACCAAGGGACCTGCTTACCTCGCTACGATCAGACTGCCAACGGCCTGTACGATGCCCAACGACAGGAAACCCTGCTGCTGAAGCAGCGGTACTTGGAGTCCAAAGCCAAGAAGTCCCGGCGGAATGAGCACCAGAGCCGCAACGCCTCCACGAACGGCGGGGAATCAACGCAGCGCTCCAGTGCGGTGAGTGAAGTTATTAAATTCTCTACTTGTATGTCTTCTAACATGTAATTAAGGCCATACAGTTTTCAGAAGGCAGTTGTTCTGATGTCCGAAGGACAGTTACTGTCCCCCTGACTTCCTGGACGAGCATCGTGCTGAGAAAGTGCGTGCACTAGCGAAATTTAGTGACTGTCCTCTTTAATGTGAAATTCTGGTGATAAGTTCCAGTTCAGGTTTCGATCTCGCCTTTTGACCGATACTAGGAAGGACGATGTAGTTTGCTGTTTAACGGCCTTTTTGCCAAAGATATGTTTCTGGATGCTGGATTTAATTATACAGTACATATGTTGCCAAAATATCAACAAATATCACAGTCACCTGTTGGAACGTTGTGTCCAGAAAGATTCCCTCCGCAGTTCCCATCATGTTGGTGCACGCTAATCCTACCAACAAAGCTTAACTGGTCAATGGTTCAAACTGATTAGGTGCTTTCATCAACCTCGGTAGGCACAAAAAAAAAGCTCATTGTAGTTACTGAAAGCATGGATTTTGATCGTGGTTAACATGTTCTAAGAGTTCATGAGTTCAATTTCATTCTCTATTGTATTTTTTTAATAATTAAATACCGTTAGAGATATATCGTGATATTTATCAGGGTTAGCAGCACTTTATTTGAATTATTATGCTCTTATTTATTAAAAATGTGTGATAAAAATAATATAATTACAAAAAATAACAATAATAAATAATTTTGTCAATGAATTTTCCAAATTTCTCTAGCCTTCTGTATTTTATTACTGCTATTTGTTTCCAGTATTAAGCCCAATCACCCTATGTCCTAATATTAGAAGTTTTTTTTTTTTTTTTTTTTTTTTTTTATGTTTCTGTCAAATACTTTTATTTGTGCGAATCCATTCCATTATTATGAAACTTTCTTCAGTGGCAAGTCTTAAATTTTTTTATCGTAAGAATTTTTTATTAGTCATCAGTGTCCATTTTTTTACTTATTCATTTAATAATTTATTAATGAAAAATGAGTTCTCATTGGTACTCCTATTAGTGTGCTGAGGAAATAAACTTTGATAAAATATCGGAAAATTGAAATAAATGACAAAAACTTAATAATGATGATTTTTTGATTAAACTAATTCGATTATATATTTCAGAAACGTACTTTCGATAAATTATCTGTTCTAAATATTCCCTTGAAAGCTATTATTTGAAAGACTATAAATATTTGTCGTATACGAAATAATTGACTTCTATTGGAGGATGTACATAATTAAGAGAAATGTGTGCTACTATCCTTATTTTGGTATTAATACATAATTTGATATAAATTAAACTATAAATTAATAATAAGACTTAAAATTACCTTCTAATGTTTTATTAAATGTATTTAAAACTGATAATTTCTTTGGAAACGAATTTCTTAACTTTATTTTTGCTTTTTGTATGCTTTGGACAAGATATTTTAAAATGCATTCGTGACTTCTTAGCTCAGTATTGAGCGATGAATGCAAGGTTCTTGGTGTGAATCCAGTTACTCCAAGAAGTGGATGTTTCCTCCTTTCTACGAGCATCCGAGTGGGTGCAGGGAAGTTTCCACGGAGTCCTTTCATGCCCCGTGGGAAGCAATGCCCATCTATGCATCTTCTGAAGCTTTCATTTATGCGCTCTCAATTCTATCGTGTTCCTCTTCCATGAATCCCAACAAGACTTCAATCCGGGGTCTGTAGGGGGGAACGAATGTTGAAACCGCGATTGAATAACTACATCTTTACTAAGTGGAAGTGGTAGGCGAATGGTTAGCGCTTTTGCCTGCGGTTCGAGAGTTCATGGGCTGGAATCCCACCTTGGACTTTGGTGTTTAACCATAGGTCCCGCTCTCTTGTGCATAAAATAAGCGTTAAACAAAACCTATTTCCGTATTAAATAGGTTGCATGTTGTGAGTGTTATCTTGGTTGGAATTAGTAATCTCTTTAAAAAGATGATTTCTTAACAGCTTTAAATCTATTATTCTTCAAAAAATACCAGATAATCATATTTAACCGTAGTTAATTTTTTCACTCTCTGAAGCAAAAACAGAGTTCGCAACTAAATGGTTAGTACTCTGACCTTCGGTTCAATAGCTCACTGGTTTAATTGCCACCTTGTGCTGGTTGCTTGTAGTGGCTCAGAATTACTTTTAATTGTTGGCCATATTTATTTAGTCCTCCTATGAAAAAAAAGAGAAAGAAAAATTATTGTTGAGCGACTAACTAAACAAAACACTCTGGACCAATCAATATAGATTTGTAACCATTATACGAGAGTCACTATGAAATTTTTGAGATACAACTAGGTTTTTAAAGTTATTCTTACAAAATTGTAGATGTGTTCAAAGTAGTCTCCCCACGATCAATGCACTTTTGTAGACGAATTATCCTCAGATAAAATGCCTCAAGTCATTCATTTCTTGGAATAGATGAAAAAAATCATTTATAGCTGCATGAATCTCTTCTTCTGAATGACGTCCACGTAAGTTTTATTTTAGATTAAAGAATTACCAAAAGTCGCACATAGCTAGATCAGGTGAATACGGTGGATGTTCGATCAATTTAAATTGTTTTTGTTTAAGAAATTCAACTGTTAATCCGGCGGTATGTAAAGATGCATTGTCATTGTGAAACATTAGTCCCCTAACATTCAGTTCTTGTAGAATTTATGGAAGACATTTAGTGGTATACTATTTTGCTGTAACTGTCTTCCAACTTGATGGCTTTGACCAATCCCGTACTTCTGAAGAAAACGGCATACATCACTTTTTTCAGTGCACGTTGTTTTCTCACCATTTTCGGGGTGGGATCATCTTCAAAAACCCATACTTTGCCGTCTTGACGTGTTGGAACGTTAAAAAACGGTATGTACGTTTCAACACTTGTTACAATTATAGAAATGATCCGGTGGCCACCCTCATTTAACAATTTAAGAGTTTCTTAACTGATTCTGACACCTTCCTCGTTTTGGTGCTCAGTTAGATTATGGGGAACCCAACGGAAAACTACTTTTTTCATATGTAATTCTTCCTGAATGATTTTGTGTATGGCCTCGGATCCAATGTTACGTTCCTTCTGTATCATTTGATAGGTACAGCGATTATCATGCATTTATATTTTTCGTATGGCAGACACATTATCCGGGATTACTGCCGACGGCAGCCTTCCTGTGTGTTCTTCATCCTGAAGGAAATTGCGACCTCTTCTAAATTCTCTAAACCATCTGAATACAGTAGCACGAGCTGGAGATTCATCACCAAGTGCTAAGTGCAACCGTTGAACGTATTCTTGATTTAATCCTGCTTTAAAATCGTAGAAAATCATAGTGCGAAAATGTTTTCGCGTCAACTCCAATTTCTTCTGTGTTTAAAATTTATTCTACGCTAAACAAGTTGAAGTAAGTCAGTAAGAAATCGTTTTCTGTGTTAAAATAATTTGTATTTTAAAATTAAATCGTTATTTATAATTTGTAATTTCTCGTCTGCGCGTATCTCAAAAATTTCAGAGTAACTCTCATATATTGCATCTACCGTGTTTTAACATATATTACATGCACTATTAATGTTCCCTTTCCTGCCTTTCATATTCTTCTTGCGTCAGAAATTTTTTAATATAATTCATCTTAGAAAATCCCTTTTTGATTGAGAATTCTGGATAAGCATTTAAAATACTTTTTCCCCTTTCGAACATCTTAATGATGATCGAGACTGCTAATGGCCCAGCCTACACAGTTGACAAATCTTCATTATTATAGTTTAATATTTCTCTTGCCACATTTATTATTAAATGTGAGAAACTTGATTTTTCTGTTATCTCTATCCGTCAGTTTTCCAGGGTGTTCTCTTTTGCCTTAGAAGTCTTTTTTTGTAACGATTAATTACTTTTTTGGACCACTGGCGACACAATTTTTGAAATTTCTGCACACAAATTCCCAGCCATTTTAGTTATGTTTTAGAGTTAAACGTCTTTCTTCACTAATGAGTGGTTTATGTGGCATGGCTATAAAACTCTGGCAAATATCTGTGTGAGTATTACTTAAAAAGTTTTGTTAATTGAAAGAATCGAATCAATCGAAATTTAACTCATGTATGAAACTCATTCCTTGGAGATGCTGCGCAAAAACATAATTCAGTTTAGATTATAAAATTTGCTTAAATAATTTCGGAAATGAATTTTTAAAAATGCAATATTTTTAGAGCCTAATTTTTCTGTTTCCAGTTGAGAACATTGAAATGTCCTTGATAAACCAATCCGATAGAAAATATGACTGTTTTGACAAAACAGTATATGACTGTTTTGTGGATAGTTCTTTGGGGATAGGGATGTATTCCTTAAAATAATATATGAACTGATCTGTTTGCTTTTTGAAAGAGAAGGATGTAATTCGGAATGATTAATATTTGTATTGAATTTCTGAAAGTCTCTCTTAGGGTGCCATCACGTAACAAGGACTGTATTCGTGTAAAAAACATGTACTACTTTTTACTTGAAACCATGCTACCGATAAAGGAGGACAATAAGTTGCATATATACTTCTCAATAAACAATAATAATGTTCTTAATAAAGAAGTACATATTGAAGTAAATGATAGTTTAGGAGAAAGAAGTTCGATAAATCAAGAAATATAATTACTGTAAAAAATGGACTGGTTAATTTATGATATTAAATGATTTTAAGACTTTCGCGCTTAGGAGAAATTTGTCGAAAAAGATATTTAGAATTGTTTGAGGAATTGGGGTTATTTTCAGTACTCTAATGGAATTTTGGAAATTTATTTTTAAATAATTCGAAAATTCAGGTTTGTTGCGTAATGAAACATTTCGTAAAAACGTGTTTCTTTGTACAAAATAAGTGAATGAGTTGATACCAAATTTGATGTCTTGAATTGTCATTTTCGTCTGCCACTTTCATGGTTATCAGATCGTTTTTTAAAAGGATGTATGTTGGCCACCTGGTTCTAGAGTAAAGCAAACGATTTCAGTGGGAATTTCTTCAAAACAAAGAATTTCCTACGGTTGAAATGATTACATCTTATAAAAAAAAATTTTTAACGGAAGAAAGAAAACATTTTGATTGCGCAAACTAATAAAATTTAATTACCGTGGCTTTTACGAAAGAAAACTTTTCGAAATAGTCTACTGTCAGTTACCGGGAAGCCATTTTATCCCTCTTGATAAGGTGAAAAAACGGTTATCAGATATTTTTTCTTGAAAGGAAGATTTTTTTGTGGCAAATTTTTCCATTTTGTTAGGGAAAAGTAGACTTTCCATTATTAATTTCGAAACATACGAGTTTTCCACGCGTGAAAATAGACATTGAGTAAGTTGTTAAAGGAAGGGGAGACTCTTCGCCTAGAAGTCGATATCCGGGTCTTTATCAACAATAACGTGCTCACAAGAACCAGTTTCTCTTGTGGTCTCTTAGGGACATCTGAACAGATGAGACGACATGAAGCTCATTGTGCTGGAGTGCGGTATTTGTTTTTACCCATAATTTTTTGTTAAAGCTTTTTTCGTCGCAAATTAGTATTTTTCTTACCATAAATGCAACTTTTTTCTAACCAAATCGCACTGAATCATATTCATTGCGCAATTAATTTTGTTTCGGACTAATAAGTTTAAATAGAGAGGAAAATAATGAATCCAAATTGTTATTTTCTATGAGTCTTATTTTGCTTTCCGATAGAGTATGTTTTCTTATCTAATTTTCTAAGGATCTTCAAATTCTGTGAATCCTGAAATAAAAAAAATATAGAAATTAGTAAATTAGAATTTTCCCCCTTTTTAGTTTAATATTAAACCTAAATTGATCAACTCTTTAAATTTAAAATTTTGAAAAGAACTTTTTTGTAAAAAAATATTAGGGTATTCTTAAAAATTCAGGTATTTTGAAAACCATTTGTTATATTATTGATTTTTAAAATACCTTAATTGGTCAGTTATTTTGCGCTGTCTTATGACTCTATTTGCTCTTAAGTACTCGACCGAAGTGATCCTAATTATTAAACTTCCTATGATTTTTAATTTATTGGATGTAGTATCCAATTTTTTTTATTCTTTCCTACTTAACCTATACTGTTCAAAGCACTATAAGATTTTTTTTTTTTTTATTACTTAGAATGGAATAACCTTTATCGAAGCTTGTTATTGATTGGCGTTTTAACTTTCTTGAAAGTTTTGAATTTTTATGAAAATAACATGCTGAATTTTGACTCTAGATTATTATTACACTCTTTCATTCAATATTATTTTTTTATCACAAATATCAAATCGCAGCTTAGAGATCGATCTCTTTGTAAAATTGAAAGTAAATGGTTAGTTATTTTAGTAAAGGTTTTTCTTTATATTTTTCACACACACACACACAGGCATTTTAAATTTTATTCCGTTCAATTCATACCTTCGGTGATCGGTATGGAGTCATGCTCCATTAATTTCAAATGAACAAAACTCTTCTGAAGTTTTTAAAATTACAACGAAACAAAAAATATTGCTTGAAAATGAAGTTTTTACTATATATATGACTTGTGTATGTATTCAAACCTTATGATTAAGCTCCTGCCAGTAATTTTTTGATAAGTTTAAATACTTTTGTAAACTTCCTGAGTGATATGCTAAGATTTATGATGCTAAAGTGCTTTATATTGTATACTTAATTACTTTATATTTTGTATTAAACTATTATAACTAATCATGTAGGGCTTGATTGGTGCTAATTTAATCTCGGATTTTATTTTAAAATCTTTAGGGGGAGCAATTCATCCTGTTTCTAATTTATTTAATTTTACAAGTATAAAATCTTTTCTAAAATGCTCTTATCTTATTTATAAAAATACATGTTTTATTGCAATGGATAAAACTGCCACAGATAAGAATCAATTCTTAAAATTTGATTATGCATACGAATCGAAAAAAAAAATATTTGCTCTGCTTCTATTTAAAAGAAATTTAGTCCTGCATATTTAAAAAATTCAATTTTCGAGAAATGCACTCATTTAAATATTAACCGATAACTGTTAAAAATCACCACCATTTCTATTTATTTCCTTCTTATTAGTTTTGATATTTCAGTGATTTTTCAGGATTCGAAAACTATTTCAGGTTTGATCTTAGGTTCGGATAGAAATCAATTTATTATTTCTGCCAAGTCTAAACAAATTTACTATTTAGCTCCACAAAAATACGCAAAAAATGATAATAGCTTATTGCATAAATGTTTAAGCTTTATTTTTACTATCACTACATAAAGATTTTAATATTTCTGTTTCTGAAAATTTTTTTCTTAGATTCACAAATTGGAACAAAAACATAAATTAGATTCCTTTCATTTCTGTTTAGAAAAAAAATTATTTTCCCCCTCTGTGCTATTACCCCATTATTTAAACTGTTTACTTTTTCTTATTGTGTTCTCTGATACATTTCGATATTCTACAAATTTTGAAGAAAACCTTTGATTCGGATTGAAAAAAAATACTGATTTTTTGGCTTTCCTATACAAAGAATCTGTGCAGTCTTAATCAATGGTACTTGCTCTTGTTATCAGTTTTGTTGGATATGATAATACAAGGAATTTTTATGTCCAAGTGTGTTTCAGAATAATTGAAAAATCATCCACATCAATATGTTTGAAATAAATTTTATCTTTTTTTATAATTCGATGTGTGTGATAATGAACAATTCAAAAACAGTACTATTACATTATCAACATCAGTAGTTGTGACATGCATTTGGGTGTGTACCTTAAAGTTCATTACATCTACTGACTCCAGAGATTTATTTTACTTCTAGCTCTCTGAATGGAGAACTTTTATAAATAATGTGTTTGCTGTGTGTCCTAATGATTCTTGAGTTTTCTAGAAAATACTGTTTGCAGTACAAAATATTCGCTCCATAGATCTTACGTCGTAATGAAGTTACAAATTCTAAGCAATGTACAAAAGGGAATTTTCTCACGATTGAATTTTCGCAGCTTTGGCTTCTGTTTTTACAACCTCCCAAACGATTGCATTTTCCTCTGTCAAATCTGTAATTAAGAGAAAAAAGTAATTTTTCGTCTGTTAATTTCTGTTTGGTTCATTTGTTAAAAAATTGTTTCCCAGAAGTTAGAGCTAGTTTTCCGACTATCAAAGGTGCTCTTCTATATTTGAATTTTGTTCAGGACTTTGATGCTGAAGGGTCGGGCATGTTTCATTAAAATACTATCCATAACCAGAAACTGATGAATGACGTTGCGAAACCCATTGGCCGGCATTCACCGATCTCTGGAGGTCTTCTGGAAAGAGTGCCACAGGTTCGCCACTCTCGCTGGAAAGAGTGTCACAGGTTCGCCACTCTGGCTGGAAAGAATGTCACAGGTTCGCCACTCTGGAGCCACGGGAGATGACTCTTGCATTTCCGGATGCTCACCAAAGGGGATTCTGTTTGCCGACATGCCAAGATTACCTTTTATTTCCGGGAAAATAATACAAATACATATGTTATATTTAAGAATGCCGAGAGCTGCTTTTAGTTGTGAAGGTATCTATTATATTCCTATGTTACTCTCTGTCCAATTAAATCTCGTGTGCAAAAAAATGACCATTGAGCGATAAGCACAAACCATTTCTGTACATAAAGTGGGAATCCCATAACTCCCGTAGGATTTTGATGTAACTATTCATTAATCTTAAATGACACATGAAGTGATTTGTCTAGAAGTGTTTTAATGTTATTTTTATGGGATATTGCACTTAAAATATAGAGATACTTTTTCAAATTTATGCTGTAAAAATAGCCCATTAATCTATTTTATAAAGAAAGTTTTTTTTTTTTTTTTTGTATACAGAATCAACCTGAAGTGTTTACTCAAAACAATGTTCTAAATCTCTCAGTCATAAAATGTTTTCATTTAAGTTGTTTCACATTACACTCGAGTGTCACCGAATTCAGGACGAGGCGAAGCGAGAGAGACAAAAGCAAAACAAATCTAACTTATTTGTAAAGTTTATTTATTCAACAAACGAAGCAAAAAAAGATGCTACATGTTTGACGTCATTGATAAAAATTGAAATTTTTACTCCCTGAAGCAAATTTCTAAAAACAGCCCATTAACAAAAACCAATATAATATGGTTCGTATGGTGATTAATACATAGTATGCCCTCCAGACGATGCAACACAGGCCGTACAACGCCAAGGCATGCTGAGTATCATATGATCGATCTGATCTTGGGGGAATATTACACCACTCATCAAGCAGTGCTCTCTGTAGTTCCAGTACACATGTGGGAGGGGGATGACGGGCTGCAATTCGTCGGCCAAGCATGTTACACATGCTCTACTGCATTCAAGTGCGGTGAGTATGTTGGCCAGTCCAAAAGGATTATATCCTCCGATTGAAGGTATTCGTCTACAATGTTTACACGGTGAGGACGGGATTTGTCCCCGTAACCAGAAATTCTGCTCCCATGGCGCCCCAAAACAAACGTACATGCTGTTCCAGAATGACATCCCGATAGATGTGGCCTGTCCTGGTTACATTCTGAACATGCAGATTAGTTCTGGAACCCAGAATAATTCCTCCCCAAACGAGCAACCCTACACCTCCTTAACGGTGTCGTTCTATGGTGGTAACAGCACCTGGCCCTCTCCATATGAAAGTCTGGCAAGAATCAAACTGAAAGCTAAACCTGGACTCGTCGGAAAACATCACGCAAGACCGCTGTTGCGGTGTCCGCAATGCATGCTCTTTATTTCAGGTTAACCCCATGCGACAGTGAGTTGAGGTAAATGGAACATATCTGACAGGCGCACGAGCATATAAACCAATCTGTCCTAAGTGTCTGTATACGGTCTGCCTTGAAACTGTCGTACCTGTAGCTAAAGAGAGTTGACGAAACTGGTCTGATGCTGTGCTTCGTCTGTTTCTTTTGGCAGTAACTGCCAAATACTGACTCTCATTCAGCGTTGTATCTCGGGGGGGGGGAGGCAACCTGGGCTGTAACGTCTCCTCACAATACCATCCTTTTGAATCCGTTGCCAAAGTCTGAAGATGACACTCTGGGTGATTCCAAGTTCCTTGGATACTTCCTGCTGGGTACGTCCTTATTCCAGACGGACGATAATTCTACCACGTAAAACATCATCCAAATGCTTCTTTTGTACTGTAACTATGCGGTTTATACACTGAAAGGCTTTTAAAGCCTCTGTGAATAATTTTACTTCTTTGCAACCATTCCTTATGCACCCCTCTCTTCCACTCTTGTCATTGTGACGTACTATCGACGCCATCTGGTGGTTTCTTGTAATTTGCATATTATTCTTCAAGATGTGTGTGATAATTGATGTGTGAAATTTTTATTTTAGAGTTAATTTTCTGTGGGATTCTGAATGATCCTTTATTTATGGACATGAGTGTATATATGACTAGAATTCTTTTACTTATTTGTCTTTCTCACGAAATGCAGTTGCATCCAAAATAGAAGTCATTGTATTAATCAAAGTCATTGTGCAGTGACTAAGTCTGATCAGTTATCTACAAGTCATACATTTTTCACAATTGGAATGTGTGGTGGAAGTTAGAAGAGTCTTAAATAGATTCAATATAATATTTATAACCTGTAAAAAAAAAATATTACAGCAACAAAAATATTCTGCATATGAGTAATTTGGTTGTTTTATTTTTGCATTTTATTTGCATTTTTCTACTTTAGCATTATTCATTTTATTCAAGTGTCATTTAGGAAAGTCACTAAACATTCAGATTGAATTTGAAAACAATTAGTAAAATACTAATGATCTGATTATAAAAATAAAAGGAACACTTTCTGATAAATTATAGTTTCATTGGATAAATACTTATGGGGAGAGAGATTATAATATTTCCGATTTTTGTTTTGCAGTTCGATTACTTATTTTCGCAAACCGAAGTTGTTGGAAAGCCACGCTATATCTTACACCATGGTCCAGTAGAGATCTATATTGAACCTACTCCCCACAACGTATATTTAATGTTTCCATACCCTCTCCAGAGTAAGTCTTTAGTTATGCTTGGTATCGAACCCATTGTTTTCAAACCCGAGCGATAGGACTGTCTTGTCCAGGCTTTGCAACTACAGTTTCAAGCTATTTTTCTGTTTTAGTGGATATTGCTTATAAGTGAAATATATACTTAGTTTTATATTTAAAGTGGATTTTTATGAAATTACAGCTTTATACAAAATGCTTGACATTACATAGTTAATAATTAAATAAAAATGCAAATTACATTTGATTTAAAGAAAGATTTAAATCTTTTTGAAGTCATTGTGGTCTGCGTTTTTAATAAATCGGTTTTGCTGGGACACCATTAAAAATGAGCTTCATCATTAACTGCTGATGGTTTGTGAATTCTTTATATGATCATTTCAGATTTGGTTTAGTATTTGCTTGTAGAGAGATGTTACTTTTGTGTTTCTTAAAACTAATCTAGGCGAATTAATGATTTCCTTTATATAAAACCTTTAGCTTGATTTTTAGACAAAGTTAAAGCAAAATATTTTTAAATAGTTTGATATTTGATGATAAATACACTTTAGTCATTGTGTCAAATTTCATTTAATCTCACTGAACCATTTTATAGTGGATAATATATTAGTTATTTAATGCCAAATCGATTCAATTGATTTATCTAGTGCCTTCATTGCTAGATGGAGTATTCATAGAACCAATCCTTCCCTATTATAGATGCTTATTTGCATAAATTATATATATAATTCTCAATTACTCGTTCTAAAATTATGATTGATTGATGTGTTTACTTGTATTGGGTAAGCCCTAGTTAAATTTTGTGCGCGAAATAGGATTATTATTTCCTGATGTATCAAAAGAATAGTGGTTCTTTTACGATTCAATTTTAGTTGTTTAGTTAGTGACAAATTCATGGGAAAGAGCTTACCGTAGCGTAGTGGCACTTCTGAATGAGAGACGCCTCGTCATTCATTGTTGAATAACAAGAGATATATGCAAAATTCAGAAACCTTTTACCTGACTTTTGGATGACATCTGTGTCAAAGTACATGCTAGGAAATTTCCCAGATTTCTTCCTTTGCGATAAGGATTGCAGCCAAATTTTTGTTAACAGACCTTTCAGAAGTGAATCCGCAGCGAATATTTGTTCGTGTTTAATGACGTATAACAACCATCTGTTCAGTTATCCTCTGTGTCATGTCCGATTCTCCCTCAAATACTCTCTAGCAATATTCAGGCGTGCATTATCATGCGACGCGATGGCCCTCTCGAATGTAGAATTTCCCCAAGTCGGCTTAACACACTGAAGTCCAATAACGGTTGTTCAATTTTTATTTGTTGAACAGAAGGTGAGTGGAATATTAATGTATAAGCTATCCAGTGTCAATAACCTAGACCCATCTAGGACTACAGAACAATGTATGCAAATTTGGTCCGATACTTTGATACACTTACATCAATCTTCATGTTGCAGAAAGAATCACATTATTTGAAAAGTCATGTGGTGCCACTCAAGTGTCCACCATTTTCTTTCATTGCATTAAGTAGGCATGGCTCTCTATTGCTGTCACGTCAGTGATTGCTATGCTGAAAATCCACTGCGCTGTCGCCACGTTATCTATGCGGCGATTAAAAGTCTTGCTGCAAGTATTGGGACTGGGCGATGGAATTACGAACTCTACCGAGATGTTAGTGTTCCTGGGGGATCACATAACATGTTCTTTCGAATCAGACTGATTCTATGTTTGCCTAACAATCATAGGATCTAGATCAGTACGAGCAGCAATGTCGCGAAACGATTCACGTGGAGACACAATTGTGTCGTTGAAGCATTCCTACAACGTGTTGTTTGGGAGTTTCTTCTTACACCACTGACCAGACATTCCGAGTAGAAATTCCAGTGCAATCCATCCTTTCATACACAATAATACATGGTTTATGTTTAGGCTTGGAAATCCTAACCATTTACATATTCCAGGATATTATACTTCTTACATTAGTTTGGAGATTGCCTCATGTAAATTTTAAAGAACAGAAAATGCTCCACTTTAGGGAAAACTATCTTAATATTTATCAGCCTGGATTTAAAATAATATAAATTAGATTGTCAAAATATGTTATAATTTTATTTATTAAATTCTTTTGTTTTTATCTTAAATATCGTTAGTTAAATATATGGTTACGTCTTCGATGAACTTTTATCTATTATTTGAATAAAAGAAAAAAACCGGTTTTTTTAATATTCTATCATTGTTTCTGATTCGATGTATCTGTTACGTGTACAAGGTTCTTGATAATTTCGTAAATCTAATATGGAAACATTTTATTTGCAGCACTGTTACTGTTTGCCATACCAGAGAGAGAGAGAGAGAACTTTGTAAACAGCAAAATGTTCGCCTTTCGTCAGAAATAAATGGTTTTAGCTTCAATTTTATGTCTTGTCTTATTTTTCAGTCAGTGTTTCCGTCTTTAAATATTTTGGATGATATTATACTTTCTCATGTGTTAGAGTTAAATGGAAATTAAATTCATTAAACGTATACTATCTATAAATATATGCGACAAATTCTACGCTAGGCAGATTCTTTCCTAAGAAATTCTTTGCATAGCAATAATATAAAGTTGAAGCGACAATATATTTAATACTTGTAGAAAAAAAGTTTTATAAGGAATATTGTTAACTGCTTGATCAAATTTGCGCGTCCGTTGAAAATGAAGTAGCTTAATACATGATAGCACACCATGATTACATTTCATTACTTCGGTGGTGAAAAAAAATATACTTGCTGCAATAAATCTCTGTATATCATTGTAACATTCATTGTTTCTATTCACATTCCTATTTTGATAGATATGTATATAGAGGTGGATATATATATATACATTTTTTAAAAAGTTGTGTTTTGAAATACCGTTCATTGGATCGGATTTGCCAGTATCCTCGGTACACCATGCTTTTCGAATAGTAGCGAAGATGTTGTGAAATCTTCCGACTGATCTAGAAGATGCCTTATCGCAGTTCCAATGGAAAACTCTGAGGTGCTTTACTAGTGGATGACCCATTTAACCCTTATAGGTTTCGAGGCCATCCGCATGTAGCGCGCTTCTTCCCTTTGAAAAGGCCAGTCAATTCGGTAGTTAAACATTTTTCGTCATGTCTACCAGTTTCAGTTGGAACTGCATTTCTGGCTTTTTCATGTGGGGCGACATTTGAAAACTTAATAGCGTTCATGTGTCATTTTTCTCTTCACGAAACTTTTAAGCATGAGCACGTCCTAGGAAGTAATTTAAAAATTGAATTATATTTCTGAACCTTCATTTTTTTTTTCTTTCTTACGCATAGCTTTGAATGAATTTTGAATGTTAATTCATTATTTGTTTTGTCACATTTGATTTATGCAACGGAAGATTTATTCCTGTTAGCAAGGCATGAATGCTGATTGATATTAAATATAAATTTTCATTACTTTACCCAACTCTCACAATTCGATTCTTTATAAATGCCCATAAATTATTTATATCATTTAACCGTGTAAAATAGCTTTCATTATTTTTTAAGAGTTGTGATTTTAAACAATATTTATTTCATTAGTTTGCTAGGGGAATGCCATTAACCATTAAAAACCTAAATAAGCACAATGTTATTAAACGATAAAATTTTTATTCGCGTCTGCGTGTGGATTGCGCTATTTTGATTTAATGTTATATACCTGTGCATAAATGTTCCTTTATATGCAGATACAGTGAAACTGAAATGAAAGAACTATTTATGTATGCGTTACACAACTCTGTAGGATATTCTTAAACTTTCTTTTACTGCTAAGATTTTTTATCAACTGTACCCCTTTCTATTCAAAATATTTTCTTATTTTCCCCTTGTTAATTGACTAAATATTCTTACTTCAGATTTTAGCTTCAGATTAAATTAATATGAACAAGGTATTATTTTGGGCACATTAAAAATAAAAGTGCTATTGATACTGTAGTTGTAACATTTTATAATTTCGTGATTTAAATTTATGAGAAACATAGCTTTAACCCTTGTCTCAACTCAGCAGTGCTGAATTTAAGATCGAACTTGCTGTCTTTCGGTGAATATCCTGGACAGAGAATAAAATATTCTCTGTATAGCTAACGCGTAACATACAAAGAACAATATTTTTATTACAGTTTTATTTAGCATTTTATCTGGGCTTTTATTGGCTTCCTGCTTTATGTTTTAAATAAAAAATATTTATTAATAAATTTTTTATGCAACACTCAAATTTACTAAAACTATTCATAATTTATCATTTGCTTTATTCTAATTCTCGCTGAATTAACATTTCATCGCCTTTTATTTATTTTGAATTATTGAAAAAATTTTTTAATGGTTAATTGGAAACTGATGGATTTCAGTTGCCTTATTAAATGTACTGTGAAATTGAAAAATACCAGGTTATATTTTATTTCATTTTATATATGACAATTTCCTCTTGAACACCAGAAATTTGGAACGTATCAAAGAATATACCGGAAAATCTCTGATTTCTGTTGTGAGATTAGGTTGTTACAATTTATTTTGCAACATTTTTGTTGAAGTTGTAGAAATAAGGATTTACTTCCTGTTCCATTTTTAATTACGATAGAGAAATGTGCGCCCAAATATATATATATTTGCTTGGAATTCTTTCGAAAATAAATAAAAAATTCTTTGAAAAAAATAGTTAAAACATTTTAGCTCGTGTTTCCGAATTCGTTGAATGGTTTAATTTAGGCTTTCAACATGCGTATTATATATTATTTTTGTTCATTAAAATAAAAAGTTTCATTGACAGAATATATAATTTTGTAAGAACATCTCATTCTCTTTTATAGAAAATATTTGTTTAAATCTCTCCATAAAAAATTTGCTGTGTGCGAGAAAGTTTAAATTCTGCTCCCTCTCCCCCGCATTTTATGTTTCAATGGGTCGACATACTAGTCTCTATATTTTATCTTCATTTTTTTCAATAACGTATTTTTTGACTCTAATGAATCCTTGCAATTTTAATCTTTGTTGGGTTCAGGTGAACAAAATACTTGTTTTCAAACAAATAGCTGAATCTTCTCTTCCATTTTCACCTTCCCCTGACAATAAAACCTGTTTGTATGGCAAGGTTTCTCTTAGGTCCAGTGGTGGAACAGGTCTCGACAGCTCAAGGGAAAAAAGAAAGTTACACATGCCTTCCCTCCCAACAACTCTTTCCAACATCGTTGTTTATTTTGTATCGAAAAATTGTCTTTGCGTAAAAGGTGAGCAAAATGCTTTCCGATTCCATTTCAACTCTGTTACCATTTCAAGAATTTTATTACTGATTCCTTAACCCACGTGAATTCTTTATCAGTGTATAAGCTCGTGAAAAAGTCTTGGCATTTAGGTTATGTAAATAGGTGAAAGATTATATTAGTTGACACATGTACAATGATCAGATATGAAAATACATTATTAAGCTCACTTGCTTAATTTAATTATATAATTAATTAACGTATTAATATGTTTAATTACTTTAGAGGCATTTTTTGAGGCCGTGGTAGCCTAGTGGTTAGGGTATCGGCCATCCATCCGGAAGGGTAGGGTTCAATTCCTAATGCCGCCAAAGACCCACCGAGCACATGCGATATACAAGCTCGCTAAATCTGTGGAATCGAAAGACCTGTAATCGGTCGTTGAGCAGTTACTATGGGTGCAATGGTCTGAAGAAAATTTCCTCCCGCTTCAGATCAGTGTCAAAATTGTGGGAGTGGGCCTCTGTTGGTGCCATCTATCGGAGGATTTAAAAAAGAGCATAGACGTACTTTCACCTTCTTGGTGCTCTGATTAAAACGAAAGACGCACCCTATTGACTTAAGCGCTTTCCAAGGCATAGCGAGCTTGGCTTGTCATAAGTAACAACACTACAGAGACATTTTTTAAATTTTGAAATGGATTGCGATGATTTTTTTTAAAAGTCCTTCTGCGTTTAGTGGTAATTCAATACCAGGCATTGTTTTCCAATTATTTTTCCCTTCAAATGTGTTCTCTGTAATTACTCTATGTATACAATGAAATATCCTATGCAGTTGGCTTTTCTTTGTTGTATTTCTCTCTCTTGATTATAAAATAATTTCTCTCTTTTTTGTAATGCACTACACTTGAGATTGTTTTTTAGAAAAGAAAGCTACATCTTTTTATAAAAAAAAAATCTAGTGAATTGAAAAAGAGTTTACTTAAATTTGCACAAAAAGCCAATATTTTGCTCCATATTTCATAAGTTTAAGTAACGTGTGAGGAGTTTCGCCAAAGCGGTTACATTGAAAAAGCGAATTTCATAGAAATATTTTTACTTCGTTTTTGTGTTATATCTGCACATGTATAATCTTGAAAATAAACTAAAAGCAAAAAATAAAATAAATAAATAAATATAAAAAAAATAAAAAATAATAATAATAAATAAATAAATAAATAAATATATTAAATATATATTAAAATGTGATGAATTTATAAGAAAATATTTATAAATATAGATTTGTTTAAAATGTTACTATCCTTTTTAAGTTAAAAAACTCAACTTGAGTGAAATCTTTTAGTTTATTAAACAGTAGTATGGGAAACATTCCCTGCAGATTTAAGCAAATTCTATGGATTAATACGAGTAATATTGTGTTAATAGCATTATTCTTTGAAAAGTGCATTTAAAAAAAAAGAAAATAAAAAACGTAAATGAGAAGTTTGAGACGTTATCAACTATGTTTAATGTTATTTTAAACAAGTGTTTTTTATTTATTTATTTATTTTTTATGTATGTAAACATATTGTTTCAAGTGCGGCAAAAATTTGAAGTATTTAAAAAAAAAAAAAAACAAATATATATGCCATTGTATTTAATATTATTGTATTTGAACACCAAGCATTCTTGGGAACTAAACACGGGAAGTTTCACGTTAGCTCATCAACTAACCGGGACATATGCTTCGCACCCTCAGTAAGGAAAACAGATATGGCCACTATAAGCCTTGGTCCCACATGGCCACAGGTTTAATATTTGAGACTTTGTAAAAGTACATAATAACTACACTATTTTACTTTTGATGTTCTGAAGTTTCTAGTTTCTTTCTTTTTACACATAAAACGATTTTTTTTTTTTCTCCATATAATATGTCTTTAGTTTTTGTTAGGAGTAACGGCTTCATATTTTATTCTTCAATTTTTTATACGAGCTTTTTGTATTTTCGGGATTTCTGAAACATATTTTTCATAAACTCGAACAAAGTTACTTTAAACTACTTTACATTAACCCCCTGTATTTGGAATTCAGTGTAGTGAGTTTTAAAAAATCAATTCAATATTTTTTTATTTCCGAGTCTTCCTCTTTTTTTCGAGCACCTGTTGGAAAATATTTTCATTTCCAATTGCAATTATTTCTGACTTCTTCCTTAGAAGTAGCTTGATTTTAATTGTGTGGCGTTGATGTTTGTGTTTGATGTTCAAAGTGAGGGCCAGAGATACCCGAAAAGTACCCCATTTCGTCGTCACATCTGTTAAAAATAAATTTGCAATGGCTTCCCTGTGATCATTCCTAGGTCTCTAATAAATTTCAATCACTCACATCCAATCAGAACTCGGCTCAACTAGTTTAGAACTTACTGTGCTTCTGCTATTCTTTTCTATTTAGGTTGCCAGTTTAGGGACTATATTTTAGATTACTTTTGTTCCATTGAACAGAGTCATAAAAATAAATGTGCATATACGTTTAAAATGTTGTCAGCTCTCAAAATTTTATGTATGACATGTTTTCCTGCGTACCCAAGAATTAAATAGCACATACTGAAATTTATTAATCAAATGTCTATTTTTTCAAGAGTTACTCATGTCCGTTATAAACTAATTGCTGATTGAGGAACTTCGTGTTCATTTACAGCGTTTCCGAAAGATATATTCTGCCACTATGTAAACTCCTCCTACTGCAACAGATTGTGAGAGCAAGGGCCATCAGGATCTTCAGATTCATTGGATCTACCATTTCCAGTTTAATGATTCGCTTATTGTTGGCCACCCACCAACTACTCGGAGTTTTATGAAAAATGTCTCTTACCAGACTTGACGCCTGAAGGTTGAAGTCTCATTAAACAAACTTATTCTCCCATAAAATGTTTTTCAGACAAAGCACGTCTCTCTTGTTGTCTGAGATCTCTTTCTGTAAAGCTGTGTTAATAACCGGCTATCATGGAACTACCTGCTTTGGATATGTTATAGTGTATTCTAAAGGTATGTGTGCACACAGACATTTTATAGCCTTCTATTGATGACATTAACACCACAGAGAACCACCCATTCCACTTTTTCGGTTATATATTAGAATATGAATGTGCGTAGTTTGAAGATTTTAAATTGCATAAATGTTGTAGGTTAGACGATGTTTGCAAGTCTCATAATAAGACAATTATTTTGATGATTCACCTAAAATTCTAACACAAGGTACACTTTAAGGGTAAAATCTGAATGCATTAAATTAAAATTTTACGTAGTGAGTTAAAAAAAAATTAACAGTTCTGAACATTATGTTTAATTTAATGGTCTTAGTTTATTTAAAATTTTTTGTCTTCCTATCTAATATTCCTGGTTGAATTTTAATATAAAATAACAGACGAAACAAGAAGGTAGTAATAAATTATACAAGTAAACAGAAATGTTCCGTCTTTTTTCTTATGAATTTTAAAATTTTATTTTAAATCCAATAAATATATAATGTAGAAAGGGGATACTGAAAAAAAAAGCGTTGAAATTATTTGAATTTAGTACAGGAGATGGCTATTAGTTTAAATTTAATGTGGACCAATTTCAGTCACTTCATCTTGAAAAAGTACCAGTTGAAGTAACATAAATAATTCCATTTAATACTATTTTCTGTGATTGTTAGAAATTATTTTGACGAAATAAATATTATATTGCCTTGATACTCTGGTATAGTGTATGAAATCCCATAGAATCCACTTCCTTTCTATCCAGCGCCCTGATCTAAAACACTCGAAGCACCTTTCTATAGGAACCTATATGTTGCGATTGACTTTTGCAGTTAACACTTTTACTCCGATGGTTGCATTAGGCAAAAGTAACTGGTTTTAGTGAAATGTGTCACGTAGGTTTATATTGAAACGAAACATTATAAGCATAAGCCCTCTGGACGAGGACGAAAACTGCAATTCTGTTTGAACGCGTGACCTAGCCTCAGCTCTATCCAACCACCTACCAAGTCATAAAATTATTTTAATGACAAATATATCTATATATTCATAACGGATTATATTTGTGCACAGATATCTTTCTTAAAATACTAGCGACCCGAGCTTCTTTGAGTGGTAATTCCCATTGATCGATAGGAAGGCGTTCTTTGGGCTTACATTTTAACGATGGTCTGCAGGTTTTTGGTAATGTTCAGTGTCTGATCCCTCGCCGCAATATTTCAAATTCATTTGTATTTCGTTTCCAATTCAAATTGTGCGCTTAAAGATTATTGCTGGATTTTATGTTTCCTTACAAGTATTTTCTTGACATAAAATGGGGATTATACTCCACAATTATTGCGGTGGAAACTATTAATGTGGTATCATTTTATTGAGTATCGTTGTTTTCTTGGCGTCCACAAATTTTCCCTTTTGGATTTTTCTTAGTTTTTTATGTTAATTTCTTGTATTCAACGAAGAAAACGTAATTCGTTATATGATAATAGGGAAGTATATCGACGTTATGGACTTAAGTACAAATAGAGGGAAAGAAGATATCGAAAGGGCATTGGCAGTGAGTATAATGACTTCGCGCGCGGCATGCCACATTGAAGCCTGAAACAAATAATTTAAAAGACCATGCTTCAGCGGTCTGCTCTTCGGGAGGAATTTTTTTCAAAGCTGTATTCAAATGTCTTCTATAGCAAGTAAGAAATTTGGAAAACTTTAGAAAACTCATGCATCCTGGAAACTGGAACGGGACATCCGTTCGTCTCCTGTTATTCAACACGATTGGAATCGAACCTGGATCCTTGTGTGTGCGTGCTCTTGTTTTTTTATTTATTTATTTTTTTTGGGGGGGGGCATTAAGTTTATTCCTTTGAAAAGAATAATCAATTTGTGTATTACCTCATCCATTTTTTAAACTGCCACAGTTAAAAAGTAATTTTAATAAAATCGAAACATTCAAATTTTACACTAAATTAATAAATAAAAACTTTTTTAGTATTTTACTCGGATATGATTTTTTTTTTATAATGAAAAAATTTTTTAGACACAACTTAATTTATACTTAATTTTATATACATTCTGAAACAAAATGCTTCATTGCAAATTTGATGTTTTGGAGATTTAATCATTTTATTTCTTTTTTTCTAAAAAATTCATCATAGAATGAAGCAATTATATATGCATGTGTAGATATATGTACGTATATGTGTATATTATGTATGTATGTAAGCATAAATATGTATATATTATTTATATATTCTGTATATATTATTTATATGCAAAAAAAAATGCTAAATTGAAGAAGTCAAGATATATAACTTAGAGTTATTAAATTCAAGAAACATTATTTATATTGTAAATTTAATCACAATAGAAATGTTATATAAATACTAAACATCAACTGTTAGAAGAAAAGTACAGGATATTTTCTTTACTTTCTAAAATTCCTGGTAGTTCTAGATGTCGAAAACATTTCTCTCTTTTTATATATTAACTTGCTTATTTCTATATAAAGTAAGATAAAGATCATTTGCAACTACATTTTACTGCAGGTAATACAGCAAGAGATTTATGTTTGAATAAATTAAATGTAATATTGTTTGAGAAAAGATTGCCTTTAAGAATATCGATCTCTTCCTTGGGGACTGTTCCTTGTTTGGAGCCGCAATTATTCCACCAAGATATAACTTAGGTTTTCTTTACATGCAAATGTAGAAAATGGATTTCTTGATGTATGGGAAGGTTCAAAAGAAATTTTTCTTTGGTTCCCTTTAGCTGTGTGCTTTTTTATTATATATTTATTTTTATTTCTTTACATAATTTTATGTATTTATTTACTTTTTTTTATGAATATTTTGTGTTTCTAGCTAAGCATCTTGATGATAATGTATTTTTATATTATTAATGACAACTCATTTTAAAAAATAGATGCTTACATAAAAATAGAGTAAATATTTACTCCTTTTGATTTCTTCATTTTTTTCTCCTCATCTTATTTAGGCTTGTTTAAGTCAGTGGAAGTTCAAACTATTTCAATGAGTCTACTGGTTTTAGTGTTAAAACTATTAAAATTGATGATTTTATTATGAATTATCATAGGTTTTTTTTAACGTACAAATTTATTTAGAACAAAAACAATTTTTTGGAACTTCAAAGAGCATTGATATTGTGATACAGGGACCTAGAATAAACAGATGTCCGAATTTTGATCTGTAATTTGATGATTATCTGTAGGCATGAAATGTGTTTCTACTTGAAACCCATTTCAGTAAAATGCATTTTTTTAAAATAAATCAGAGAGTAAAGAAGTTTTTGTGACTCAGTGGTTGACTTCGTTTTCAATTGAAACCATCATCATTTTCTTTTTATATTGTATGAAAGGTACTGTTTATAAAGATCGGTGAAATGGTACATCTTTTTTATATAAAAAAATAAAAAGTATTTAACTTTCTCGCATTTTTCTAAACCAAATGGAAGACGTAGTAACGTATAAGATGATATGATCAGAAAGTAAAGATCACCCCCAGTTCGAGTTAAGTTATTATAGCTAAAGGTAATATATCTTCCTTAAGTATAAAAAATTTGAAATCAATTTATTATGAAAAAAAAGTATTAACGTTAAATCATGAGCTCAATTGATATTTAATTTCGTTTTGATAAATTTGAAGAAAAATGAATTTAGAAACATTTTACTCTCTGCATCAAGCAGTAAGTCTGTCCCTTTGTTAATCTCACTGTGATTCATTGGAAAAAATATTTTGTGTCATTGATTGTCAATAAATTGTACTGAAGACTCACAAAATTGAGAAACATAGATTTGATAATGATTATGCATTATTATAGACACTCTCTTTACCATAGTTGCCCGCCATTACCTTGTAGAAATGTGTAGATGGATGACTACCTTTTTTTATGATTTGTGAAAAAGGCGCAACCTAATTAAGAATTCGGTCGCCTCAGTACTTGGAAATTGGTTTTAATTTCAGTCGACTACCGGAAGCGAAAGATGCGTCGGAAAGTAGGCGAAACCAATACTTGTTCCCCCTTCTGACGAAAAGAACAAAAGAGTTATTAAAAGAACGCCGGAAGTGTTGGAGAATTCTAGTTCATGGTCGTTTTGGGGATTCTTAGCGAATGAATTCTGGATTCTTCTTAACTGAAAGCGAAAACTGGCCATCCGATCCCGACGGCTAATGTAACTCGATCGCATCTTCTGAAAAACCTGATTTTACACCGGTTCCCGAGTGCAAGAGCAGACTTTCTCTCGCTTTTTTGCATCACTCTCACTTTGATCTGAAGTTTTTCACTTTCCTGCCTCAGAGCTTCGGCATATTGTTTGAAGCACTCTTTATAAACTCAAATCTAATACCATACAATTTTTGTCCCGTAAACAATACACTGTTGTTAACCAAATGGACCGTCAGAAACCAGATTCCAAAGAGAAATAAAATCTAGTTGTCTCTTATGTATACATTATCTCTTTTGTGGGATTCAATGTAATTGAAGTTTACAACCAGAAACTATATATGAACATCAATATCTGAAATTGTAAATGGGTATTATTTAATTTGCAAATAATTCGTTTTAAAGTGGTTCATGAACTATAAAATATAAATATGAATATGTTTATAACGAAAACTCGCAATGTCAAACTAATTACAGTGGTTCCGTTGAATTCGTTTTAATGGGATTCGATTGTCTTTAAAGATTTACAACATTTAATTTACAACATTTCACTACCTGAAATTTAACTGTCCATTTTTAAATTAATTTATTTTCAATGGAGGTTAGTCATCACTCTATGTATTAAAAAGGTCTTGGAAACTGTGTTACACAGAACTTCGCCATTTAGTGAATATCATTTTGCTCGCCTATTGTCGAGCTGCATTCGAATTTCAAGAACTTACAAGTATATTGATGTACCGGCACCAGGTTCTTTCCAACATTCTAGTATATAATACTTATAATAAGTACCTTAAAAAATAATTATTTCTCTCACAGGTTACTTGAATTACATAAATTCTAATAGTTCTTATTTTACTTAATTTTAATCTTTTTTTAATTTTTCTTATCCCTGTTTAGATTTCACTTTTTACCAAACATGAATGATAAGTATTTATGCGTTTTCATATGTTTGGGAGTGATGAAAGTGGACTTAATTTCAAGCCTGTGCTGAATGATATTGCATGAAGTGGGCACAATTTTATATGAAGTTTTCTTTTCTTGACCTTATTTTCTGTTGTAAACGTTGCCTTATTCCTTTTATACGGGAGTATTTCGATTTTTGTTGTTGAAACTCATTTAATCAAAAAAGAGTAATCATTCACCTCTAATAAGACTCTTAAACATTATTTTGAATATTGTATCGATATTTTTCCAAATGTAGTTAACTATTTATGCTAAATTTTATCCGAGTTTACTGAATCCAAATAATTATATTAAAAATCGATATTAACTGTAAGAACTTGTTTGTATTCAAGATGACGAGTCACTATCCACGATTCTTAAATCGAAGTCATTCTTTGAAATCATATATCTGGCTGAAATTCTTACTAAAATTTATAAATTAGAACTAATTTTTCGAAAAGTGACTAGATTAAAGTCTTTATCCCAAATGACTTAATTCAACGAATTGTATACTATTTGTGTCAAACTTAAAATCCTTCTGAAAAGTAAGGACATCAAGATAAAATATTTTGACGAATATTCTGTACACTAAATTCACTGCCCGATATTTATACACCAAAATATTTATGGAACATTATTAAAATAAAAATGTAGAGTAATTATGAAAATGTTTTCTGCTTAAGATTATTATATATTAACAAATAGTAAGAAATTTCTGTAAAATATTGACTGTTCACTTTCAGACAACTCTTTTAAGTGGCATTTGTTTTCGTTAAAACAATAAGGGATGGAAATAGAAAGTGACAACCAGTTTACTTGATTTTCACATTTTTAACTAAACTTAATTTTTAAAATTAAAACCAAAACAATGACGTCATTGATTACAGCTTACCTTATTAAGAACGAAATTATAAATTAAATCAGAAAAAAATATTTCTTATTCTGAATATAATGCAAAATTATTTTCCTTTTTTTAGTGAGATTTCAATTATTTATTTTCTTGTGTTTCTTAAAACCTGAAAACAATAATGCATTGCCGAATGTTGTTTATCTCAGGAATGGAAAGTGAGTGGTAATTATTGCTTTGGCTCAGATCTTGCTAATGATTGCTCATCTTTCGTATCCTGGCAATAGAGGTGGAGGAAGAAACTATTCAATACAAGAAAAACCGGAGCGAACGATATTTTCTCAAATCTAGCGGAGCACCCGTACTCATGAATATGGTCTCTTATCATTCAGCAAATTTACTAAATATTGCTCTGAAATCAGCCGTAATTTTCTTATGTACTTTTGTTTTGTAATTTTTCCTTCAAAAAGCATTTCTATATTAATTTCAATCGATTAAATTTTGGGACAAATAAATTGCTTTGATAAAATACTTTTCAATTAATATATCTGCATTCAAAATTATTTTTCTAGCATTTTCAGAAATATTCAAGTTACAAGTCTTGCGAATTCCATTTATAAGAAATTAAATTATCTGGTACAGGTGCTGTTTGTATTTCTCTCTCCTAACATTGTCCGCCTTCTTGATGAGTTTGACCACTTTAAAACCCTAAAGAGATATGTGCTGCGTTCATTTTGAAGATAGTAATATACAAAAAACGAATAATGTAAAAAATCTTCTTGAGTGCATTTTATGTAGTATGTAATTTTTGTCTGTATTAAATTATAATTACAGTTCAGCCCTACTTGTTCTATGACAGGATCGATTTGGCAAAAGTATTTATGAAGTTGAAGTTCGTTGAAAGACGACTTTATTCATTTATGATTTCAGAGTTATTATATAAGCATTTTGGAGTTCATGTTAAAATTTTACGCATTTTAATGTATGCAATTCAGTTCTAAACACACTCACAGTAGCTCTCAAAAATCTTACTAACTACAATTAAAATCAATTCTGATGATAACTTATTAATTCACCTTTGATAACTTATTATTATTTTGTTTATAATTGTTATATAAAAAAGAGTTAATGCGTGTGTTTAGTCAAAAATTTTATTTTCATTTTATCATTTTATGAGCCATTAAGAAAAAAAGCCTATTATTTAATGATAAAAAAATTCTCTTCTAAAAGAAATATTTCGATAAATATTTTATTAATTTATATAAATATATCTTTCATTGCGGTAAAAGTTTTTACTTTATGCCTTTTTTATAGTTGTTTTTCAAATTTATAGTTAATTCTTAAACTGCTTAAAGTTAAAATATTCAAAGAGATAATAGCAACGTAAAATAAAAGAATTTTTAGTAAGAAAACAAAGAAGAGAGTCTCTAGCCATAAAAGCATGTAAACCTCTTCTTTAAACTTATTTGACTTCAACTGCAAGTGATTCCTAAAGTTTTTTTACCTAGATATGATTTATTTGGGCATTGCGTTTGCTTGCTATTTATCATTATATCGGAACCATTTGTATAAAAATTTGATGCTTAAAAGTAACATAGCTCTTTAGTTATGGAATTATTTCTATTAGAAAATTTTTCCGAATTTCTCGAATAATACAAAAAGAAAAATAATTAGAAATGCTTTCTTGTGCTTGCGTTTGTTTTCAGTAAAGGTTTGTTGCTTGCAGCATTAAATTTTTTTCCTACTTTTAAATATTATCTCTCTATGCAAAGAATTCTTTTTCTGTAAAGTGTATTTTTATTTTTTATATTTTCTTTCGTAATCCTATACAATTATAGAAGAAAAATTGAGCCGTGTCCCTAAAAGAATATAGTGTTTATCTTTCTATGTATATTATAGAATTCAAAAAGCATTTTAAATAAGAAAAACATTATAAATTGAAAATGTAACTACTAGTTTTCCATTAAATTTTTTGCTTTTTTTACTTGTATAAAAATTAATCAAAAACGTATTACTTAATACAAAAAGTAATACAAAGGATGCACATTTTATTTATAAATTTATTTTGGATACTGTTAATTAAATGTATTTGCCTTTTAAAATTTATTTAAATTATAATTACAAAAATTAATTTATATAATTAAGTTCATTTTAATTGTATGAATGACTTGATTGGATATGTACAGGAAGTGCGTTCTTAAAAATGTTTTGTTTAGTTAGTTTACCACTTTTTAGCCAAAGTTCATGAAACATATAAGCTATAATTAAACTTTTTTGGGAATTTCGTTCTTTAATTTAATTGTTTTTGTGCAATGCAAAAAATTATTTTGTTTATTTTTAATTGGATTTAAATAGTGTGTTTTAAATTCTAACTACCCTCACTTTTAAGTTTAATAATAAAAAATAATTGTTAACTTTTTACGATGTATATAGTAATAGATGAGGAAATATAGCAAATTAAATAAAAATTTAAATATTAATACAAAAATGATAAAATGTTATCTCGCATTTTACTTTTATTACTCTTCGCTGAAAGATTCCAGATTATTTTGGATTTTCTTCCATTCCTTATCGCCCTCTAAATGATTGAGTTTCCGAACTGCTGTTACATGCTGTAGGCCGCTTTTTTCGATCTCTTGCCGCTGGGTCCAGGGCTGTCTTTCTTTTAAGTTATCGCTTCATTAGGTTCGTATCGTAAAATAGATGTTAAAAAATAAGTATTTTTATTTGACACAGAAAAAATATTCTATTACCTTGTGGATGAGTTAGGCGATGAACAAATCGTTTGCGAAGTGCTGGTGGAGGTGACAACCATCCTGTAGAATTCTGAAAGAGTGTGTATCCCCAAAATGTCTGGGGAATTGCGAATGTATTTTTTGTATTATTGTATATATATATTTTTTTATCCTTAATTCTTTCTCAGACGTGCGGGGTAGCGTTGAATGAAGGATTCATGTGCCAGAAATCCCATTAACAGTACAAAATGATGCCATTTTGTCTAGGATTCATCGTCAGGTTTGTTTCTTTTCCGAGAAGAAAATGTGCCATGTTTTCGTTTCGATTTTTATCTTTTTTTCCCCCCATCAGAATGTTCGTATTTGGAAAGTGTAGCGATTTACCGTTTTTTTTTTTTTTTTTTTTCCCTCCCACTCTTGCTTTTTCCTTTAAATGGATCGCCTGACTTTTATAGAAAGGCAAACAAGTGAGTGAAAACGAACTTGGAATGAAAATGGCAAGGTAGGATTGCTAGCTATAGGTAGAATTCTTACTGCGCTGAATTGGAAATGGGAGCAAAATGAGATGTTAATGGACACGAGATATTTGAAGTCTTGTTGATTGTGAGGAAAATGGTGGCGGGATTATAATAAAACGTTTTAACATGCGTCTGAAATGAGTGTCTCTGAATGCTACCTATTGATTCGAGGTTAGATTTCATTTCGTGCAGGGGTTTAAAACCCATTCTTTTCTCAAGAATGCGTTGGCCGTGATGTTCTGCAGTATATTGATACGTCTAAACGAAATTTAGTCTCTAATATGTCCAGTTTCATATATTTTCTAAAATATTTCGTAGATTTCTATTTTGTTTTTTAAATGGTTCTAACATCTTCATTTTATGTCTAATGTTCTTCTTTTACCCTTAGTGAATCCTTTTATAAAAAAAGAAAAACAGTTTAAATGTACCAAATTAAAAAAGATTATCATTTCATTTTTTTTATTTACCCAGGAACAATTTGGCCTTGACAGAATTACGTGTAATTTAATTTCAACAAATACTCAAAAGATGGCTTGGGATGTCCATTTACATTAATATGTAAAATAATTATATTATTTTTGATGGAATTTTCGGGCTGTTCTCTTTGCAGTAAAAGTTCTTTGGGCTGATTCTAGCTACTGTTGAAAATTGCAGATGTGTGTTGCATGCACTTCTATTGTGGTGGACACTTGGGAGTTTTCCTGGCTTTATTTATGATTAAAACATTATTTATTAATCTACGGTGTATAAATATATATATCGTAGATTAATAAATAATGTCTTAATTTTTTACTTCAAAACTAACTATTTTGGAAAATACTTTCAAGCAATAAATCTATTCAATACTTGAGGGTGAAAAGCAATTTTCTTGGACTTTAATTTAGCAATGAAACATGAGGAGCAATCGAATGAAACCTTCACTCCGTGGCAGTCCACTGCAACCCCCCCCCCCTGAACGCCTTTCTCCAAATCACTTAAAATGTAAAAATCACAAGAGGAAAGATCTGGACGCGTTACGGAGTATATTCAAGTTTTTCTCTGAATCGTATCAGAGGGGCTTTTTATATCATTGGAAGAAATATTATAATCATTGGAAGAAATTATATGAGCTGTAACCACCTGTGCATGAGAAAAATTCTGATATTCAGAAAACTGACTCAATTCCACTTTCGAAACGAATTCTTATCTTTGCAATCCATCTCCTATTTGATGGAACCTGTGCCGCATGTTGTTCCACTTCCACACGTGCTCTCGTAGTTGCCCTGTCATCTTATCAGCAATACTCCAGAAAAAAAAAAATTAAAACAGAAGATGTGCTATTAAGCTTTTGCTGAAAAATTTATTTTTCACGCGCTTATAAACAAAAATGAATCTATCTCTAATAAATAAAAATAAAAGCAACTAAACAAATTGTGAAATCTTCCTTCTGTAGAAATTCGAATTTATTTCTTCGGCGCTTTTCCCTGATAATACAGACACTTCCCCTTCAACAGGAACTGCCTTATCATCTCGATAGAATGATGTCTATCGAGAGATGAAAAAGAAGCAACACATTTTAAATCGCCCTTCTTTTTAGAAATTAAAATTATTTTTAATGAAGTCATTTTATAATGGTGTTGATGAATTTGTTTTCAAATTTATAAAATACTTGGCTGAAGTTGTTTCCTTTATAATTACTCGTGTTCAGATAAATCGAGATGTATTTATTTTTGTATTCAATTTATATATATGTGTGTGTGTGTGTGTTATTATTATTATTATTAAATACAAAATAAATCTATTACTGTGAAAACGGAACATAAAATTATAAAAATTTTCTAAATCCTTTTAAATAAATGTTGTTTCTTTCCAAATTTTTAATTCTATATGCTTTATCCATTAATGTATTTATGTGTGTATGTATGTATATATATATATATATATATATATATATATATATATATATATATATATATATATATATATATATATATTGCTGAACAGTAATCTAAGATATACATGAATACAGGTTTTAACGATTCTTTGTCACATGTATTCTAAATTACTCCAGATAATTATTCCAGCTACGGCAAATATTATGTACAGCTCTAGCATACATTTTTATGAAATACTTCTCCTTTCCAATAAGTTGCGGGATCGTTACCTGTCTCTGATAAAAAGTTTTCCTGCTCGAAGCATGTGCTCCATAAAGCTCTTATCCCATCCTCAATGCGACGCGAAAATTGTTCGAGGAAATGCCAGCTCGATTTCGTCTTCGTTATTTGGCTGTGTGATTCAAACTTACAAAGCGGTTGATATTTTAGTATTCATGACAGTCAATAAAATTAAAATATATGCATACGTTGGCCAAAATTGTTTTTCCCTTGAATTTTTTTTTTTTTTTTTTTTTTTTTTGCTCTTTATAGAATAAACTATTTTTTGAAGTCTACTTGAATTAATATTTCTGTTTAAAAAAAAGTATGACAGTATCTATATTAAATATCCACCAAAACACCGTACCCTTCGAAAAACAATCTAATTTTCTTAAAGGGGTAATAAAAATATTTTTGTTACATTAAAAATTTCTTTAAGGTTTAACAAAAATAATATTATAGACAATATTTTGCATTTAAATTATGAACTTTATTTTGAGAAGGAAGATCTAACATTGCGTGCACTTTTTTGTCATTTTTTTTTAAAAGATTCTTCGTAAAACCGATTCTTATGATTAAGGATCGAGAATAAACAGTGCAGAAGACTATCATCTCATTGTACTATAGTGTTTCCTTAAGGTCTTCCTAACAAGATTCAACGGAGGGAATTTTTATGTATATTGAAAATTTTATTCGACCCTCCAAATTAAAAATTTTGATAATATTGAAAGTGCTTTCCATATAAATCTACAGCGAATTTTCTTACTTTTAATTTCTGTAAAGTTGCTAGATTTTTTTCAGTCATTTCATGAAGACATCTTCATTTCTAGATGACTATTATTGGTCATTCTAGAAGCAACATGTTCTTCTGTTAAACAATTAGTGGGTTCGATTCCCACCTCTTGCGTGTAGTGCTTCGAAATTTACTTTAAAATGTTAATCCCGAGCTGATAATTCTTCGTGTGGAAGAAATGACTTTGAGTGCCAGTCAAATTAGAAGTAGCATATATTTTAAATGCTGATAAAATCGCAGTGTTAATAGATATTCAAACATGAAATTTTTTTTCATTTAATAATATTCAGCCATTTTTAAAATATGAAAATATAATATTGTGGAAGGTAACGTAATACTTAAAAAAAATTAATTTAATACTAGTTTATATAAGAATTCCTAAATTTACATAATTCCTCCTCTTTTGAACATTTTATTTATAAAATAAAGAGTAAAATATTTTTTTAACATAATTGTAATATTATTTCTTTTTATTTGAAGGTTAATAGTTAAATATTTTTGAAGAATTTTATACATTAATTAAAATGCTCCTATATCCTCATGAGATTTTTCTCACCATGAATTATTTTACCAAAAGCAAAGGATTTTATTGAAAGGATCTACAATGTGAAATTTTGCTCTCAGTTTTCGTATCAGAATTTTTCGCTCGAATATTTGCGGCAATTGAATAAATAAATAGAGAAATTCCAAATTAAATTATTGAACAAATTTATTATAGACCGACATCCCAGTTTGCATTTGCTTATAATTTATAGTATACGTTTTTTTTTTTTTTTCCTCCCTCTTTTAGAATCTGTTTGCATATGTAATTATGAATTTTTTTAAAGCACAGATTTTTTTCACTAGCACTGTAAAATTTTGAAATAAAATGATTTCGTTTCTTGAACAATTCATTTATTAAGTAATGAATAAAGTTAACAAAATCGTAAATAAATTTTTATTTATTAAAGTTACCTACCTCAACAGAGTTGGTTTATATTTAATTGAATAAAATATTAATTTTCATTTGACGAAAAATGTTGTACAATGAATTTTTCAACTAAAAGTAAGTGGCTCTATCCATGGAATTGGCGCTCAAACTTTCCGCCTGAAAATCCGTTCAGTGGAGGCCAAATGGATTTTCCTCTTGATTGTTGCTACTCTGCCCGTTATTTGGGAATCTCGAGAAAGGCGTGGGTTCTCCCTCCGTCTGCCTGCTGGTTTGCTTGTCGGGTGTTTATTCGCTCTTAACCGGATTGAGGAAATGGCAGGTGCTATAAAGTAAGGGGAGAATCTCTTTTGTGTCACAAACCAGGATCTTTCCGCTTAGATCACGGCCTCTTCGACTTTGGAAACAGTTTACGTGTTCGACCTCATCAGAGAAACTTGTAATTTCTTTCGCACTTTCTTGTTGATTTTCCACCACGTTATTGAGTTTGATTTCTTAAATATATTATTATTATGGAATTGTATCATTTATTTTGAGTTTAGGGAAAATTACTTCGATTTATATCTTTTTCGTCTGGAATGAATAGGGAATGAGAAAGCTATGACGCAGTTTATGTAATTAAAAACAAAATTATCTTCAAATTCAAAATATCTATAAAGTAAATATATTACAATTTTTTAAAAGTACGTTTTAAAAAGTTTATCGCAGTTTGCTTGCTTTGTTCAAGAATTGCGCAATTCTTCTAAATAAAAAAGCTGCTTATTTTGATTCAAGAAATCTTCCTGGTCACTTTCAATTCTCAACTGGAATAAATTTCACAAGGTTAATTCAAGTCTTTCGTTTCAACCCCATTTCACTAAGAATTGCTGATCACGATTTTATATCTGAATATTACAATATGTAAATTTTTCCATTAGCTAATCGATTACGACATTGTGTAGGTTTCAAGCAAAGAAGCTATATAATTTGATGCGAGAATTCTTCCTTGTCACAAATTTATTCAAGTTGAAAAATTTTAAACAAAATTAACTTAATTTTTCCTATTTTTAATTCAACTGGATTAAAATTGTTAATTAAATTTATAGCTGAATATTATAACATATGGAGTTATTCCGCATATTTCGCAACATTGTGTACGTAACTCGCATAGAAATTTCATCACCTCAGTGTCTAATTGCAGTTTTTACACAGCATAATTAAATTTCTGTTACTTTTAGTAGTCTTCACACGCCTAATTATAGAAAGCGTACTTGTTGTTAAATAATAATCTTCCTTATTTGCATTTATTTGATATTCTACTACTGAGATAAATTTATGTAATGAATTACGATATAGCTCACGTAACTTGCATAAAAATTTCATTCAAACACACACACAGAAGTACACAATTTTTATATAGATTGATAAAATTTCTCTTGGCAGTCTTCCCACGATTACTTGTCTGACGTAATTTGTCGTTAAATGTAAATTGTCCTTATTTGCATTTATTCGATATTTTCAAAAAATTTATTTACATAATCGATTACGCAGCACTGTGCATGTAACGTGCTTATAAATATCACTTAAACAGTAATGCGTTGTAACTTTTAAAAAGCAGGATGGCCAGCCTCAGACAAACTTGGTCATTAAATATTAATTTTTCTTAACTGTGCTTTTACCCTATAAACTACTACAGAATGATTGAATGAAATGTCGAATAATAGAGAAATGCTTTGTTTTATGCTGAAGTACAGTTAATCCTAGAAATATTATTTTAAAGCAAATAGAAACCAGTTTGAATATATTTCTTGAATATTTTTCCATTCTTTTAGAATTTACTGTGTGTATGTATTTTTACTAAATTTAGACATTTTAAAACGCTCAATAGAGTTACTTTGATATTTTAGTAATGGGGGATTTTATATATATTTATTTATAACTATACACATTAAGAGAATAGCTAAAATATATTCAATAATGATTATATGTCGAAAGTTCTCTTAGTGAGCTGCATAAAGTGTGTGCAGGGCTTTATATTCTAGTAAAAATGCATTCATTTCGGTGCTAATAATGTTATTGGAAATTTATTTAAAAAAATTGGTCTGATATACTTACTTAAACTTGTATAATATTTATATATATATATGAGGTGTTAAATAATATGTAATATGTTAAACGGAAATTTTTAAAACTGTTCAAAAACTTAAACTATTATTTTAAATATTATGTAAGCAGTTTTCAAATAGATTTGTATTCTTATTATTCAAATTCAAATTAAACAGTTATAAATAGTTAACACAATAATTAGTGTACAACTTGAGCATTTCGTTTATATCTATCAAATTACAAAACACATTATATATATATATATATATATATATATATATATATATATATATATATATATATATATATATATATATATATATATAATTTTAAAGAAAATAATCAAGTGTTAACTATAAAAATGTACCAACTTTCGTTTGTATTTCTGTAGCTTATAGCATAGGCTCAGAATATTTCGTATATTAAGATCAACTAATTGTGTTCTTAACTATATGTTCAGTTATTGACTATATTAAATTTTAGAAGCTGATGCGTAACAATTGAGTTTTATGTTTATTAAGTTTCTCGATATGGAAAATTCGTATCTGTGATTTTGCATGTTTGGGTAAATTTATGTTGTATTTTAAGCAAACACGTAATTCATGACGCCATGTACGGATGTGTAATCAACTGTTTTCTTCCATTGAATACATATTTTATATTAGAGGAAAGGCCTCGTTTACTCATGAAGTCGTAGTAGTTGGCAGGGTTCGCACAACTCCTGGAAACTCTTCGAAACTCCTTATTTCCAAAAATAAGAACCCTTGAAAATTCGGGAATTGTGACTTGACTCCTTGAAAATCGTGAATTACTCCGGGAATTTTTTCTTACCTTGATGCATTCATTTTTTCTAGAATATCTTATAGTTTTTTTTTCCCCTTTTAATATTTTAAAATTTTCAATAAAATTGTATAAAAACAAGACAGTATTAGTTTTTAATATTGCTACCAGGTGGCGGCATGATCGATATTTAATTTTTGTATTCTTAACTGTTGATGACTGGTATTAACGGTTTTGAGATCTAGTTCAGCTACAATAATTTCATGATAATTTGGTTTAACAGAATTTACATTTATGTTAAGTGAAGTGAAGCATTATGAAGTGTGAAGTAATCACTGAACAAAATCAAGATGTTGTGCAACTAAGGTGGGCGATTTTAATTAATTCCTTTTCTATTTACTGCTGTTTTCCTTATATTGTATAAAATTCTTTGAATATTAATATTAAAATATAAAATTTTTGAGTTAAAACATACTTTCCATGTCTCCCTTGTTGAAAATTTCACGTAATTTAATTGAATCAGGATAAATTCGTTTATTAATGAAATAAAGACTGAAATATAAATTATTTAATATGCCTGGTGGAAAGTGTCTATTTCGATGACCAGTGGACTCTGTAAAAGTTATGTAAAGATTGGCCTTTGCGTGGTTCAGAAAAAAGACATGCATATTGTCTGTTTTGCAAGAAAGACTTCTGTATTTAAAATATAGGCGAATCGGCAATTAAGAGAATAAAAGAAAAAAAGCATATATATTTATTATAACAGGCTATATATATATATCTGCTAAAAATATATATTCATTTAAAAGATTTTTTCAGTTTTGCTGATCTTGTTAAAGGATGTGAACCCAAAGCATACTCTGAAATTTTCAATCCATTTGTTTTTTCAAAAAAAGTTTTAAAGGCTGAAATTCTTTGGCTGAAATTTTTCTTCCTTAAATATTTAAACAATGGATTCAGCTCTACATTTCTTGTAACAATATAAGTTGCCTGTTTCGAGCAATGTTTCCAGACAGTGCTCTTGCAAAGCAATTCAGTTGTGCTAAAAAAAGTGTGCTTATTTAACATTTTTTGGAATTGCAATTTATTTTACAAACTTATTGAAAGAAAGAGTTAAGAATGTTTCTAATTAGGTGCTTCTCTTTGATAAAAGCTTAAATAATCATCTGCAGACTAAACAATTGGACTGCCTTGTAAGATTTTGGGATAACAATACAGTTAAAACACGGTATTACTCTTCCAAATTTTAGGTCATTCAACTGGAGATATTTTGTTTGAAAAAGTGAATGAAAAGCACTTAGAATTAGGAACAAGTGTTTTACTCAAGTTGTCAATGGATGGCCTAAATGTAAACTGGTCTGTTTTGACTAAAATTGCTGATTTTTTAAAAAATGAACATCATTCAAATATAATAAATGTCGGAAGCTGCAGTCTACACATTTTACACCAAGCTTACATATATGGATGTTCCTCATTTCTAGAAGTTGAGGTAACAGCAAGTGCAGTTTACAGACTGTTTAAGGGCTCACATGCTCGTAGGGAGGACTTTGACAGCCTTGACCCACGCATAAAATTTCCTTTAAGGTTTTGCAATCATCGATGATTTGAAAATATAAGTGTTTTAATCAGAGTGCTTGAAATGTTATCGTATATTAAAACATGTATGTCATTTGTTCAAATCAAAACATTTCCTAGCTCTGGTACCAAAGCTTATGATATCATGCAGAAGTGTCCGAAAGATGTACTTTTTTCTGCTAAATGCAATTTTTTTTGTATTTATTGCTATGAAGTTTAACCTTTTCTGGCACTTTATCAAACTGATAAACCAATGTTGCCATTTATTGCTGGAGATTTTCATGCATTGTTGAAATGTTTAATGCAAAAGATTTTAAAAGAATCTTTGCTACCTGGATCTAATGGAAATGTCTAAAAACTCTAAAATTACTCATCATTTTATAAAATGTGTAATCCAGTATTATATAGAATGTCTATTATTTATATTAAAAATTTTCTGTTATAGCTATGAATTTATTGAAGGCGTTTGAAATAATCATTAATGATTTTAACTCAAATCAAATAAAAAATAGTCTCATTAATGTTTGCAATTTTTTATTTTTATTTAAACAAATGTTTGAAAAATATCACATGTACATAATTATATGCATATTTGTTTAAGAATAATTTTTAAAATAAAGTTAAAAATAATTTAAAGTGAATGTTGATACTTCCTGGAAATTTTTTGACTCCTGGAAAACTCCTGGAATTCGATTATTCGAAATCTGTACGAATCCTGAGTTGGATTATGTGATTGTTTTGAAAAGGTTACATGGTTTCTCTATTGAAGTTCGTTTTTGCTCAACAGACTGCTGACCACTGAAGTTGCAGTGGTAGCAATGCAATACGACCGGAAGTCTACAGGTAAGTGCGATTCCTTTAATATTCAACGCTACCTATATAAGTCACAATTAACGTAGTCTCAAGTTAAGGTAATGTTTATCTTAACATAATGGCCGCAAACTGCTGTGTTGGTTGAAGAATTTCAGTAATTTTTAATTTTACCAGCGCCCAGGTGACATACTTTCAATAACACTGTTATTGATAGAATCAATTATATTTTAACCATCATAATTCTGTTCACGCCTTGTGAAAACACAACATGCTCCAAATTTAGGGCATACGAAAAAGTAATTGAATATAAAATTTTCCTTGCAAATTTTATTTGAGTTCTCTGTTGCTTTTAAAGATTGTAATTCAAGAAAGCAAAAGTATAAAAAAATTTTGGAGAGAGAGAAGAGGCTTTAAATATAAGATATAAATGGTTAACATTTAAGGATTCTAAATGTAATGTATGCGTTATAATTGGAAATTAGTATTGTACTCTTATTCTTTTAGCTGATCTCTTGGGGTATGATAGGGATCAGCAGAAATTGAGAATGGCAATCTAAGTAATTCTATTTAATCCTAACTGAGAATACACTATCACAATTCATCAGTTTATTGTGTTCAATGTCATACAACAACAGCAACGAGAAAGGAGGCCCTGGTCTGTGCCTATCGATTATCAGGTTCCACCACCTCTTCAAACTAGAGGAACAAACACCTCGCACGAAGTGCCAGGTGCCCGATGAGATCCAGAACTCGACTAATTAGTAGAGAACTAAAAATGAATACAATGTTGGACTTTCAAGCCTACAGCTTTATCACATATAAAAGAAAGAGGTTCATTTGAACAAATTACATTTGTGAGTGCATAAGAGGAAATTGAAAATTAAAAATAAAGACATAAGTAATGTAAATTTAAATAAGAAGATAGTAAGTTAGTATAAAAGGTGGTTGAGATTACTATTAACTACAGCATCTATTTTAGTTTAAATTTGGGATTACAAATTTGCATTAAAGGGAAATTCTTAAAAAAAAAAAAAACATTTGATCACATATTACAGGAAAATGATACAGTAATTCCATGAAAAAGAAAATCGGCAAAGGTAAATATTAAATTAAAAAAGATAGAGTAGGCGAAGAAATAATTATATATATCAGATAGTGAATCAGTCATAAAAGTTTAAAAAAAGTACAGAATTGTGACATAACAAGTCTTGTTAATTTGAGAAACCCAGTTTAAAAAAGATGTAATGATTCTTAATTATAAGAGAGATAACATGAAAAAGATAATTCTAGGCTAAATACAGTAAGATGTGTAACATACAATATGAAAAATTAAAGCAAAAATTTGCGAAATTAAGGAAATGGGCTGCATTTTCATCACTCTTTTAGCTCTAAATTTATCGACAATAATAAACTTGATGAATACGACGTCTGATTGTGAGGAATGGCGTATTAGATGAATGCCCTCCGTATAGCTGCACATAATGCAAAGCATTGCCTTCACTGCCGTTCGCGCAAATGCAATGTGGGGTAGAGGCTTTACTGAATCGCTGGATACACTGGGAAGGGTCCATGATTTGTTATAAGAAAGATGATCATTGGATTGGAGATGAGCCTTTCCGTTGTAACATGGGATATAATACTGTGTGTGAAGTGCCCAGTTGAAGAGTCGTCCCAGCTGGTTTTGCTATTGCTGTTTGAGTCTCTTATTAAGGAACTGCTGAAGGTGGGTTCGCGGAAGTGGTACATCAATTTGTAATATATTCTCATTCACCGCTGCTTCCGTTGCTCTTTGATCTTCCAGCTCCTTTCCCACATTTCCAGCAGGTGCTTTTACCCAGGAGAGACGGATTTGAATTGATGATTGTTGGTGGAGTTTGCATTGTATGTCATTGATAAGAGGGATGTGTGAATTGGGTTGCAGAGTGCCATTAAAACTGACAACCTGTCTGTACAAATGGTGGCTGGTGAATGAGAGACATCCAGTACATGGTTTAAGGCCGATAATAAGGCCAGTACTTCAGCTGGAAGACCGAGTTGTCTGTTCGCAATTTTAACTGTGTTGAGTGTGCCTCCTTTTCTCTGTGTCTTCCTGGAGAACCACAAAGGCCGCTCCCACTGTAGCGTCAAGCTTGAAACCATCAGTGTAGTAATGCAGTTCTTCAGCTGGGTGAACGATAGGATGCTGGCATGAGGGGATGTTCGGCAAGTTGATAATTCGAGTATTTTTTAGCCTATTGACAGGGTGAACCGTGTCTTTGTGAACAGTCATCTCAAAACTGGTGGGTGTAAACCACTGCCCATCAACTGCAACAGTCTTGCGAAACTGCATAATCTGAGTTTTGAATGCTTCTTTTTCAACTGCCAAGTGAAGTGGTAGAAGACCTGCGATGTTGGATAAGGCTGCTGTCGAGGTAGTCTTAAAACCCCTGGTGATAAGGAGAAGGAAGAATCTTTGGATGTTGTTGAAGAACTTGATTTTCTTGCTAGTCATTGGAAATGCCCAGGCGGAGCAACCATACATAATCATTTTTTCTACTATGGCGAGGTAAATTACCTTAGTGATTCTTCCTTTAAGTCCCCATTGCAGTCTAATCATCGCTTTCAGCTTTTGTGCGATCAAAATAACTTTAGTTTTAATAGCTCGCAGATGCGGAAGGAACGAGAGCTTAGTATCAATGTCCACACCGATGTATTTGAGACAGCGGGTATTCTTCAGGCTTTCACCATTAAGAGTAATTTTAAGATTGGATTTAAGTCTCTTATTCTTTGTGCTGATGATCATAACTCTAGATTTGGGTGAAGAGACAGTAAGTTTAAGCTGTTCGCACATTGAAGAGAGCAATTGCAATGATTTATTACAATTCTTTTGATTTACCATTAATGACAAGAAGAGTGTCATCAGCAAAGGCAACAATTTCGGTGTGGGGGGCCATTTTGTAGTAAGGATTTCGTTGTAATAGATGTTCCAAAGAATCGGAACACTAAAGGATCCCCGTGGACATCCTCTTGTTTGCTCCATGCTGACTAATCCCGAGTCGCTAAGTGCCTGAAGTTTACGTTGTTTTAAGAAACAGAAAAGGCAGTTTATTATTTTAGGTGGGACATCAGTTTTGGTAAGGCATGCATGAGGCCAGGCCACCACAATGAGTCAAATGCCTGCTATATGTCCAGACTGATAAGGGCGGTATATAATTCATTGTCCTGATTTAGTTTGTTAAGGTCTATTGCTTTGGAGATTGCTTGGTCTGTGTTGATCTATTTGACCGGAAACCAAATTGCCTGTCGTGAAGAAAGTTTGTCTGTAGGAGTGAGTGCTTGAGGCGGTACATGAAAAGTTTCTCTAGGACTTTACCAAATGTGGGCAGAAAACATATTGGCCGATATGAGGTCGCTAGTTATGCATCTTTGTTTTTCTTTCTGAAGAAAATCACCTGCTCTTCTATAAAGGGTGTAGGGAAATGAACATGTTACAAGCATGTGTTGTAAAAATCAAGCAAGAATGAGCGGTTGCAGTGAAAACCCAACTTAACAATTACATTATCTAGGCCATCATTACCAGGTGCCTTTGAGTTGACCAGTTTCTGAACAACATGCTGGAGCTCTTGGGGTGTGAACGGTGGATCGATGACACCTGTTGGCAGAAGAACGGTGGTTCTGATGCTCCTGTGATATGTTCTGTCAATGCTTTGATCGTCTTGTGGAAAGTTGGTGTTTAATAGGTCTTGCAGTATGGTCGCTGCTGTTTGATGAGTTGTGGTCTGATTTAAGGGTTCGAATTGCGTTGGAGTAAAAATTTTCTCCGTTGCAATTTTCTGCAGTATACCAAATTCGGTATTGTTTGAACTACAGAATTTCAGCTGGTTAATTTAGCCCTTAAAATTGATCTTTTCTACAACGCGAGATGAGATTTGTAGGCTTTGTGCCATTTCTGTTTATCTGTTGAAGTGACACTGGCCTTGATCCGTCTTCGGAGAGCTCTGGTTTTGCTTCTAAGTTCTTTCAAAGCAGGCTTCCACCATTGAATATTGTAGGTTTTATCAGGGCTTCGTTGTTTAAAAAAGTTCTCTGCAGTTTGTTGAACTATTTTAATGAAGTCCCGAGTGAGGTTTTCAATGTCATGTTGGGTTCGAGCATTTCGGATCACGGGGTGTAAGCTGTTTATTTGAGGTTTCATGGCGTCTAAAAATTTCTTTTGATTGCTTAAAGATTTGAATCTGCTGTTAAAAGCAACAGAGATTGGTTGGTTGAGACAGAATGCAATATAATTATGGTCGAAACAGCTTATCTCTGAACTTATTGTCCATTCTTGGACAAAGTGTAGTATGTTGTCAGTGGCAAGCGTGAGATCTAGCCAGCCAATACCCACAGGACCTGAGAATGTTGGTGAGCTGTTATTGCCATTGATAATACACTATTGGCCATTAAAATTGCTACACCAAGAAAGCGACATGATACAGACGTGAAATTTATACGAAAGGAAGAAGGCGCTGTGATATGCAAATGATTAGCTTTTCATCGCATTCAGACAAAGACGCCAGTAGCAACACCTACATTGTGCTTTAATGAGGAAATTGTTCAGCCAGTTCCTCATACACAAATTGCATTTGAATGTTGTTGCCTGGTGAAAAGTTGTTGTGATGCCTCGTGTAAGAAGGAGAAATGCGTACCAGCACGTTTCTGACTTTGATAAAGGTCCAATTGTAGCGTACCGGGATTGCGTTTATCTTATCGCAGTATTGCTGCTTATCGTTCGAGATCCAATGACTGTTAGCAGAATATGGAATCGATGGGTTCAGGACGGTAATACGGAACGCCATGCGGGATCTCAACGGCCACCTATCACTAGCAGCCGAGAAGACTGGCCTATTATCCGCACGGTCGTAATGGATCGTGCAACCACGTCACGAGCCGTGAGTCAAGAAACGGGGTCGTTTGGAAGACAGCAAGTGTCTGCACGAACAGTTCGACGACATTTGCAGCAGCATGGACTCTCAGCTCGGAGACCAAGGCTGCGGCTACCCTTGACGCTGCGTCATAGACAAGAGCGCCTTCAATGGTGTGATCAACGACGAACCTGGGCGCACGAATGGCGAGACGTCATCTTTTCAGATGAATCCAGGTTCTGTGTACAGCATCATGATGGTCGCATCCGTGTTTGGCGGCATCGTGGTGAACGCACACTGGCAGCGTGCATTCGTCATCGTCATACTGGCCCATCACCTGGCGTGATGGTATGGGGTGCCATTGGATACACGTCTCGGTCAACTCTTGTTCGCATTGACGATACTTTGAACAGTGCACGTTACATTTCTGGTGTGTTACGACCTATGGCTCTACCCTTTATTCGAGCCCTGCGAAACCCTACGTTTCACCAGGATAATGCCCGACCGCATGTTGACGGTATTGTACGGACCTTCCTTGATACGGAACATGTTCGGCTGTTGCCTTGGTCAGCACGTTCTCCAGATCTTTCACCAATAGAAAACGTCTGGTCAATGGTTGCCGAGCGACTGGCTCGTCACCAAACTCCAGTCACTACGGTTGATGAACTGTGGCATCGTTTTGAAGCTGCATGGGCATATGTACCTGTACATGCAATCCAATCTCTGTTTGACTCAATGCCCAGGCGTATAACTGCTGTTATTAATGCCAGAGGTGGTTGTTCTGGGTACTGATTTCTCAGGATCTATCCAGCCAAAATTTTTGAAAATTTAATCTCTTGTTATTTCTAGTATAATATATTTCTGCAATAAATATCATTTTGTTATCTGCATTTCTTCCTGGTGTAGCAATTTTAATGGCCAGTAGTGTATCTATATGTAGGACAGAGTGGTGAATATGCTTCGTGATTAATAGCTACATTATCTCCCTTGTTGTTGGAAATGATGCAGTTATCGCATTTAGGACTGGTTGATTTGTATGCATCCTCCTGATGATTGTGAGTGCATTTTGCGCAGTATTTCCTTACTTTGCAAGTTAAGATAGTATAGCCAAATTCTTGACAATTAAAGCACCGTCGTATTATTTTGTATGTACGAATAAAGGCCTTTTGAAAGCCAAAGTAAATGTGTCTATTATCCAGTAATATTTCTGCAAGAGGAAGGTCGACTTCTAGTACAATGTCTTGAAGATTAGCTAGTGTGCGGTGAGATTTAATCTCCGTGATCTTTATCTTACAGTTGGAACTCATCTCAGGAAAATAATCCATTATTCTGTGAAAGATGCTATCGTCCGTAATGGTTGTAGGGGCGTTTAGGACAATGAGAGAGATTTTCTTTTTTGGGATTGATGGTTCTTCTAGATCGAATTTCTCTTCCCTAAGTTTCTTACTCAACTTAGTTTTGGAAAGCAATGGATTTTGGCCGCTGATTTCCCCCATTTAATTTTTTTCGGGCAAACGTCACAAGCAAGAGTGGATAATTTCTCTTTTAATGATATGCCATTGTTATCTTTTGTGGGTTTTACAATAATTGCTGTTTCCAAGTTTTCCGTGCTTTTTTGTAAGATTGCGCTGTACGACGGTTTTGAAGTGGGAGTTGTAGCTGTCGCAGATTCCCGGACAAGGTCTGTAGTGACTATCTGCAATTGCTTTATCTCCTTCAGGTTGTTATTCATTATAGTTAGCTGATTTGCGATGTAGTCATTGTTAGTGGTTGCTGATGCACATGTAGTAGAATATGTTTCTTTTACTTTAAGGGCCTGAATTAGGGTATCTGCTGCCTGGCGTAAATGCGCTGGTAAATAGTATTTAGGGCCTGTTTTCCGCCAAATAATGCAATGCAGCTTGTCCCACAAGCTGGAAATAGTGTCATGTATATCTGTAGAACAATCTGAATGTGTTTAGTTATTTGGAGATATCGTTGTGAAACCTGTTGTTGCGTTTGAGTCTGTGTCTACAACTTGGCGAGTAAGAATGATTCTTGAGTTTTCATCTATAGAGCCACTGTTGGAAACATTTAGATTGGAAGTTATGTAACAATAATTAGAACCAGTGAATGGCAAGTTTGGTGAAGAGTAGAATTGTCTGTTAGAAGATGTTAGATTATTAGTGTTATCCATAACGGCAAGCTTAACAACCTTTGATCCAATCCTATAGACACAATGTATATGTCAAAATGCTCAAAATCAATATGCGAAACGAAGTAATAAGGCATCTGGGCACTTACTTTGTGATTTAGCCAGACATCTTGTTGTTGAAGTCAGCAATAGTGTGTAATTCCGTCAGCAAAGGGTAAAAGTTTCAAAGTTTTGGGGAAATTTTCTCAACTTCTGTCTGTCACAGATTTTTCAGAGTGGTGGCGGAAGAAATTCCAAAAAATTATCTTTCTAATGACAAAGATTTCAATCAGACCAGCGAGATAGATCCTGGGTTGGGACTCCAAAAATTACATCCACAAGTTTGCAAAACTGTCACTCTGACGGCAGAACAACGTTTCTTCTTCCTCACTCATAAGACTGATTTGTCCGCCATATTTAGATATTAATTAATATTCGTAGTTTTTCGCTGATAAAATAAATTCCACTAGTTAAAATTACATGAAATTTTCACACTAGGTGTAAAATTAGATTCTACATTGATTGGTATAAAAACTTGGTTGTTTTGTCAAACATTTACACGACTTAGGTGGCAAAATGCAGAAGCAAGGGAAAAATGCGTCCCCTTAGATAGCCGGTCCGATTAGGACTCCTCGGTGTCATACAAGCAAAGCATCTGGAAATCCTATCGCTCAGAATTTGGATAGAGGATAAATTTGGCGATCGTGTCAGCCAAAGAACCCATTATGCAAACCACACAAGACTTTATGATCAGGTATGAAACACATTAAAGACTGCGTGAAATGTGAAGTTGCTCTTTCTTTCTTTCTTTCTTTCTGGAACTTAGTTCCAGGATGCCTCTTAAGTAATTGCAATACTTGTGATTTCACAAATGTATCACTTAAATTTTCTGGAATTTATACAGAATATATGAATGAGTTAGAAATATAGCGATTCCTTAAACCATGATTCTTGTAGCACAACTATGGCGTTCAATAAAAAATGATTTTCCTCCATTTTTGAGAATGGACGTCTGCTTTACTCAGGTCTATAATTTGAATTAAGATTCGTCAGAGATTATTGGCTCCCATTACGAATCCCAGTGACTTCAATCTATATGTCACATATGCTTAGGTTGAGTCATTGGAAATCACAAATATCGACAAGGACTTGTTTCAGCAATTTTCTGTCACGAATATTGACATTGTGCAATGACAATGACGCACACGAATATTGTGCAGATATTCGCTTATGCGTCATTGTTCTCCAGTGCTCTAAAAGTTGATTTTGAATCCATAAATGTCTTATGCACTAAATGGTTATCTTCCTAAATTGATAAGCTTGAAACAGTTTCAGTTCAAACCTGTCACTGATCAGAAAATTTCATTGTATTTTTGTGAACTCATCTTGCCTGACACTGATTGCGATTACTTGATACGAAAAACTATTTAAAAAAAATAGTAAAGCCTATAATTTCTTTCACTGCGGAAGTCTGTCATTTGTTATCTATTTACGTTAGAGCCTTCATGAGTTGGACTGTTTACGTTTGGTGGTGCAAATGTTGCTCATTTAACATGATTATGTGTGAAATAACCCTTCCATTGGTCTCTATTTTCTGACTCTCCTTTTTAATGCGTGCATTAAATTTGCATAGACACTTATGATTTTTTTTTTAATAATGTATACTTTCTTTTCATGGCGAATTTTAATTAATTTTAGTTTTTGGTGTTGTAATTTCTCTGAGTATTTTTACTGCAACATTATTATCTCTTAGAATTTTCTCTACATAGCTCTTAATACCGAATAAGATAAATCATACTTAATTTTTACCTTTCAGAATATCCCTCAAATGTAAATTCTGAAACGGTTTTAGCAATTGTGATATTACTAAATTCTTCTTTTCAATTATGAAACAAAAATTTAAAAAATTAATAAATAGTTTTCTTTTACAGATACAAAACAATTGTTATCAGCCGTTTTATTTATGTTGCTTATTAGACTCTTTAGAAACTCATCCATTTGTCAAATAATACAGTAAAATATGGTGATGGACCCTTCTCTCTCTGCCTGACCACAAAAAGGAACCTTACCACTGTATATACCGTACACGTTATGAACTCGATGAATTACTTGAGGAAAGGGTTTACGTTTCTTTTGAGATTTCAAGAGGTACATCTGATTTAGATCAATTGAAGGGTATTGTCGTTGGTTTTGAAAGATAATTTAAGACGTTTTTTTTTTTTTTTCAAATTGCGTCATTTCAGACGTGCCATTGGTTACAAAATAATTTAGAGGTACTAAATTATTTCAATAAGTAGAATGCTACATTTCTTATACGAGAAGGACATTTTACGCTTATGTTAAATAAAATTCGAAGATGGAATTAAAAAATTAATATTCAGAAAAATTACACAGCTTATTAAATCGCTTTACCCAGTTTTTTTCCCACAATTTTCTGGTGCAATTTAGGACATAAATTTAAATAGTACTTTTTTTCCTTTTTTTAATTTAATGTTTAAAATTTTATGTTTGCTTCCTTTATTATAAAAATGTGTAATTTTTTTTATTAATAAAAAATTAGCATTTTCTTATGTAGAAAAAAAAATTCAAAAATTATTTTTAAATAGCCTGGAGTATTTTTCAATTCTTTCAAAATAAGTTGATTGATGAGTGACAATAGTGATAAATCAAAATTTTGCGCAATCTGAAATCTAAATATGTTTGTTAATGGATTAAAATATATAAAATAAAATAAATTTAGGTTTTTCATGAGTACACACTCTTGTAAGACATTTTTAAATTCACTAAAACTGCTAAAATTTTGAAGTCTTTTATGGAGCAGTTTTATCTATCGTTTTCCATTCGTATTCAATTTTAATCAAATTAAAACATTTTTCTCCAAGATTACATTTGCAATTATGCTCCATTTAGGAAATACTTTTATAATTTTTCAATATTTTAATCAGATTGAGTTTTTAACCAATTATTAAAAATATAATTCTATTTAAATAAATATATAAATAATATTTAAAAAATTATTCGTAAGAATATTTGTTTATATTTGCATTTCCAAAATACTTTGTATTTGATACAGATGTATGTTAATTCAATAATTACTAAGACATATCTAGAGTGTTTATGTATTCACCATTGATATTTTTTTCCCATTTATAAAACATATATATATATATATATATATATATATATATATATATATATATATATACTTTATTCTAAAGATAAAGGATATTTCCATTGCAATTTACCAAATTCCTCTCATGTTGATTGAAATGTGTGTAACCGGAGAATCTTAAAATCCTGAGTTCAGATATATTTTAGGACTACTGAAATTAGAATTGTACATCTTCTGCACTTACGGCTCTTCCCATTATTGTCCATTTATTTTATAAAACAGAGAGATTTATGCTAAGATCGACTCCTGAAAGACAAATTAATTATTTACCTGAATGCTTCATTTTACATTTCTGATCATACTGGTAAAAATGTGCAACTTGACAGATCCTGAAATTTGTGGAAAGATTTACTACTATATGTAGTACTTTTTAGGATTATTGAAATGCTGTTTTCCTTTTATATGTGAAGAAAGTATAGTTCATGATACAAAAATTTAATTTTTGTTAACTTCCTTAACGCAATGCTGTTGATGTGATTGAACCTGGGAAAGATGTAATAATCCGAATCTGTTTCGTGATGTGCTTTAAAAATGTCCTCTGGTATTCTTGACTCTTTCGATGTTATGTGTGCCAACTTCTAAACTCAACATAATCATTGCAAGTGGTGATTGTAGAAAATCCTGTTTCTTAATCTTTGGAATTTGTTTTATGCTCGCGTTGTATTATTTGATTATTTTTATATATGTTGTACCTCGAAATTATGAATAACAACGCCATCTTATACTACTTTATTTCAACTCAACAGATTGCCAGATATCGACGAATTGTTAATGCACCCTGGAGGCGGTGTTGAGATGCTTGGCTGAAAAGTCCTAAACTTAAAATGTAGAAACGCCTAAAGTCCTTGACTTACTCCAACACTTCAAAATTCTTGCTCCAGCACAGCTCGCGGTAAAGTCCGGATTTATTTTTAGCTATAGTATTTTATCCGCATGTTTGGTTGTTTAATTATTTCATTTTAAACACGTAGTGTTTAACTGAATAGGCAGCATTTGTAAAGTAAGTAATCTTGTTTATCGGTTATATTTAAAGAAAAGAACAATTATGAAGACTTAAAAATAAGATTCGTAGAAAGGATGCTATTCATTTAGTAAGCACGAATAACAGCTGTGTTGGTAAGTGCGCTTCAAACATCGACCGTGCGCGCGATTCTTGATAAAACAGTACAGCAAAATGTTGTAAGTATAGATTGCGAAGGTCGAAGCTGATAAAGGTAGGTAGAGAGTGCCGGACAAAAACATAAATTATAGTTTGAAAGTAATTATGGCTCGCATTAACTGAGAATCAGGAGTTCAATTTTAGGTAGATCAATTTTAAATTATTTAATATTATTGGACATTTTCAATGACAAATTTCACATCATCACTGGGGTAAGTAAGTTTTATTTCAGTTAATGTTGATTTCATTATAAAATCAACTCTTTTTTTTATTTAAAAAATACTATAATTTATTAAATATATCTTGTGTCGGTATATAAAGTTGGTCATTATTTTTTTAAACCGGTCTTCATAAATATCCAAAATAAAGTGTGATTTGTTAATTTGATAAAATCTTTCAATATCGTTCTCATGAGCAAAAAAAATGTATGCTTTCACGCACATTTCTATCATAGAATTAAAATTAAGTTATGAGTAATAAATATTCAATCGTGTTTATTTTCTTTTAGCATTTTCCTATTTAGCGAATAAATTATCCTCACTATAATTTATACAAAAATTAATGTGTTAAAATATCCATAAAGTCATGCTTAAACTGTATTATAGAGAGCATTTTTAACTTTCTTATAACAAAATATTCTTATATACAAAACATTTAAGGAAATTTACTTCCCTATAAAAATAAGGGAAAATTTCTTACTCATTCTACTTGGTACTTTAGTATTTTTGGAATCTTAAGTGATATTTTGCTCAAATGGGAATTTGTTTATTTAGTCACTCGTTAAAAATACATAGAAGGGACATCAATTACCTTTTTAAAAAGGGAAAAATCTATTTGTGTGTGTGTAAAAGCGTCCGAACTGTTTCTTAATTACGCAAATAAGCCCTCTATTGATCGTCTTTGGAGAGGGATATTTTTGGACTGAAGTAAAGAAACGGTGGAAAGCGCATCATATTCATGATGTCGGGTCGTTCATCAAATAAACTACGAATCTTTGTTAAAGTAGGAAAAGAAATATTTTGAACAAACTAATTAGAGCTTTCTGTGGGAAGCAAATATAATTTCACTTGAATACTGGGCTCTATTTTTCCATCGATCCATGTGGATTGAAAGCAGTTGAATTTTATTTCTTCAGTGAAGGCTCCTCTAACTGGCTTCGTAGAACTCCGTGACAATACGCTGTCGTTTCGACAATAATCTCATTAACTTCACATTCATACCCAATGAAATCCTTCTCTCGTCCAAAGCTCTAATTAAAATGGCTGTATGCCGTCGCATCTCGGGATCGCATGCATTGATTGCATGGGATGCTCTCTCTCCGAAGAATACAATGTCTTACTTTTATGAAACCATCTCTTGGGAAAGGCATAGGTAGTCGTTTCTTATTTCACTTGGCTCATTATTAAAAATATTCTGGGCATCATGAGTGTTCAGAATGTGTTTACGATAATATATATATATATATATTTGACTATATATATATATAACTTTATAAAATTATATTCTAAGAATGTATTTCATTCAGTTTGCATTTCTGTATATTTTAATATTTATATCATTATATCATACATATAAAGAAACAAGATTTTTATATGTTTTATAACAATATGTCTTACGTACTAATAGGCTACTTTTTTCTGTATATTTAAAAAACCCAATTAAATTATAAAATTATCATTAATACATATTTCTTTCAATTTACTGAATATGATTGACAGTATAGCTACATTTTTTGTTGGCATTCCTCTTTGTCTTCTAAATGTAGTTTTTTTATTGTTATTGATATTAGAGTTTCAATTTTTTTATATTTTTTATTGGAGATTATAAATTTTAATATTGTATGGTATGAGATACATTTAAAATCCTATTCTCTCTCTCCAAGGCGTAATTTAATAAATTAACAATTCTTATATAGCCTGATATTTAATTAGCACATATTTACAAACACAAATATATACAAGTTTGGGATGTTTACAATTAATCGTCTTAATATGATAATAACATGAAAGGACTTTTAAAGTTTTGGGAGGGGGAGCAGTCGTCTTGCTACTATCAAAAGGAATGTCTTTTCTGTATTCGCGCCTTTTGTTTTCTTCCACTCACTGGGGAAGTTGTTCCGCTTCTCGAGCCCCTTCTCAAGTGGGCACTTGAAATACACGTCGATGACTATTAAGTGGTTCATCCACCATATATATATATATATATATATATATATATATATATATATATATATATATATATATATATATATATATATATATATATATATATTATTTTCCTAGATATTTATGAGTTTTGGGGACATTGTTTCTTAGACATTACATGCAGTTGTTTTTAAATGGAACATTCTGTGGCACGTATCCAACCGTTTTCAAATCTTGTTTATGTTATACGAATTTAATCGTTTTAGCAAATTATTTTTTGTGGATTATTTTTCCAAGCTGACTTTCATTTTTTTGAACAGAGCAGTCTGTCCCTGTTAATTATTAAAGTCTTGGCGCAACGTTGTACCTCCATTTTGCAATCAAAGATTTTCATTCCATTTCTTTTACATCAACAATTATGAGTATCATTCAAGACTTTTCTGTATATTAGAACATTGATTGCTTTCATGGAATATATAATTAATTTCAGTCTAAATAAATCTAAGTATACAGGCACAATAATTCATGCATTTTGCTGTTTATTACATGTAGAGATGATGTTAAACGTAATTAATTTTTTTTTAATATTTATATATTTTTTATATTTAATTCCCCGAACTATAAAGACACGTGCTCTCGTCATTTTATCAACAATCGTATAAACATGTGCAAATTCTTATTCTTGATTAGACTACAGCCTTCCATGCTGACATTGTTATTTTATTGCAGTTTACATACCGTCTGGCTGGGTTTTGGAAATAAATTTTACGAAAACATGCTGTAGACATAAATAGTATAGTTTGTCCGTTTTTGGGTTTCTAACTGTACTTATTTTATGTTCTAATGTAATATACCTATTTTAATTTCTACATTTGTTCCGCCCCTAAATCGTAACTAGTTATTACTGTGGTCTTATTCTATAGAGAGGGTTCTTTATATTAAAATATTTTCCAGTTTTTCATATTTTAAATTTATACTTCTTTATAAAATTATTCTTTTTGTAATCACTTATAAATGCATGTTATATTATTCTTCATTTATCTAAATTATATGACTTTATTAACACATTCAAAAGCTGAAATACACCTTAAAACTTAAGTTTCGCAATATTAACCTCATGGTAGTGAAGAGAATAGGATTAGATAAGAAATTAGTGGTAGAGGGCGCTCTTAGAGAGAGCTTAACTACAGCAGAGTGGTGCTTTTAAAATATTCATTGCCTTGCAATACATGACCACTGTTTGTGAAAAGTTCTTGAAGACGAAGGAAGATATTCAAGTGTATTACAACTATTTTTTGCTGTGTGACTCACGTCTCAGTGGTATCAAATTACTAATAGAAATAATTCCAAGTAAGTAAATGTTAACAAAAACGTGTGGCATTCCAGACCAATGACCAACAAATAGATTGTTATAAGATTAAAAGTAAAACGTTGACTCCGGAATCTCCAAATGTAACGCAATTATCATAAGAGAGAATTTTTGTAGAATCCGGTTGCCCATAGCAATGATTCTGCGAGAAGTACTTATGTCTTGATTTTCGTGCATTGTTTGATCCGGTGGAATAATAATTCGAAGGAATCTGTAGCTCAACTAAAATGCGTGGGACCACGTATCTTGCTTTTCGGTTAGCAGCTTTCAGGAGTTATTTTGCATCAAAATAGTTATCATTATGACAAAGAACAACTAAGACTTTTTTATGACCGACTTTGTCCCTGGATTTAACCTTAATTGAATGTTTAAGGAACTACATTGACACTAAATTGTGCACCCTTTATATTTGATCTAAAAATCTATTTGTAGTCAGAAATGACACAAGTCTTCTGCCGTGCTGACAGATGAATGGTTTTCGTTCTGACCTTTAGCTATTCATCAGGTCGATTATCACCTCTAGCATTATTGTTTGTAGTGGTTTGGAATCCATTTTAAACTGTAAGTCTCGAAACAGTTAAGTCTTTTCTACAAGTAGTGATTGTAGAACTGATTGCAAACCAAGCTCTTAAGATTTCAACAGACACTCAGTTATCACTTTTTATATTCAATGTAGAGGTGGTGTTATGATGCTCTAAAATCACCAATTCTTGTGTAAACTTTTCGACAGTCAATTTTTTTCAATAAAGAAGTGTTTTGATCACTTTTATTATCCATGTTATCAACGCCGAGCTAGCTGCTGAATGGTTAGCACTCTTGACTTGTGTGTCCACAATTCAAGTTTTGCTTCCTATCTCATTCATGGTTCTTGTGTATGGGTTCGAAATTTACTTTAAAATGTATGTCTGAGTCTAATGAACCACTTGTGTAAAAAAAAAAAAAAGAATGTCGAGAAATAAGTAAACGTACCCAAAAATATGGTTCCAAAACTTGACATCCGGCATGGCAAATCTTCCTTAGTTTTACAATTAAAGTGTTATGTCATATATTTTATGTTATGTCATATGTCAAAATGTTATGTCATACGATTTTCCTCAAGGAAGAATCTTTGTTCCTTCCAGATATATCATTCTATCTTATTAACGGAGGTTAAATTCGGTCCATTACAGTCTTAAAAAAATGTGTAAAAAACTTTTGATTTTAATCGAAATGAATGAAGAGCTTCTTATTCGCCAGAGAATGGCCCTTGAGATATTTATCCATCCTGCATAGAGTTTGTCGTTTTCTGACTCTCCATCGATATTTAAGAAACACACACTCCTCTCGGGGTGGAATTAAATTTGACGTCGCCGCCCCTTTCCGATAATCATACCTTCTTTTGCTCTTCAAATGAATCACGAAAGAAGCTGCTAATGCTATTAACCTTGTAAGTGCCTGTAATCAGCAGCCCCACATGGGCTGCCTGTAAAGTGGGCTCCGCGGAGCTTTTTACCCTGGCGTCTTGTTGCCATAGCCACCGACGCCCCAGCCTATTGTTCTTATTGCCACCCGACTTTAATGAAAACCGGCGGCTGGTTATTAGTGGGTTGTAACATTTTGAGGAGAGCATTATTTATCACCTTATATTTTTTCTACGCTCTCTCTCTCTCTGGTGAATTCATTACTGGTGAGAGCCATCTGTAGGGTGCTCCGCCAACATTTCCTTCAGGGGCTTCTCTGAATGGGGCTAGGCCATTTTTTGTACTGTATCTGATAATGGGAAGGAAATGCTTTCATCGTTATCGATAACTAATATGTGTTTAACATTTCAATGGTGCTTCTGACTGAAATTTCGTCAACCTCTTGAGGCGAAACAACTTTTAGAAGTTGGTATTTTTTTTCAGCTGATGTAGCGCCTTTCCATTTAATACAGCCCTCTGAAAACCGTGAAACCAAAAAGTACACCCATTTAAATTTTTCAGTCCAGTTTTATATGAATTAATGAAAAGGGCACAATTTAATAGCTTTCTGATATTGAAACTATAAACCAGTGAGAAAAAATGTTAATTATCTTCAGCTGTAAACTGAAGAAGGAAAATAAATCTTTGTTAAAGAGTCTGTATTTAATAAATGAGAAATAATGAGATTATACTCGAGGGGGAGGGAGAAAATTTTGTATGGATGTTAGTAGAAGCCGATTAGTAAGAGAGAGATACGATATGTCGATTAGATTAATGATTACACTTGCTTAAGCAGACGTCATATTATCGAAAACCTACCAGAACAATATTTTAAAAAATAGACTGTTTTTTTTAAAAAAAAAATATTGGACACAATATAAAATCTTAAAAGATACGAACGTATGATAAAGGTATTTTGTAAATTTCTATTTCAGAATCGGTAAATCGTTATTTTTCAATCAATATAATAAAAAAAATATAATAAATAGAAAAACCCTCCGAGTAAAAGATATAATAGACTCTTTAAGTTAGCCTCTGAACTGTAGAAAATTTCGTTAAAAGTATTGTTTAAGTTCGATAAATTTTTAAGATGCTTGTCAGTATGTATTTATGTAAATTTTATGGGAAACATATCTAGACTTGACTCTTTTTTGTTAATGCCTGACCATCGATAGGATTCCAACCCATAATCACTATTAGAGAAAGGCAAATGCAAACACAATGTTACTTTGGCGACTCCTTATTTTTTTCATGGTGTATTTTCTATTCAAAACTATTAGAATATTCTCGGGCGCTCAATAAAGCTTACAGACTTTAACTTGAAATTTAAATCTAATTAGGCTATATTATTGGATGTTAAAACGATCTCTTCAAAATAATAAAAAAAATAACAAATTAGATGTCTTCAGATATTTTTTATGAAGAATTAATGTTAAAAAAAATATCAGTGTATCTAAAAATATTCAAAAAATGTCGTGCAACCTATTTCAACAAATAAGTTCGTTGTTAAATAGATTTTATAAAATAATAACAAAAATTTGGGAGCCACTTTTTTTCCAACTCTCGTACATTCCTATTTAGCTATTAAAATCTTTCGACGTATCTTTCTTACACAATTCTAAAATTATCTTATAATTGATACATTTCCAGATTTGACAGTGTACTGTCATCGTGAAGTTGGGCGGGAAAAGAAAATAATCTCGTTCATCCAATAAATCAAAAGCAAACATAAACAAACGACTAGCCTTTCTGTAAACTGTTTGAAACGACCTCAGTGTGGAAAAATGTTCCTTTTCGCTCTTCCCCAGAAAACCAATGGCGCCAGTCTCTTCCATTGTGAAAGGTCCAGTCTTATCGCGCGTCCTCCTCTCGATTTCTCACGACATTCCTGGCTTTAATTGTAATGTCGAGATTTTTAGAGGAGCTTCCTTTGTCTTAAGGTGTCAGCTGCATTAAGAGGAGACTTCCGGATTTGGAGGGCCCGCTCTGGAGTATACGCCTCGACACCGGGCACTCTCTCTTCACGCCTGAGTCAAAATAGAATTTACAAATTATCCATTGAAGTGATTTTATAGTGAAGGTGTAATTCTCGTTCTTAATTACTTCAGAACTCAAGGGAGTACTCGATGCATTTTTGTTTTATTTATTGGAATAGCTGCTGCCCCTTTTCAGAACTGACGAAAACCTCGATGCACTGCTTGTCGAAAATGTTCAGCGAAGGCAGAATGTGCAAGCTATTTTTAAGGAAAAACGCAAATAAATAATTAAAGCATTTAGAGTGATTTCAGGAAATGATAATGGGAATAATAAAACGAGGTATTTGTTGTAAGAAACAGTTGCATTGGTTTTAATTCCAAAATGAACGTTTTTTTTTTTTTTTTTTTTTGCTTTTATTAGACATGTTTAATTTTCGCGTAATAATTGTATTTTAGATGCCTATTTTGTTTTGTGGCATTTGTTTCCTGTTATCCACTTCTGCTACCATCCAAGAACGTCATAATTTTAAAATACGACCTAAATACATTCTTAACACGTCCTAATGGAGCAAAAATTTGCTCCATTAGGATGTTAAACCTTATGTTTTATATAGAAAACCTCTATCTGCAGGACGGTTTCTTGCAGAATATGCTATCAAACTTTGAATCTTCCCAACTTCAAAGTGTGTACAGAATTTCTTACGCAACGTGTTAGTCAATTTTTTGTAATATATAAGCTATAATTCCAAATCTCCTTTTTCATGGGTTTAGTGTATGAAAATCCGTTTCTTTTTACTGCGAGTCCAAAACTTCTCACCTCAGTTCAAGGGATATGAATGAGATTTCTAATTTCTTGTTTCATAAAAAAGTGAGTTGAATTCATGGCACACCATAAAGAAATTCATTAAGAAATCTTTAATTTGGTCGTACATAGTTTGCGGGAAAAAATTAAGATGCACGAAAATTCTAAAAATAATGAGAATATGGAATGCGTAAAGTATTTATATTTTACGAAATCTGTAGGAGCAATTAAGAAAATTATCAAGGTTATTAGTTTTAGTTCAAAGATTCCCTAGAAAGAGCTTCTATATTATAGTTCTCTATTTCTAATAATTTTAGTACATATTCCACCCAATATGAATTACTTTTAAAAGCAGAACATTTTTATTTTGAAACTTTGAAGATAACTGTGGTAATAAAGTATTTCTAAACCTATTTATTATAGGCAGAGGGGGGGATATCTGAAAACTACTGAAATATCTTTGATTAAAGATGTATGGTTACAATTAAAAATACCAATTTATTGTGTTTAACAGTATTCATATGCACACATTCTTCCGATGAACTGCCAGCGGAATGATGAGTGCTTTGCCCTTGAATAGTTTTTAAGTTAGATTCTCACCCATAGTTTGCATGTGGTTCGGGATTTTCTTTAAACTGTAAGCCTCTTTAGGTATCAAAAATATATGACAAATATAATAGAACATCTTTTGGGAGCATTCTTAGGCTATACTTAGCTTATAACATACCCAAAACAATGATGAAGGTTATGATACATTACACAGTAATCTTGGCAGATCTTCAGTAAGCTTGACAAATAGTATTTCTTTTCCTGTTACAGTGCGTTATCAAAGAGAAAACTTCGCCATTGTTGACCCCACCTGAGCATCTCGTGCCAATAAAATAAAATCCTGTTACGGTATGAAGCATTTTTTGTGATGCATACCCACGGAACATTTCCTTCATGTGCATACCCGTGGAAGCCGCTTGGTATGGCCCCGAGACTCCTCCATTGCGCTTTTAACCACAGTCTGAAAGAATCGCATCATTCGGACACTGTGTCTGGCCAGGGCGTTATGTTCATCTGTGACATGCTTCACACATTTCCTACCTTATTTTTCGAGATGAAATATCTTTACCAGTTGACTCATTTTTCAGGATAAAATTCTAATCTTTCGAAAGGGACGTTCATTTTAGTGACTTGGATTGGGAAATATTTCTTCTGTGTCTACAATTTATTTTGGGGAACTCAAGGCCAGTTGTGTGTAGTTATGCTCATTTCTATGAGACAAAGAGAAAATTCATGCATACATTTAAAAAATGATTTGGCTGAATTTTGGAAGAAAATTAAAAAAAATTGCCCCATTTCTTGCACGTTTGCTGAATTTCATCGAGGAATTCTTCGCATGTTCAACAGTTGGAAAAAAAGTTATCTTCATTGCACACTTTTGTTTTGAATACACTTAATTAAAAATCTATGAAATTTAAACAAAAAATATTTAATTGAATAAAATAATTAATTCTTCTATGAAATTATTGTATCGTTTTCAACTGGGTATAATACTCTTGATTTGCCTCTTAAAGAAGCAAAAAGCGTTTATTCTTTCCATATTTCGTTTATTTTACTGATGATTTCTCTAAAAATGGTTGCTATCACTAACAACCAAAATGATCGTTTGCTGTTTCTCTAGAAATTATTTTAAATTTAAAAAAAGAGTTGACTTGTATACATTACTTCCCTATACTAAAGAGTTTTTTTTACTTTTTAATTTTAATAAATGTAATCAGAAATCCAGTGGCCTTATTTTTTTCGAATTCAACAATCTTGTAAATCGATAGACAGCAATTTTTTTGTTTTCTTGCTCAAAAAAAAAGCAATTTAATAAGATTTTCTAAAAGTGATTTAATTTTTTTTTCTAGTAAAACTCGTCGAAATAAATTTTTATTATTGTGTTTACTTATAAACAAATAGTTCAGGAACGATACAATTTTTTTTTTTTATTTTATACTTAAAAGATGGAAATTATGGTTCTGTTAGTCACTGCATCGAAATATGATGAAAATATATTTAATTCCATCTAATTGTAGTCAAAAATTTTTGGATGACATATTTATTCGACGTAAGCATAGTTTATTTGTCTGTAACTGAATGACTCCAATTAAAATGGATTCTAGATTCAACTAAACTTTAAATTGTTAATTGAATTTGATTCCCTTTCCAGTTTTGACTGTCCTTTGGCAGTTTCATATTCTTTGACCTTTTTCAAATTTTAAGTATTCATTGATTTAAAAAAATAATTTTTAGATTCTTAAACTTACATGAGAGAGAAATTCAACAATAAATTTAATCTATAAAAATTGAGATTTAGTCAGAGGAAATGTGTATATTTAGTGGAACAAAACAAAGGATAGTTTCTTTTCTTTTTTTTTTTTTAAACCTGATTTTTTTAGTATTTTATGTTGATTTCTGTGCATGTAACCGCTGATTAAGTTTATGAAGCAAATTGTTTTCCTCGAAGGGGGGGGGGTTGAAGCAATTTTTTTCCTAGCAATATCTTCATAAAAAACTGGCTGTGAAGTTTTGTCTTGCATTAATTTGACTGATAGGATTCAACTCTCACTTGAAACGTAAATGTTAGTAATGGTTCAGAATATATACATATATATATATATATATATATATATATATATATATATATTAATCTGGTCGAATTAAGTGACTATAGTACGGCAGTGAAACCAAACTTAGTGGCTCTACCTCTACTTGTTACACATGAGGGTTAATTCGATCGAAATGTACGATTAAAAATGGTTTTCGAATCACTACAAATATCCATGACTGAGGTTGGATTTAAACCATAAACTTGATGCATAATTGCATGGAGAAGCTAACCAAACTTTAAATGGAAATATTTCCTGTTATATTTTACATTTTTTGAAGTTGCTGAAACTGGAATGATGTATAATCTGAATACATCAAGTATGCTTGGAATGTTTCTTTCTCATCTGTGTGTTCAAAGTTATGTGTTTATTTTAAATAAATTTCGTGCTTTTACAAAATATCTTTGAAATCTGTTTTTTGAATTTTTGGTACATTTATTACTATAAATATTAATGCTCATTTATAATTGGAAGCTTCGCATTTTATATACTTTTGAAATAGATTATAATAACTTATCTACAATATAGTAAATTACTTTTGCCTCACACACACAAATGTTGCTAACAGTAAAATCGCACACTTCAGGAAAGGGGATTCAAGTGGCATTTTATCGCTGACGAAATTTATTTTAGCTACTTTTTTATCAATATCCACTTAGTGGACCGAAAATATTTTGGGCTGGTCAACATAAATAATTGAAAATTTTCTCATTTGTTTATTTTCTATTTACATATATATAATATTAAAGACTGTGAATTTTTTAACTGTTGAATATAATATTATTTATTTATAATTATTCGTGTTTGTTTTCCCATTGCAATTAAGAGCAGCGGTCTGTTGTCTAATCCCCCGAAATTCTTAAATTTTTGACTGGATATCAGATAACTCTCTTTCCATGGCTATATTAAAATTTTCATCTGTTATCACATTTTTGAGATTTTGGGTATAAATCTACCTGATCAACCTTTCATAGTCGGAGATTATTTGTAAATCAATCGATCTCTTGTAATTACCGTCTAAAAATTTCATAGTTCAGTGATTTCAAAATGCAAAAATTATTTAGCTGACCATCTTCAAATTCTCAGATTCAGATCCAGCCACTGTTGAAAAACAGGAGATAACTGCTAAATGTCTGCTTTCAATTTTTTGGAGTAAGTGTTGGGGATTTTTCAAGACAACCTCCCTGGTGACATTTCAACAACTGTCCACTTTCTACAAAAGAAAGTTCCCCTGATGTGCTACACACACACACACGCACACGCACACACACACACACACACACACACACGCGCGCACGCACACAAATATATATATATATAATCGAGCACAAAATTTTAATATATGCAAAAAATAAAAATGCAATGTAGAAAGAAAACGCTTAAAAATAAAATGTTGAAGCCGAAGTTAATTTTATTATATTTTAGGAAATTTAAAAAAAATACCAAATTAAAAAATATAGGAAAACGTTAATTGGAATTATAAAAAGGGATACAGTAATCAAGAGGAAAAAAAAGAGTATGTCGTATCTCTTATTCGAGTCTTGACGAATTTTGTTTCTTAATATTTTTTATCTTGTTTAGATATAAAAATTAAGAAACAGAATTCGAAGAAAATCCATGCTTATATAATATTAAAATTCATATATTAATGTAGAATTTAAGAAATGTTATGAAACAGAGAGAAAACACACAAATATATTTATAAAAAATTTTTCAAGAATACTACATAAATTAAGTTGTTAATAATGTTAAATGATAATGATGATTAAATTCTCTCTCTCCATCATTTAAATTACTGTACTTCTGATTTTGATTTGTTTTCTTTATCTGTATAATATCAGAAAAATTGGAATGTTTCTCTCCAAAAATGACTTTAAAAAATTTGGTGAAATTTTAATTCCGATTACAAGCAAAATTCATATTAACCACAAAATTGAATGTATTATTTAAAGGAAGATATTTTAATAAAAAATTTCTTTAATTTTTAATTGAATATTTTTAATAAATAATATTGTTCCTATTCATAGTGTAAACATGGTTAAAATTTGGCGTTAACATTTTTTTTTTTTTTTTTACTTTACCTGTTTTAGCGTTCTAGAAAGGAAAATTCGAAAGAATTTAAAATAAAAGACGCATATCCAAAATTTTCAGGCGACGAATGATCATCGTGCGCTTATTCTCCGAATTTTTTTTAGAGTAAATGTTTCTTAAGGTATTGTGCGAAAAATGTCAAAAAATATTTTCGAAATAAATTTGAACACTTGATCGAGAATCGAAACCTCTTCAAATGCACTGTATGTTTTCAAAACTACTTAATCAAAATGCACTTAACCAGTCTCATGGCGCATGAAATAAACATGTTATCACTAAATTGTTAGGAAGAAACGGGAAGTTTGTGAAACGTGATGAAAATAAATAAATAATATAAACAAGAAATGTTCGAGTACATCGTAAGTCGGTAAAAACTATTTTTTCGCTACTGATTGGATCTTTCAGTATTTTAAAAGAAACATAATGTTACAGATTTACTAATTAGCAAACGAGATTTTCTGAATCGATTTTCTCACAAGTGCAAACGAATTGTATTTCAGACGTGTCAGTTATTGGGAAGAAGAGCGATCAGGGTTGGAAGTGAGCGGATGACAGATGTATTGTTGTCATTGTGTTCCTGCCCTGTATCCTATGCAGAATTGAACCTATTTAACCATGCCTGTTCACCAGTCCTTCCTATGGCACGCAAAATCCTTCTGTAAATGGAAATTCCATAATCAGCTTATTTTTCTCATCTGATAGGGGGTATTTTGTAAATATTTGTCACGCGTTAATCGGGACACTTTCCCACAGTAGTTTCTTCTAAATAGCATAAATTTATTGATTTGTGTGTCCTTTTATTTACCTCGCTTGATAGTGTAAGTCAGTAACCTTTTTATCTGGACGGCTGTGTTCAGTTTCTCAGTTTAACTCGGAGGATACAACGGCTGACTCCGCGACATGTTGAACGTCTAACAGAATAATAAGTACTTCGAAGTTGAAATAATGTCTGTCTTCTGCGGAGATTTTACATAGACAGTGTTCTCTTTTCATGCATCGCAAAGCAGAAAACCATGAAAACTCCCTAACATCCACCCGACAGATATGCATGCAGAAAACGAGACATTCCTCTCCCATTATTCGGCAATCGTACCGGAAAGGAGCGATAATTGAGGTGAGTCTCCTTCAGCTCGTTTTCTATCCTAGAGATTTCTATTCTGACTTTTCCCTTGTATTCCCTACTTCGAAATACATTTCTCAAAATGTGAAGCACCCTTTTAATTTTATGAAGTATGATATGGTTTCTGTAATTTAATGACTTATAAGTTGATTTTACTAGTAAATTATGTCATTTCTCGACACGAACAAATTACTAATATTAAGATAAAACCGTAATTGCTTAAGAGTATAAAATGAAGGAAATTAAGACTAGGCTAATGAAGATTTATGATTGAACGTGATAAATTATTCGTTTTGATTAATGAAATAGTGACCCATACACATTCTAAATTTGATTGCTTGACGCCTTACTTCAATGTGCGAACCGCGGGTTTTAGAGGGCTCATGTGTTGTTACAAATGGAAACTTGACTGGCAAGTGTCACTGTCTGTTCGAAAAAGCAGGCAGATTAAAGCTGATATGAATACTCACATGATACGGAAAATTTGCTGTTACAAAAGCAATTGACAAAAAAAAAAAGTTCTGTTTTAAATTATTTTATCCGTAATGAGAATTCACTTTTTTTGTTGAAAAAGAAAGAGTTCAATATCTCGGGCACAACTTCACAATCAATTAATTTTGCTCATGACCTTTTATAGTAAGTTTTGTTACGCTCTATTAAAAAATTGTCGAGCACTGATTAGTACTGTACTTTGAATGAGAGCTACCAACTCGGTCTTTATTAACTAGTTCTATGAGGCTGATAACTTTACACGTTTTTTCGAATGCTGGCGCATGTATTTAGCTTTAAATTCTTTTATAAATGCTATCATTACATTACCTATATTTTGTTTTTTCTTAAAATTGGCTAAATGTATGAAGGTTGAAAACATGCTGTTAAAAAGACTCACCAAATTTTATCGCTGAATTGTTATTGCTCCAGCCTTTGGTGTAAGAGTTCGTGAGTTCGTTTTCCATCTCGTGCTTTGAATCGTAGTGGTTGGTAGTTCTTAATTCACTTTAAACTGTAAGTCTCAGTCTAATTAGCTTTCGTGTGCAAAAAATGACATTTTGAGCGACAAACCAAACCTCAAATTTTTCCATGACGTATCTAATTCATTAATTAGGCATAATCATAAATTGATTTCTGCAAATATTGTAAATATTTTTTATCGGTAAACAATTTTCACTATTGGGCAAGAAGGATATTTGAGATGTTATCTTGGTTCCTTTGATTCCATCTCTTTCAACAAGCGGACTCAGAAAAGAATATAGATTTCGATATAATATTCCATATCAGACTGTTTTATTTAAACACTTTTTTCAAAATCCGCTGAAAATGTGCCGCATTAAAACACAAAATTAGGATTGAGAATCGGGAAAAGAGAAATCGTGCATTTCATTAGAGAAGACTAGACTACTTCCGGTTGATAAGGCGATTTCCCCTTCTTTGTTCTCTGCCACTGGGTCCAGTGGTTACTATTTCTAAGCGATCGACGTTTTTGTTAAGTTAAATTAAACTCTCGGAATCGGGAATAGTGACTGTTGAGCGACAAACCAAATCTCTGAATTGAGACATCCTGTCTAAAGCACGTGATCATCTTCCGTTTTATCACGATTTCATTTTCTGGAAGAAAAAAAGCAGTGGTGAAATTTATTTAAATTTCGAATAGGATATTTTATGTTCCATTTATAATTAGACCTAAGATAAAATAAAAAATAAAGTTAATCGCTTGAAAATTTGAATTTATTTTCTTGAAACGATTTATGGTGTTATTTTTAGTTAACTATTTGCATTTTATAGTAACATGAAGTAAAAGAGAAATCGGTTGCTTAGCAGACTATAAATTATTTCATTTTTTAATTCATATTTGTACTGACATTTTACGCATAATAAAGACTAGAATAATTGTAGCTAAATGAAAATGTAGAGAATGTCAAAATTTATTTCAAATTTATTATAATTTATGCAAATTGTTTTATTTTTAAAATTGCTTTTTTCAAATGTAAAACATTTTTGTTAATTTCAAAAATACTTTTTGCTGGCGAAGGTTTGTTTAATTTCCTTCAAATAAACTAAAATTAAAAAAATATATTTTATAGTCCACACAGAGGTTTATTGTGTGTGCAAAAGATAATTTTCCCTGTTATTTTTTAAATTTAACTTTTTCACCTTCGTACAGTAAAATGATAACAATCAATTGATTTTTATAGATTTTAACTCCAGTAATTTATTTTACCTCTATTACAAATGTTTATTCACACAAGCAAGTTTTTTCTTATAATTATGGTTGATATTAACAAGTAATTTTATTATGAACATTTTCTTACCAAGTTAAATAAAAGTATTCAATTTTTCAAACGATAATGTAAAATTGCTTTTTCCACTATTTCAGATATTTAAAAAAAAAAACGAATGTAGTTTAATGATTTTGCTTGCCATTCCCTTTCCTATAATCGTAATATCGGATCGCTCGGTGTGCGTGCGTAGAGTTTTTAAAATTACAGAGAAAATACAATTATGTAACTATTTAACTATATTTTTACTTAATATTTCTTTACGAATGAGTGGAAGGTTTGGAAACAAATCACGCAGTAAGTATATTTCACGATGCATATTAGTAATGATTAGTTAAAGTAGAAAATAAGATTTAATGTATGAATAAGATGAAACTCTTTCATATTTGATTCTTATTTTTATATATTTTGCTAAGCACTTAATAAAAGTATTGATTAGTCGGACTCTAAGGTCAAGAGTTCGATCCGAGTCATTGTTGGACAGTTTTAGATAGCGGTTACGTTTCTATCTTCTGCATGTTTGTGAAGGAAGGTGCTTAATTTCTGGTGTTTGATCATACCACTTAAGGTCGTCATCAGACGTTGAAATGGTTTTAAAACTCAATGCATAAGTTTGCGCTTTTCGGAGTGGAGTATTGTAGCAAAAATATGTTAATATTTTAAATTATATTTAAAATATTAACATATTTTTGCTACTTTACTTTTAATTAAATCTGTTGAATTTTCATTGAAGTCATGCTAAAACATATGGCTGTAATTTATAATTCTACAGTTGTAATTTTCATTAAAATATTTATAATAAATTTATGTACAGTTGTAATTTTCATTAAAATATTTATAATAAATTATACATACGCGTTTCTCTCCTTACTTGGTCACATCATTTGTTGCAAACGCGTTTCTCTCCTTACTTGCTTCCTATGAGTACCGTTTTATACCTATCAAGCGCCATCGTAGGGTGTGAAACCACGATGATGCTCAAACACTTTACATGATCCACCGAGTAAATTATTAAATACAAAGGACTTCATTAAACGTTTCTTCGGGAGTATATTGATTGACAATGTTTTTAACTCTTTAAAATATACTTTTAATTAAATAAATCTCATCACAACGAAAAATTTACTGAAAAAAATTTTCTTTCATGACAATCTCCCGCTTTGAAAATTACTGATTTGTTTGTGCGTGTTTCCTCTTTTACTTCTTACATTGAAAAACTCCCATCCATATTTACTGCTTCAAAATTGAACGCAAAGCATACTTTTGAGACTTTTTTTTTTTTTTTTTTTAAATTTCTGAAGCAGTTTTTTTATAACGTGGAACTATGTATGTGTATGTACATTTACATGTATGTATCCATGTATATATGCATATTTATATACATATGTGCATATTATGTATGTATGTGTATTTTCATCATGAGAATTGCTTTCAGGAAAAGCAGCCCGTTGCTCGTAAGCAGCGGAAGGTTATGACTAGGAATGCCGGTCATTTAAATGTCTATCATGCGCCTCGAACCGAAGTGCAAACATGAATTTCTCGCCCAGTCCCTTCCTGGTCCTGCATATTTCCCCGTTTATTTCAGCTGTGTTTTTTTTATTTATTTTTTTATTTTTTACGTGCATAATTGAGAAGAACTCATTCAAAATTTGTAAATTTGAACCGGTTAAAACTCCCTCCCCAAGCCTCTCCTCGAAGGAGCATTTCGGCAAGGAACTTGTTATTACCTTACGTCTACAGGCTTATTTCGTGCCAAAAATCGTGAATTCACATTGAATATAGAGTCGTCTGCTACGTGTTGGGAATGAAAGGCACTTCACACCTTTTTTGGAAATTACTAGGTAGTTATCTCTTGCATTTGTTTTCATTGGGTTGGTAAAAAAAGATTAGAGAATAAATGAAATGGATAAGGATTAATTTTGTTATTTCGATTTTTCTCTCTGAAAACAAAATGTTTAACGTATGTTTTCTATCTTTAGTGAAATATAGACGATATATCTTAACATATATTTAAACATCAAATTTATAAAATATGTTTCTTTTTGTAATCAACATTGTTTTTGATAGAAATGTGTGTGCGTAGCGAAACATTATTCGATTCATCAAAACTACCCAAAAGGCTGGAACAAAGTTTTCTTCTCGTGAGTAATTGATTTTTTTTTTTTATTCTGCTAAATTGGTTTACTTTATATGTGAAATATATCGAATAATTTTTTTTAAAAATTCCAAAGTAAAATAATGTATTTTATGCCTTAAAAAGTTTTATGTGCCTAACAATTTAAAGTCAATAAATGATCGGTGTAGAGTGATGTATCTTCATGATTTATGATGTGCGCGCAATAAAAACATTAAAAGGAATTTTAAATTAAAAAAAATGTAACTTCTGATTGTATAATTTCTTAAAAAATAATATTTTAAATTAAATATCTTATTTTTAGGAATTTTATCGGTAAAATTAAGCTGTGTGTTATAAAAATGAGGTATATATATTTTTTTTCCTTAAAAAAATATTTTTGTTAGATTTTCTGCTATGTATAAATATAAATTTAGAAAGTTTTTTTTTTTTTTTTTTTTTTTTTTTTTTTAATTATTTAGACTTAATGTGAGCACGGTGCATATATTTACAACCATCAAAACTGTTAAAATAAAAACATTTTCACTTCTCACGAGTCGGATATTTTTATTTGTTTTAAATAATGACTTATTACATTAAAGCAATTAAGTAATTTGAAAAAAAATCAAGATAATTCAAATCAAGAAAAATATATGTATGTATTAATATGAAAACAATACATGTGCTTGGATGAGCTTAATGTTATGAGTGTATTTATTTCCGCCTTAATGTTTGTGAGTAGCCCCTTCGGAAAACTCCTCTAACCCTAATTTTTCAATTTCAGTTTTCTTAACCATCAATTTTGTTTTTATGAAGATCCTAACGGCACTGTATTCACGTTCTATCAAATAGGAAGTCGGAAAAGCAGTCAACCCTATCTGTTCGATAACCCATAAAGCTACTTGGGACATGTTTCTGTAACTGTACTTTGTGCTGTCCTTGTTCTAACATTGGTTTAAGTTTATCATCTGTAGCTCTTTCAAGAAGTTCATGTATCAGTCAGTATGAATTCAGCTGTGTTTGAAATCTTAGTTCGTACACACTCAAAGAATATCAACACCCAGTCGGGAATATACGATTGAATATCTTCGCATCTTTGATGCAGGTCTGATTATAGAGCCGTTAGTATTGACAGCAAACCTTCACTGCAGTTAAGCAATTTCGAAAAATTGAACATTTTCCTCTTCCCGAGTACAAAACATTTTGTCACAAATCCATATAATACGTTTTTTTTTTAATTTTAACGAGTCCCTTCGTAATTTCAAATTAATTGCATTGAATCAGCCATATATGTTATCTTTTGAGTGAATTATATTGTGTCCTAAATCATTGTCTTTGCATTCCATTCATTCCATCTATGCATCAGAGCATAACATCGATTTGAACATGCACTTTTAGATAACCATATTCCTGTACGAAATAGTGAATTTCATTATAGTTTTCATCATTTTCTAAACAAAGTTGAGTAAATAATCTCTCATTCAAGGCATTCCTTTTGATTTTATTAACTGCTCTCATGGCAACTAGTGATATATGCTAGCCTTCACTAAGATTATGTCATTGAATGACACTATTTTAATCCCGGTGGCGTAGTGGTATTTTCGAGATTCTGTCCTCGGGTCGGGGAAAGTCCACTCAAACTTTCATCTTTTCAGTGGATCCATAAAATTGTATATCAAGCATGCTTGGAAACTAAACACTGGGGGTTCGCGTTAGGTCTGGCCATCTAATCAGGACACATGCTTCGCATTCCCGGGTCATCAGTCACGGAAACAAAAATGAGTAGTGAGGTCCTTGGCTGTGTGCCACTTAATTTAAAATGACACAATATGCTGAAAATAGATTTAGTATTTCAAGTAGGCCAGAGGCCGTCGGTATTCGCCTATCATTGCATCAGCAGAGTCGATGCTTTTATATGTATATGTAGAGAGAAATAGTTTTAATTCATTAAATAACGTTTCGATTTGCAAGCATTTCGCGAATGATTAAGCAGGGCAAAATTCTTCTTTTAAAACTCTTACATATGCTTTCTAAAATGTACATACTAAAATTTGTAGAAAATTCATACGTAATCAATTTTCTATGCACTGAGTCTTTCCGTCAATCCTGAGTACTCAGTGGAATTCTTTTTATGCCAAAAACTGGTTTGTTTGTCAATCAATAAAGAAGTGTTACCAAAAGCACAGAGTCCCTTATTATCTCGCTTAGATGCTACCCTTACGAGTTATTGCAATGACGGTGTTTTCAAATATTTTGGAGAGTTTGAAAAAACATGAAATGCTCATCTTCATTATGAATTTTTATTAAATATCATTTAAATTTTTCACCTTAATATGCATTAAGGTTCCATTCATTATAATTAGCACTCATGGGCAAAAAGTGATTTTTGAATGACAAACAAAACCAATATGCAGTACCCAGTTTAATTATATTTAATTTGCAAAAAAAGAGGGGGGGGAGAATCCGACTGTCCTATGACAACCGATGCGTCACGTATCGCACTACCCTAAAATTTGCGAGGTAAAAGTATACACATATATATTCACTGAATTCAAGTGATTACAAATTTAATGATAATTACTAATATAACTTATGGTTACATTAAATATGAAGCAACAAAAATGATACATTTTTTGCGAACAAATTTTTGCTTCTTTATCAAAAGTTTGACTTGTTGCACATTTATTACTTATATTTTATATTTGTTTGATTATGGTTTTTTTTCGGATGGTTCATTTCTTTTAATAAGCATTCATTTTTTTTAATTCTCGGGTCCAAATTTCTCATTGGATCGATCTCTAGAACGGTTGTAAATTCGTGGAAACCTGTATGGGATCGAATATTTGATACCATCGATCGCTCCTGCCAGCCTGGAGATATAAATGTGCTCCGACGCACATGTGAATGTCGATGCCCACTTTTTACTGCAAAACATTTCAATTCTTGAAGCATTTCTGAATGCTGTTACAGGTTTCCACATTTTTAGACTGTTTTTATAAAGATATTGGGAAAGCTTTTAAATATCAGATCCTCCTAATGTTGTGACATTGCTTTATAAAAGAATGAAACACAAATCTATCTTCAATGTTCATAAAATATTCGCCCTGCTCATTTCGTAGTGGAAGGACTGAATACTAGCCTTAGTGAATGTTACTGTATATTTCGTTTTTGCTTGCTTATTCTTCTGGGATTGGGTACTTGAGAATCTTCTCTCTTGCGACATGGCAGTGGGATCAGTGAATACGGTTATACTCTCAAGTTTTCAGAATATGAATACACAGCGGATGCTCATTAAAAATCTTACTGCAGCTGTTTGGTTATTGTAAAACCATTTAAGTTATTACCCATAGCTCCGATTTTTTTATGTTAAAAATTTTTACGAATTATACTGACATATTCTTGTATTCTTTTTCTTTATCATTTCTAGCCGCTGTCATTTGGTAGTTATGGATTAGAAATTAGCCTCAATATTTAGATTCCTGAATTGAGTTTTGATGCATACTTCCTATTTAGAAAAATTCTACTACAGTTACTTGGGAAACACTTTATTATAACATACTTTTTGATACGGAGTTAGATTTATTCAGTAAGTTGCTTTCACTTTTAAGATTTTTTTGGTAAAATTAATAAAGTTGCTCCAAAACATTGATCTATCTGTTCCCAGTGAATTGGGAAAACATTGCGCCATTGTAAAAACCTCATGCTTAAAAAAAAAAATATGAATCTTGTATGAGAGCATCGTGCATTATTGGGGTGCAAACCTGGAAAATTCCCAAGCCAACAAAAGAATCGAAGCTTCCATTTCTATTTCTACGCTGCTGGGATCGACCATAGCTTTTTTATTTCTTAGGAAATAGTATGGTTCTACCACAGTGCACTCGCGAACAGAACTTTAATTGTAGCTGTTATTGTCAATAAACTATGAAAAACCAGTTAAAAACTACTGTTTGATATGGAATATTCTCATTATTTGCCCTAATTTTTTGAATCTCTCATCTAATATGTGAATACTGAAAACGGCGAAATATTAATAAATTTCATTAGGAAATAAAAAATGAAAAACCTGTTAAAGACTTTTTCTCAGCTGTTTTCTCTTGCATGCAAATGCATGTTAGGACAAATTTTGTTGCTAGGAAGATATCGTGTTTAAATATTCGAATCAGTTTTTCGCTATAACGAAAATTTCATCTGCGTTAAATTTGTATTAAGGAAATTAAAAAAAAAAATAGTCTCTTATAAATGAACATTTGACTTCGTTATAGTGATTTTCCGTTGTTCCATATTCTTATCGTGCCCTCGGAAAAGCCTACGATGAGTCTTTGCCTAGCATTCCAGGCTCGTGAGAGGTTGTCACACACACGCGCGAGACAAGTTGCAATCATTCTGCGCCACTCCATCGGCGAATGCCACATGCTTTTACGGTTAGGCATGACCTCCATTCACTTAAAGTCAATAAGCTTTATGAGGGGCCAAACAGAAGAAAAACCACATTGTTTTAAATATCGACTGCTGGAATTATGTATCGACCTAAAGGTAACGACTTCCGTTGTGTTAGTGAAGCATTTCTTTGAGTATCTCTGTTGATGGTCAATATTGCAGGTATCGCGTTTATGTCGATATTCTCAAATTGAACAATAGCGTTGATGACAGTTTTAAAGATCAAGCTGCTAACGAAAAATACTTTTTTATATTAGTTTTTTTATACAGTAGATGTAGCCAATAAAATGTAGTAAGTAAAAAAATTCGTTTGTTGGAATATATATATGTTACGTAATTTTTGAAAGAATGAAATTGTTGTAGTTTATTCCTCATTGTCTACCTGCAAGCTAGATCATGTCCAGATGGTCGTGAATCCTCAAAATGCATAGACAATTAGAAGGGAAATAATAAGGTCTTCATGCAAAAGCCCTACACGGTGGTAGAAATGTGTAGGGGAAGCCAGTGGCAGAAGTGCCATTGGTGCATTCAAGATAAGATTTTCGTCCATCAATATAAGTAAATATCAAAAGTGGGACTGAAGAGTCTGAAGAAGGAAGTAAGCATTTCAAAGAAACTTAGTTTATTTATTTATTTATTATTTTTTTAATAACGTTGAAAAAATAATTCGCTCTGAGTAAAACAAAATTGGAAATAAAAATTTTTCCAACACTTTGAACATGAGCTATAATGAATATTTAGTCATTTTCCTACAATATTAGAAATAAGTTGTGGGCATTAAACAGAAAAGAAATATATTCCATTATTATCGGCAAGTAAAAACGAAATTCAGTGCTTCAAAGAAGCGATAAAATAAAAGCAAATATCTCATACTGAATGAAAATTTACTTAAGACTTAAGATAAAATTCAACTGGTTAATTATTTCGAAAACAGTTGTAAAGAACACAACAACAGGCTCTTCAGATGTTGCCTCATATTGAATGAATTATGCGTTTTTTAAATGGAACATGATGCGTATGATGAGAAAAATACTATTTTATAAATTCCGAAACAGCAAAAAATTGCACAATAATTCCTTAAACATTAAAGTATTTCATTTTTATACAAAATACGGTCGATTGCTTAAAAATAATGTTGCTAAATGATGATGCACTTTGTATTACTGTTGATTTCATTTGTTGTATTTCATAATAAAACCCTAAAACGCATCTACTTACAAGTTATGTTGAAGCAAACATTGTATTTTATTAAAGAGTAAAAAATAAATAAGCTTTGTAACAAATTGTATTGCATTTTATTTTTGAAAAAAAAAAAATATGATGAAAAATAATTAATTGCAACATTGTTCCAGTGAGATCGTATCGATCGAAATGCAAGTCCATTTCTTTCATTACCTTTTCATAATTTAATCCACTGTGATTTTTTTAAAAAATAATCTTAGAGTAAATATCAAATTGTAAACAATAAACATAAAATTTTTAAGATCAAAGTTAAGTAAATATCAATTCATTGAAAATAATTACTATTCGTATTACGCAAACTACTCTTAATTTTTTGACTTTTCTTTATTTTTCGCTTTCCTTTTCTATTTATATTTTATACCTCCATTAGTTAATGCTGTCTATGTATAGCTTCATTTTGCGTAATTTTTTGAAAACTTGAACTAAAAATTATCTTGAAATAAGCATATTTATTTACTGCGTGTGGTGTTTGAAAAACTATCCTCTTACTCAGTAAAACTTTGTAAATAATACTTATACTTTTTCATTTAATTTAGATTATAGTCCTTCATTTTATTTATAAATAAGTAAATAGAATGAAAGAATATAATCTAAATCTGTTAATAATAATAAGTAAATGTTTTCTCTGCAACTATCGTGATGGCTCTCTATAATTTGCTATTTTTTTTTTAAATAATAATAATAATTAGAGCAAACAGTTTCTCGGAAGCTTTATGATACGATAAATTAAAGAAATGTTTTCAAATCTAAAATAATTGAATCCTGAAATATTTTCCAATTTTGTGATTTAAGATTTGCTTAAATCTTTTATGTTAGATTCATGAGAAAATATTAAAACGATAAAAACATTTAAAAAATAATGTAACAAAATTTCAAATAATGATTTTTACTTAAGCTTAATAACATTCAATTTTGCTATTATTATCAAAGTTAAATAATACATTGACATGCTTGATACCAAACGATAATTTATCAAATTTTTAATTTTATATTAACAACAAGTAAGAGATTTGAAACAAAAAATAATTTTTCAATTATATTCCATTTTAATTACCAAAAATAATAAAATAGGAAAATGTCATGATAATCAAAACTATGATAACATTTTAATCACGATTATTTTCATGTTTAGGGGAATACTGTTCTCCCTATGGTTAAATAGTTTATTTAACTTTATAAAATAAAAGTATAGGATTATTTGTAAGGTTACCAAATAAAAATTTCTTACCATAAAATGTCAAAAGTAATTTATATATATATATATATATATATATATATATATATATATATATATATATATATATATATATATATATATATATATAATCATAATATGAATGTACTTTTACCCATGATATCATTTGAAAAAATCCATTAAACCAATTATTTTATTCAAAAGGGTGTTAGAGATTTCGTTCTTCACGGGTGTCTCTAATCTAGGAATTTATCGCTTTTGATTTGATGTTCATCAGGCTAGGAGAGAGAAATATATTATAAATATAGTTATTATATTCTTGTCAAATAAAAATTTTATATAAGGCTGAAAAAAAGTTGAAACTATTTAGTCGTAAATCATACACTATTTCATCGCTTCATTATCATTTGTTATTAAATATCTGGAGAAAAGTATAACCGGAAAACAAGGACGAAAGAAAAAAGGCGATGATTTTCGTAAGAAAACACAAAGGTTCTTTATACCCCGCCTTTCTAGTGATTGATGTTTTCCGATGTGTCTCCCAACGGGATTGATGGATTGATGCGAGAAAATGCATCAATCACTTTTGCCTTTCACCCTGAGCATTTACTCTAGAATCACCAATTCTAGTTCATTCAGTATATCGGGTTAGAATGACTCCAATGATATTATACTGGTGAGTACGTTTTACTGCTGCTTTTTTTATCCGAGTATTTTCTCCTCTCTATTTACTATTTTAAGTTCTTTGGATTAAATTGGAATAAAATTTTTTGCTGAAGCCGTGGATTCGTTACTGTTTAAAAACAGTTTCAAGTGGAGAAATTGCTTTTGGAATCAAATATGTACAATTAATAAAATGGGTTGAAATTTGGAAGTTTTATCTTCTTAGTATTCAGTTTCCTTACTTTTAGATTTTTAATGAATTTACATGTTTTTATATCGATAAAAATGTATTAATTAAAATATTGCAAAGTTTTATGAATATCCAACTTAATGTGACTGTAACAAAGTAAGCTGTTAATCCAGAAGTATTGAATCATGTTATAAAAATGCTTATATATAAAGAAAATTAATTCAAAGGAAAATTGTACTGTGTTTTGTTTCGTCGCGCAATGGTCATTTTTTTTGCATACTATGGCAAGATACTTATTTATAGACCTGTGCATACTTAGACTGGCAATGTCGAACCACTGCAAACATCTGCGCCCAAGCTATGATTTGAACATAACATAAAAAATAAGATTTTCAAAAATTTCATGCATTGAGTTTTGAGATGATTTATATCAGGCAATAATTAACTATCAGTACTTTTGCTATAAAAATGACGATTCAAATATAATTTTCCGAAAACTGTATGTTAGAGAATATTTACATTAAAAGAAAACTTGATTTTGTTAGTGAATCGGTATATAAGAACAACAAAAGTTTTCATCGTCCTTAAAAAGTAATTTTTATTTATGGCAAGGTACACAGCGATGTTCTTTCCAAAAAATCAAATAATAATGTATGTGTGTGTGTGTTTGTTTATTCCTACTCAAACAATTTAATTTAAAATAATTATACTTATTGTGTAGCAGAGTTATATGATTTTGCAGACAACGTATAGACATCAAAAATAATTATTATTTTATGCATTTGCTGCGTATTTTCTGTAATTTGCTGATAAATCTAATTTTGCATGCTTTTTAAATCTTTTGAGGGCCATTAAGAGAATCATTCTAAAGTAAAGACTAACAAACAAAATATTTTCAGACGTCAAATTAGAAAAGTGAAAATTAAAAAAAAAATTTTAATTTTCCTTTATTAAAAATTATGTTAATAGTTTTGATTGAAGAACAATCAGTTTCATATATATATATATATATATATATATATATATATATATATATATATATATATATATATATATATATATATATATACATAAAGTGGTGGCCAAAATTGTTGACACTGATGGAAATTTTTATGTTTTTGAACTTTGTATGCTTATAGAAAATGTTACGTTTCGCAAAATGCAAACTTGTATACATCATTTAAAGAGAATTTATTACTGATTTCAGTACAAAACACGAAATTCAATTATTTGCAATACAAAAAATGTTATATGTACTTTAATATAAATAAAAAACACAGTGGTTTGTAATGTCTAGCTTTCCTGGGCACTCACTGCTCTTGTTCTGAGAACCAATCAAATATCAAATATTAAATTTAAGCTGATATTATGTTCACACTTGAAACAATTCATTATTTTGCTTTGTTTTGAAGAAGGAGGACCTGTTTCTTATACACTGCAATTACAAGTAGGAATTTTTGTAAAAAATTTTAATATTTAGTCAAGAAGCAATGACATCAAATAAAATAGATTAGACACCTAAAAAGAGATGTAATATTATTGTGTTACGAGAAAGTAGTCTTTCCGTTGCTGAAATTGAGAGACAGGTGGGTGGTTCAGTGATTACATCTGAATCCGAAAGTTTTGTTTACGATATCAGGAGACAAATTCAATAAAAAACAAAGAAGGAAAAGGCCGAAAAAGGTGCACCCCATCTATACATGATAGAAGAATAAAAAGACTATGTCTCCAAGATAGAAAAATATCATCAACGGCCATCAGCAGTGATCTGAATGATGCTGAATTTTCTATCAGTTCAAGAACAATCAGGAGAAGATTAAGAGATGTTAGACTGAGAGGTAGAATTCCACGAAAAAAACCTTATCTTAATTTTTAGCAACGAAAAAAAAAGACTACAGTGGGCAAAGGGACACGTTAATTGGAAAAATGATCAGTGGTCACAAGTTATATGGAGTGATGAAACTAAGATATCGTTATTCGGTATTGATGGGCGAAAATATGTAAGACGTAGAATAAGAGAAGAGCTACATCCTGACTGCATTCAAGCAACTGTAAAGAACCCAGTTAGTGTTATGATTTGGTCATAATATCAGCAGATGGTATTGGTTGCCTTCATGTCATCGATGGGACACAGAATGCCAAAAAAATACATTGACACTATTCTAGAACCAAAACTTCTTCCTTCCATCAGAGATCTCTTTCCCAACAATGCTTCGTTTATTTTTCAGCAGGATTCTGCTCCTTGCCACATGTCCAAAATATCGAAAGAGTGGTTTCGTACAAAGAGCATTACATTGTTGTCATGGCCAGGAAACAGTAGTAACCTCAATTCTATCGAAAATTTGTGGCACTGTTTGAAAGCTCTTGTCTGAATGAGGCCCATGAAATAAAAGGGAACTAATTGAGGCTATAATTGTGTCCTGGCATCATGTAATAACGAAAGAAAGCTTAAAACTCTTCTCAGCTCAATGAAACGTCGATGTGAAACTGTAATCAGAAATAAAGGGTACTCTACAAAGTACTGATAACACACTGCAATCATCACAATCTAATGTATATCAATAACTATTAACGTTTAACTTTCTTTGTATTTCAAATAATTGAATTTTGTGTTTTGTATGGAATTTAGTAATAAATTCTCTTTAAAATGATATATACAAGTTTACATTTTGTGAAACTTAACGCTTTTTATAAGCATACAAAGTTCAAAAACATAAAAATTTCCAAAAGTGCCCACAATTTTGGCCACCGCTGTGTGTGTGTGTATATATATATATATATATATATATATATATATATATATATATATATATATATATATATATATATATATATATACATGTATGTATGTATAACTACGTATACTCACATAATAAACCACTCAAACACTACTCATTTTATTGTTAGGTAATCAAAAATTTAAAAGCTAGGATTTTGTAGAAATAATTGTTATAATTATTATCATTTTAGTCAGGTTTGAATAGCTTCATTTATAAAACTTAATTTGTGAAATCTTTGTTGGCACGCCATGTATTTTAATAACTTATTAAATCATAATCTTACTTTTTAACCTAAGTAAGAACTACATTAATTTCTTGTTTATAGTTAGATGTAACGTGTCTCTGTGTTATTCGTTTATATTTGTAATATAGTCGATAATTAGAGAGAACTCTTTGAAGAAGTAAATGTTGTGATAAGTATTGTTGCCGTTTGGTTTTTGATAAATATTTTATAGATTAAACTTTATTTCCTTCATTTTTATTGACTGTGCTTCCATGATGCTCTCAAAATTTAGTTCTTACTTGTAAAGTAATTTAAAAAATTACTTTTAAGTAATTTTTTATGTGATCTCTTGCGGTATAAGTTTTATTTTACCTATTAGAATATGCTATTTTCTAAATAAATGTGTGATAGGTAATTCCACGATATTTACGATTACAATTTGAGATTAATTAGAATATTAATTGCTTACTTTTACACCGATGTATGTGAATGAACACGTGACCAGTTGACAAGATTACGTTATTTAGAAGAGCCAAAACATTATTTTCGAAGTATTCTTTTTTATTTTCAAAAAATTTGCACGGAAATAAACTGCATACATCCTGGTATATTTTACATTGTTTTGATTACTAATCAAGAGATGTCTACCCTGATATTTCTGTTTTAATAGTATTAATTATTTTTAAAGTACATTGTGTCTTACAAGAAGCAGTTTCTTACTCATTATTTCATTTACCCCTTGCGTTGATATTTAAGTATATTAAGTTGCAAACTTTATATTTTGTTTTCCGTGAAATGTTGTCTTCAAAACTAAAATCCTCAATTTTTCTTAATAATTTTTAATTTATTGAGTCTTTCGAAATTCATAAAATATTCAAATTTTCTTTGTTTTATTCCATCGAATATCATTGTAATAATAATCCATCGTATAAATAAAAAGTTATTGTATATGCAACCAATGTATAAAAAAGCGAATTCTAATCACAAAGAATGAAGGCGAAGCCATGGCGCGGGCGACAGTTAAAGCCACTTAAATGTTATCTTCCATAGATTTGAAAGAAATCTATGCGTTTTTCTCTTGATAGTCTATCGAATTGTTTGTGTGCGCCTGAAAACCGCGATTTGAAAGTCACAAGACACATTTCGTGGCATCCTTAGACATTTCTTTCATTTCCCCATTATATCGAATTAAAAAAAAATTGAAAGGAGGTCCGCAAAGCAAACATTATATACCAGCTTTGCGAGATATGGCAGGAAGTGACGTCACTGGCTGTAGGTTCATTAACTTTCTTTCCTTTTATCGTTTGTGTGTCTTATTTTCTATTCTTCAGCTAGTTTTATGAGCATGTTATCAAGGGTTTCGTTTTTTATCCGAGCATTTGCTTCCAGTCATACAACAAGGGTAGGGGCAGGAACTCTTAGAACAAATAACGTCTCTAGTTAATTTGCTAGTTAACATTTTTAAAAGAGATTTACCCGAAGCGCAATTAAAATGAGTTTCCAGTTTTTTTGATTACATGATAATGTTTCATTTGTTTAGCTATGCTACTTTTTTTTAAAAAAGAATATGTTTTAAAGAATTTTCTACTTTAATGGAGAAGATATTTTTCTTATAATTTCCTATAGTGTACCCTTTGCTTTACCCCATATATTGTGCTCATCTGTTCCGCAAATAAATTTCAGTCAGTTTTATTTCTTTACTTATTTTCTTTTTAAATTGTGATGATTCATATATTCTAGTCCTTTTGAATTCAATATTCGAATTTTGAATTCACTTTCTGTGTGTAAACATTTTTATACTTTAGGGTTCAGTTATATGTGAGAATGTTTTAGTTATTTGTCAGCACCAATATTTGCATATATTTTTATACATATTTTTACTATCTTTGTGATTGATTCTTCATTGTTTTTATCCAGTTTTTTTAATATTTCGGATTATTGAGACCTTTTATATTCGATGAGGTACTTGGAAGAAAATCTTAAACAGTTGATTAAATGAAGTCTGTTTAAAATAAAAAAAATATATCAAAAAGAGTAACTAATACTACAGTGATGTTAGGCGGTGTGGAAATAACTATACATGCGTGTAATAGTTAAATGAAATTCTTGAAATTTTTTTTTTTTTTTTTTTTTTTTTTTTTTTTGTTTCATTCTTCCATTTTTTTCATTTCTCTGTTGCTTACGAATATGTTCGCTACTTTGTCAAGCCGAAAATAGAGAAAATTTTTCCTTTGTTTTTAATATTGGTGAGCATAAAATTTCTGTTCATAGTAAATGTTTTGGTGTCCGTAAAGTATCCTTTGTTTTGTATTTGAAATTTCTTAATCTTCTTCAAATAGTTAAATTATTACATTACATAAATTATCTCAAAATAGAAAAAATCATATTTAATTTGAAGTAAAATAATGCCTTGTTTATTAGAATTATGTTGAATGAAAAAATTTTTTTACTTTGATTTAATATTCGTTACAGAATGATGAATCGTATTTGAAAACAGCTGCAAGTAAACTCCTCCCCCTTCTATTGCACAGCTGTTCTTTCTGTGGCGAATTTAATTTATTGGAATGAATCTCCTTACACTCTGTAGACTATTCTAGTTTTAAATTATTGCAAAGATAAAATGGAGAGCATTATTTTAAAGTTATTCTTTTTCCAATTAAATTATTTTTTAAGATTTTCATTGGAATTACCACACACACACCTTCCACAAGGAAATTCTCACTACAACGAATGTCTTCCAATGTCTAGGAGATATTCTCATTGACTTAGTATTCTTTTAATTCCGTTCCAAAGAATTTCAGAGAAAATTTCTCTGAAAGAGAGAAATAAACTTTTTATAAAATTTATTTCACATTTATAATGAAATTTTCGAAACAAAAACAAGATTACTTTTACCTGTGTTTTTTACAAAATGCAGATCATTAGTTTTTAATAAGATGTATAGTTGATTATTCTGTAACAATAATTCCATGTCGAACTGAATGTTAATCATTTGTAATGTGCTGAGCAGAATATATTCTTTTATTAGTGTTTCGATTGTTACATTTTAACCGCACTCTCTCTATAATAATATTTTTCCATAATATAAATCTCTTACAATTCAAATGAAAATGCATACTTATAGTTTGAGTATAAGCAAATAAGATATAATACATTAATTTTTCTTGTGATCTCGTGTTTTATTTTTCAGATTTATTTATTTATTGAAATAAGTTTTCTAATTTAGAAAATTAAATTTTTAGAAAGCATAATGACCTAGGAACTATTGGTATTTTCATTTGGCTGTACCTTTTATGAACTTACACCAAAAAATTTTAAAGATACTTAGGAAAAATTATTATGTTTTGGAATTAGTAAATTTTGTGTTCAAGTTTTAAATATTAAATATATTAAAAATAAAAGAAGTTCTTTTCCCCGCTTAAATGTAAGAAATCTTCACGAGTCGCCTTGAATATGGTGTGTTTAACTTTCTTGATGATTGTTTTTGCTTATTTTTCATAGACATTGCGAATGATTTTGGACTCGTTTATTTAGTTTTTGATGAACACTGGGGCAACATTTGAAACCATTCAAACAAAATGCGCAAGTTTTCACTGTCCTGTTGAATGCACGTTCTACTTTTAAAGACATTCATTTAAAATTAAGTATTGTGTAAGTTAAACGTGTATTCCCGAATCTAGAATGAAAGTAAAGTGTAAGCTTTGTTTTCATGTTCTCCAAAGAAAAAATCAATTAAACTAATTACATAAAAAGTTATAAATAAACACATTTTTGTGCCTTCCAATTATCTCTAAATTCCGGCTCGTTCACACCCCTGCTAATTCCTTTACACTTTAGCAACTGCTTTATTTTAATCCGAGTTCTACTCCCCTCAATCCTTGCTCCTAAAAACACGGGGGAAAAAAACAAACAAGAAACGAGCCTTGTTGCTCGGAAGAGAAAGAAAAGTATTTAATTAAAAGAGATGAATTCTAAACTGTTGATTTGCAAGCTGCTGTTGCACGGGGGGCGCTGGAGACTTGACAGAGCTTTTATTGATCTTGCTTAATGAGGGGGGAGCTACGTACGGAAACTTGTCGCGGGCTGCGGAGAGGGATTCTTTCTCTCCACCTAAATACTAATTCCGTCTTTATGTACATAGGTTTCTGTTTTAGAGAAGATTTTGAGGGAATGTCTTATTATAATTATTTTTTTTTATATTCGCACATTTTTTCGTATAAAACACATTTTATCAGATTTTTACTCTCGATTTTTGAATAATGTGTCTAAAACTTAATGCTAAAAGTATCATTGAACATCGTTTTATCCAATAATTAAAGTCGTTACCTAATAATAAATTTTAAAGTATAATTTTTCCCGTGAACAATTTTTTAAAGTTACTTTTTTTCTATAAAGGATTATTTAATATATATATATATATATATATATATATATATATATATATATATATATATATATATAATCTTTGAGAATTAATTACATAAATTCCCCAAGCGCCGTTTTAAAATATTTGAGGATCTTTTTTCCCCTCGTCGTAACTAGACTGTTGTTAGACAACAGAAAACTAATTCTGTTTGTGGTTGACATGAATTTTGAACAACTAATATAATTAAAATAGATAAAAAATTTTCGCCAATAGCTTATTTTTCTACGCTTTATTAACATACATACTTTATTAACATACTATAATTATTCATAAAAATATACGCTGTTTTCCTTGAACTGTAATGTATAAGTCTCATACTCATTTCCTTTGTTCACTCAGCTTATACTCTATATCATTAGTTTCATCATCTTAATACTAAAATCTTCAAAAATAGTTTGAATTGAATTGAATTTTCTTTTATTTCTCAGTTTAGAAGATAATGTTTATGGAAAAATAACATGTTTTTTTTTAACTATAATGATAACCAATGTGTTTTTCTGTTAATAATTTTCAATAATTTCACCGAGTGTAATATATTTTCTACATAAATAAGAACTTATAATAGAAATTTCTTGTATGAATTTCAATTCATTTATCCGTGTATGTGAAAAAACTTGACCACTTATAATAAATTATTAATTAATAGGTTGCTTGTTTGGAAAATTATTTTAAATTTTTGTTTGCGCTACTAGGAAATGTGAAAGCAACAAAATCTCCGTCGGAAAAATGAATAGTTCTTACTTTTTTTGACAGAGTGCGCTCTAGAGTAGTCCTACTGTGCATATATGCTGAATAAAAGTGTACTCGCTGTAATCAGTAAACGTTTATTTTATGATATTTTTAAGGCAGTACATCCAAGTAGTTTTTAAAATTCTAGCGTGCATAAATTGGCGCCATAATATTAATTAAAATATGATATATAGGGAGAAGAGAGCAACTTTGACATAATATCTGCGACTGCAAATAATCATTGATCTCTTTGGCTTGCATTAAGATTAATTTTCTAAATGCCCTATAGTTTTTAGCATTGTTTGTCAACAATTGAGGTTGATACCCTCTGACAGTGTGTGGAATCTTTACCAACGTTTTCATTTCAGCCTGGTGATAGATTTTTGTCTCATGCCAATTGAGATTCGTTAGTTTCCAGCTGTCTCAACTGCTCCATTATTCGAAATTAATTTATAGAGAAAAATAGCATCTTACTGTAATTTCCTAGAATAGGATAGTGTTGAAGCAAGGTTCTAATTTGATGTTATCAACTTTGTAAATAAAACACGTTTCAAAAGGAAAAAAAATTATTTCCTTTCGGGCAAAGCGTGCTATTTTACAAAATTTATGTTTATAATATAACTGGACATATTAAATTATAAAATATCATGTATCTTGTTTATAAAAGAAAATTAGATAAGTAAAAAGACAAAATGCATAGACTGTAAGTAAATTCGCCGACAACAAATCCTTGTTAGCTAAATTATAAACTCCAAAGGATTAGATATTTATAAATTATGTCAAGGCAATAATATTTATTGTCTTCAACTTTTCCACAAAACAGCGTGCTTAATGACTCAAAACTATGTTTAATAAATTGTAATTATTTAATTCCATTATATATACTAAATATAATAACATATGAGCGATTTTAATAATACATATTCTTCAAATATGCAAAAAAAAAAAAAAAAAAAAAAAATACCTCTTACACTTATTGAAAACATTATTCATTTAGAAAGAGGTGATAAAATTGAGATGATTTCAAAGACATGTAAAAATTTCTGATATTTTATCAATGACTTACTTTGATAAAATGCCTAGATTCTTCTAAGCTTAAAAGTCTTTTTTGTATCATCATCATTGTAGAGAAGCACTCTTAAAGTTAAAAAAAAATAGAAGTGATAAAGGATTTGAATGAAAATGGATAGAAAAATAACACCAGCCTGTTTTATAAAACTTTGTTTATTTTTAATAAAATAATAGCAAAAAATTCTTTTTTCTTTTTTTTCACACATGTTTCACATGTGAAAAAAAGAAAAAAGCATTTTAGAATCAGGCAGAATTTTTTTAACAGTGCGTTTAATGTAAGTATTTTTTTTTTTAATGAAGTTATATCTAAATGGCTGCTTTGAATGTATTTTGTATGGTAATAAGTCTTTCCTAGAAATTAACCTATTACTAGTGACTGGAATAAGAGCTTGAAATGCTTACCTAAAAACCAAAAGCTATTGGAAAGCATTCGGGCATCCACCGTCAAAATTGTCTTCCTGAAGGCCATTTTACAGGTAGAGAGTTGATTTCACGTGTCACAGGGCAAGAAAACTCCTCAGCTCCCACCCCAACAAGGCAGAAATATCCTCTCCCGTGGCTTAACCAGAAAGCTCTCGCTCTCCCCACTGGGTTTGGCTTGTTTCTTTTTCCAAGTAGAAATAAAGCAAACCAAAATACGGAAACATTTATCTAAAGAGTACCTGATATACAACTGATAATTATAGCTACATAAAAAATAATTCCTACAGTTTGTGGCAGTGCTGCTTTGATTATACTTAAAAAGTTGATACACGTTTATTATTTACACATATTTAGTTCTAAGATATTGTAATCTTCAAAGAGTATGACGTTATTTTATAATTTTTAGATTTTAAAATATATAATTCAATGGATCAGATCCATCAGCACAAAAATTATATGTACAATCTAAAACTTTTAATAAATTCTTGTTGAAATATGCTCACAAATCAAGCTCGAGTCTGGAAGTCTGCTCAATTATCTAAATAAAATTAGCTTCTACCGCTTTACCCAATAGTTAATTATAAGCATGAGCACAGAAACGAGTCAAACAGCCTTTTCTATCCCTTATAAGAATGCAGAAAGATGTCTTTCCACATTGTATTCCCATCGTGCGCAGATGTTTCGCTGAGCAATCTTTGTCCCTTTAGAATGGACTTGATGGAAATATAGTTGGAAATTTTTATAGCTAAATCTACATCTTTAAACAGTCAATGTACAATGTCTAAAATAATGTTTCGAATAGAAATCAGTCGCAGAATTAATAAACAATTTCTTCCACTATTTTCCCAAGTGTTTCTTAACTATAGTTCATAAGAATATCAAATATCTGGAAGTTAAATTATAGTTAATAAAGATATATAATAATATTAATTCAGCTTGGTTTTCGCCTGAACATAAAATTAAATCGTTTTTGTAAGGTTAAGAAATAGACTTAATAAAAAGAGGAAGGGTGACGCGCATCTCAACGTGGAAAAGGGGAAAAAACGATTTCCTCCCAGACGTTACGTAGGTATTGTTTTCCCATGTTTCAAAAATAGAAGACTAAATACTATTTTTCTTTTCAGAATTTATTCAGATGGAAATTAACAAGCAATTTCTGTAATTATTTCTTTGTCTATGTCATAGAAGACTTACGAATTATTTTTAAGGCACATTGATTTTTTTTATGCATGACTATTTTAATTTGACAAAACTGATTTTGTTGCACAAATTTTGAAATTGAAATCCTTCAAAATTTGTGATAGAATTTTATTTTTAATAAACATTGGTAAAAATTAATTTTTAAATTAATGTAACTAAATTTTTAAAGCAATTTGTTATTTTTTATTATAATTAATATTCAGTTGCTCTTAGTGAAGAAATATTCCTGCGTTATAATATATATCTCTAAATATAATCTGCATAAATATACATCTTGTTTAGTAACAAAGCTTAACTCATTGCCAAATTTCACAAGTCACTTGTATGGGTCAACACTGCCAAACCGGCTGCAATAGTTTTAACAGATGACCGTCTTAAGACAGTGCTTTATAATTGTCCTGAACAAATTACAAGATACGAGTTGTGACGAACTCGGCGCCATGAAATGGAAAATCCTACTGGACCACACTTTCTAAAGATGAACCGGGTTCCAAAATGACTGAAAGGAAGCAAAAACTTGAATAATTTGACTAAAACGTTTTACCTTATATAAATAGAAACAAAAAGATGCAAAAGAAACAAAGCATATTCAAAAGAATTTTGTGAAGTAATAAAATAATTTGATTATGATTAAAATGAGGACGGCATTATTCATATTTAGTTTAAAAAAATGTTTGGTGCCATAAATTTGCTGAACAGTCAACACTTGCAATTCGAATGTAAAATAAATTTACGGAATACCTTGGAAATCTCCTGCGTGTGTGGTTATTGCCTCTTAATCTCTACGTGTGAAGGTATAATAGACAATGAATACAATTTTTGTAAAGAATTTTCTTTTGAAAAATCAAATTATAGAAAATGAGGGTTGTTGAACCGCAATCGGTATTCTGTACGATAGCGAATAATTTAACGCTTGCCTAAACTGTTAATGCTCATCTAAATCTTTAAGATCTTCTTTCTTCGTGATCTAGTGGAACAACAAGTCACCATTTTCCTCCAAAAAAAGAAAATTCTGGTTCTTTCATTGTGTTCAAACATCGCGCCATTACTATTTGGTTGTCAGTTGTCTGGTGGAAAATCTCTCCCTTTCTACCTAGCATTATGCAATAGTCTCTGATAGGATAAAATCCCAACGCGCAAGCCGTACAGGCAGTGGAGCGGATCGACCACGAATGTCTCTTCCGGTGAACTGTAGGGAAGGGTGTTACTTCCTTTGATACCACCTTGTCCAAGCGATCTTTCAATGAGCTGCTGAGACATGAGAAGAATTTTAATCAAAAGCGTCACTCCTTTTCTTTTGATGATCCAAAAAATCATTTGTGGTAGATGTTTGATTTGACATCCCTAAATAGAGAATGCTATCTTTTCATTCTCTGCCCGGTTAACAGCGAAAGTTAACAGTGCTATTATCAGAAGCATTTCTGTATTGGATTTTTGTTCTACGTGGCACGAATTGAGACTCCTAACAACCCATACAATACTTTCGATTGGATTTCATTCGTAAAAAAATATTTGAATCCAATTGAAAGCATTTGATTCAGCCTAAATTCCACACGCTGGCTTTTTGCATGGATCAACTATTAAATTCTCTAAAATAAATCATGTTCTGAAATGATAGGAAAGTACATCAATATAGCCAAATAAATATCAAAACTGATTATAGATTTTTAAATATAATTTAAGTATTTTATTTTTATTCTGATGAAGGAATTTGATAACACAAATTGCATTTTTGAAGAATACTGTGATACTTTTTAATACTGTAAAACTATTTTTTAACACTCCTCATGTGCTAGTTTTCCTTTGAACTCGTTTGTTATTGGAAAACTCTTGGTATATGTGAACATCGGAAACATATTCTTCTTTCGCCCTTGAATTCTTAAGGAAACTCAAAAACGATTGTGTTGAATGGAAACAGAAAATCTGAATAACGGAATGCAGATGCTATACTTGTTTATTAGATGATTATTAGTCTAGCTAAATAGCATTTGGTTTTATTTCTTTGGTCAATTTCTACAATTTTTGTGATAGCTATTTGAGCTCTTTGAATATGATAATTGGTTATACAAGGTAAACAAAAAAAGTTTTTGTCGTTTTCCCGTTGCCATTAAATGAAGAGAGAATAAGTATGCGAATTCCTGTATGACATAGATGAGGTATTAGTCAATCGATGTAGGAATATCAATCTTTATAAAAGCAGGGCTACCGCATGCATTCATCATTAATCGTAATTCGTACTGTAGCGAAGAGAAATCAAACTGTCGAAGTAGTTTTTTCGGTGTTGTTTGTTTTACGATTTCAAAGTGTGATTATCAGTTGCTACATCCAGTCGTCAAATATGTCAAGAGTTTGGGGATAGTGCTGCGAATGAACATACGACAAGGCATTCGTTTCACAAATTCAGGTCGGGAGATTTGTCCCTCTGTGATGAAGCTCTCAGTGAACTACCACAGGCCTTGGATGAGGAAGCCCCGCATGTGGGCATTGAAGAGGACAGTAGTCAAACGAGTAGTGAATTTGCCAAAAGTTTCCGGGGAAATGGTTAGACCTCATCTGCTCCATCTAGCTAAGACGTACAGGTTGAGCAAGAGTGGGTTCCTCACTTGGTGTTGGAAGTCCATAAGCAACAACGTACAGCAGCTTGCTTATCGTTGCTTTCTTACCACCATAGCCCTCCATATTCAATTGTGTGCTGACCAGTAACGGAAAGGGCGTCTTGTGTGACACTCCCGAGTGTTTCAAACATTCATTGTCACCCAAGGATACTGTCCCGTATAGCGCAATACCATTCACACACACACTAGCAAGATTTTGCTTTGTGACTGTTGAAGTTACTCTCTATGAACTGCTACCAACGGGTCAAATGGTCGCTGTGGACCTGTACCCGCAGCAATTGAAGCATTTGCAACTGGTATTGCAACAGAAGGAGCCAGCGCTAGTTAATCTTTGATTTAAGCTATCTTCCTTATTCACCTGACTTGCACAATTAGATTACTACCTCTTCCATTCCCTGAACTCATACCAACCACTCATAGACTTCTTTACACTCCAAAACCCCGAGTACCCCTTAACTCTAGATCAAACCAACTTTTTTCATCTTAAAATTTCTAGATAGAGTCAACACCACTACTACTTGTGATGTCATTGCTTATTTTCTTTGACTGTAAAGGTAACTTAGTTTGTTATCTATTTCACATTCCTGCATACATTTCTTTCAATCATTTAACGAATTTTACACTTACAGATAGCAATAAACAATGTGTTTTGTTACGGTTTACCAATGAGACTTAAATGTTTAAAAGTACTTAGTAATATTTTTTTATCATACTAGACCTCATAAATTTTTTTCCAATACGCCATCTTATGGTATTTTTACTTTGGATAAAACTGTTAGTGTAAGCAAATATATATTATTCTTCAATTCTTATTGGCGTTTCCTTTATTATTTTGTAAAGGAACTGCTCTCTCTCTCTCTCTCTCTCTCTCAATATTAACTTTAGTAATTGTACCTTGTATATCCCTTCGTTTAATAAGCAATTTTTAAAAAAATAATATTGCAAATTTGTAATATTTTAAACCAAAAATTCCCTTTCCTGAAATTTAAAGGCTTCTATTCGTCAATATTTCCACTTGAACAATTTTTATGGTAGCTTCGCAATTACGTTGTAATGAAAATTTTTTCTCTTTAATCTACAACTGATTAGAAATTTTATATCATGACGTCATTAGTTCTGCGATCAATTTTCTTTAACTAATAAAATTTAAATTGTTTATCCGAATAAATATACTTTTTATTGGAGTTTGACATGTTTTACGTGTTGAATTTTTCAATTTTATGGGAATACACTGCATTCTTAAAATCAGGTTCAAATTTATTTAATTTTACTCATTCTGTTACTTTATGGGAAATTCAAAAAAATTGATAAAAATTATGTAAAATATTTTTATTACTAGTAATATGTAACAAATTTACTGTTTGTTGATTTAGGGAATATTTGATTCATGATTTTTGTTGATTTATGATCTTATTCCAACGCCGATTAGGAATTAATTTCTAGTGAAACTTTAATTACTATGTTTTCTCACAAATGCTGCTCTAACGAATAGTGGTTTGACTATAACTTAATTTCACATTTTTTCTTGAGTTTTTCGTCATAATTCAACATTCCATTGAGTACACGATTAATCAAATGTAATTTTTTAAAGACATTAATTTATTTTTAAAATTTATACATTGCATGAATTAAATATAAAACAGGAAAGATGCGAAAGGAATCAACTTTAGGGAATGTGGAACTGATTAACTAACAATATAATTCCTTTTATCTGAAATGAAATTATTTAAATATGAATATCATGTGTCAATGCACACGCTTCACAGATTAATTAAAATTGTTGGCTGTTTACTGTAAATTGTGTGATTTTGAGTAAGAGTATTAAAATTGTAGTCTAAACAGAGTAAGCACAGCATTATGTGACTGAGGAATGTTAATTGCAAAATCTTGTCTCATTCGAAATTTCTTCATAAAGTTTAAATTTTCTACCCAATAAATTATTAAAAAATTCACTGAATTTTGTTGAAAGGTTTAGATTTCTCTACGAAATATAAATCTGCTAATAAACTTTCGCATGCTTACTGATGCATTTGTTTATTGAAATTGCTTTTTTATAAACAAGCAAATTTTTTTCTCCAAAAAATGCACAAAACAAAATATAATTTTAACACCCATAAACAAAGTAATTATCTGCTAGAATAAATTACTCAAAATAAATCTTGTTGAAAGTTTGTTTTTCTTAATATCAAATTTTATTTTGAAGTATGTTTGTGGAAATTCACTGTATTTGTGCTATTAATAATATATTTAAGTATGTGATTTTTAAATTGAACTCTTTTTATTTCTTACAGAATCATTCTAAACTAAAACGTCAAGCGGGTTCGCCTCTATTGGATTGCGCAATCGATGGTTTGAATGAAGGACAGGCCAGCAAAATACCTCGAACAGGGCAATCGACCGATTCGTTTTGTAACTCGGTGGTGGCTTCTCAGTCTCATCCAACAAGTCAATCGAGCCAACAATCTGGTATTCCAAGCTTCTCCGTTCAAATTGTCCAACAGTTTTCGAATTCCAGTATATCGCAACCAACGCTTCCGCAAACCATACAGACAAATGTAACAGTGCAAGCTCTTCCTGGAAGCTCTATTAAAACTTCTAATTCTCCTTTGGCATCAAATCCTGTGACAGCTACTGCTAGTCCTGGTTGCACTACACCAAGAACAATAGCTGCTGACGGAAATAGTCAACTACCTACTTCCAATGCTGCTACGAGCAGTGGGGCTTCCATTGGTGCAAATGTTGAGTGCAAGCAGGAACCTGATACTGACTTCCCTCAGTGCAGTGTAAATGGATCTCTTCCTTTACCAGAATTGAATAACGAACAAAGCACTTCCAGTAACAATGTAAACACCACAACATCTTCAACGACAGCTACTGCTGGGGATAGGTTTTCTGATTCATTAGCCACTCTTGGATTTCCAGAAGATTCTAATGATGATGTTATACATCCGGACCTTTTGAAGGACATCATCGACGATGTCTTCACCAATCCATCCGATTTAATAAATGGTTTTAACTTCGTGGATAGTATCGGTATTAAAGAGGGCAGCAATCAAGGTCTTGATGATGAGAAAGATGCTATGAGACCCATTATGAGCTTAAACAAATTAATGCAAAATAGTCCTTCAAGTCATTATCAGAATTCAGCCAATAGTCCTGGTTTGTTTTCTATGAGCCAGTCACAACAAACTGTGTTTGACTTCCAAACTGGAAATGTAAATTCCAGTACCGCTGCACAGTCCGTGCCAAATAACTCAAACGTTTCTCAAGGCTTCAGTACCAGTCGAATGGGCTCTTATTCCGCTACTTCGCCAAACATGCCAGGAGTCCCTAACAATGGCTTAGGTCTTGATTTTAAATTAACAGAACCAAGTCCAGCGGCGCAGACATTGAAACAAATGGCCGAACAACACCAAAACATGCAGCAAAAGCAACAGCTTGGCCTTGGACATCCTAGGTCTCCTTTCGGCTCTGAGAATTTTCCTGACCCGCTGTCCAACATCCGGTCAAACTTTCTGAATAACTCGCCAACTCCCATTAACTCAATTCAGAAGAGCCCGACTGGAATTTTTCAGTCCATCAACTTCTCCCAGCCGCAGAATTTCTCGGCCGTCACTGCTTCTTCGGTGAAGCAAGAACAAAGTGCGCCTATGTTTCCCGGGAATCAGCACTTGTCCGATAGGGAGCTGCACAAGAGGAGACAGCAAGTTCTACAAATGCAACAAAATCAAATGAACAATGCATCTCGTCCCCCCTTCTCACACAGCCCTGATCAAAAGCGCTCCTTTCCCTCTCTTCGTCCCTTGCCCATCTACAATGATCCATCGCCTGGCCATCCTCAAAATGAGGGAAGCGCAAGTAATAGCCCTGCACCTCACCACCAAGGTCAGTTTATGAGAGGTGTATCCACTCCCGGAGTGACACCGCCACCACCAGCCTTTGGTTCAAGTCCATCCCCTTCTGCGACCACCATGCATATGAATCAGACGCAGCAACTTCAAATGCCCGCTAGTAATCAGCAAATTCAGGTATTTTTTATACCTCCCAAAAACTTTTTTGAAAATAAATTTTAAAGGCATTATTTTGGTATCATGCTCATCCTGAGCTCATAAATGAATCCCTCTTCAAGGGAATGTACGCAATTCTATGTATTCTCTGAAATTTGACTCTTTCCTTTCACATTACTTGCATGATTTCCCACCACAATGTAGCTTAATTTGCAAGTTCATTATTGAAAGAAATTTTATTTATTTATTTTTTTTTCATATTTTAATTGTTAATAATTTATTCTGTGTGTGGGATGAAAAATATATTTTAGATAGTTTCAAATTCTTGATGTAAATTAAAATTTACTTTACTTCTACTAGATTAATATTTAGCTTTTAATTAATTTTTAAATGTATTTTATTAACTTAGGAAGTGTTCTTATAGTTTCACCAATTTTCATTATATGCACTAGTTTTCTAAGTTATGTAGGTTTATTTTCCTGTTATTATAATTATTTTTTATTTATTCGTTACTTTAAAATTTGAGTGTAAAAAAGGATTTTAAAGAATATTTATATGCATACTAAAATTATTTGGCTAAAAATATTAATCTCCTAAGCATCTCTTTATTATTAAATATTTAAGCGCCTTTGATAAACTATAATTCAAAGGGGCTGGTTGATGACTGAGTGGCTAGCGTTCCTGGGTCCTAGGCTGTGGGTCCCTGGTTCGAAACCCGGCTCGGGCATGAATGTTTCTTTTTCTCTGTATCTCTCTGTCTTTTTTTCTGAAATGATGAATGAATGTTTCCCACCCTATAAAATAGTTTGTGGTGGTATGACGGGGGTAATGCTACTCGTCTCCGGGACTTGGATTACAAGTACTCACTTGGTAAGGATAAATAAGTAGCACTTTCCCACTTGTTGTTGCGAAGGGTCAGTCCCCCAGTGCTTACCAATATTTAAAAAAAATAACTGAAAGGAAATATTGTGTGTATTTTTATTATTTTTTTATCTTTTAAAAATATCAATTTATATTCCAAATTTGTTGTGTTAAAAATTTGTTTTCATGGTGCACAGAGAAAAAGCTCCTTGATTATTAAATGTGACTAGCTTTCTAAATTTTAATTTAACGGTGTCAAATTGTTTGTATTATCATTTTATGTTTCCTGGATAAAAATACCATTTGTTGCACAAGCTTTTACGAGAGTCTCCAATTGTAAAGAGTTAAAATCCAATTTTTAATCCAATTATTTTTCTAGAGTATAAAATAAATTTTTCCTTGAAATGGTGAAATTTGCACTCCAATTCGCAAAAAAAAAGTTTTCTATGATGTCTAAGAATTATTAAATCTACCAACAGTCAGAATTTCCATTTTCTTAGGACCATTTTTTGTGACTCACATGGGAATCATGTAGTTTACATCCATGCAGTCTTTTGTAGTCCAACCTCTTAACCATTTCTTTTCCTTGAGGAAGCGAATGCGGGTTTCAGTGTATTGTGTTTAAAATTATTAGTCCTCTTCTAAGAACTTCATTTTTGACGTCATGATTTGTGAATGTGGAGATAAAGCAGTAGTTTCAGTTATCAGTTCGAGGCAGAAGGTGGGAAACATAAAAATATCGGAAGGTGGTGCTCATGACTTGTGCTTTAATTCTTTGTAATATAGCTACTAAGATTGAGTTCATTTGCCAAATTACCTGCTTTTTTCCAGGAATCTCATTTTTTGCTGTGTATAATGTGGTGTGCAGCAGTTATTTATTATTAATGTAGTTTTTTTTTAATTTTTTACTGTAAAAAGCATTTTTGTCTCTTACTATAATGAAACGAAAGGAAGTCTTAATTTTTTGCTTCCTGATTCTTTATACATTCAATGATGACACCGACCCACCCGAAGGTATATGGGCGTATGCGTATGCGATAGCAGTCCAGCACAGTAAAAGTGGTACTCAGGTTGAAGCAGTAGATCTCAAAGGTCCAAAAGGACAAAGTAAAGTAGAACTGGAAGTGGGTGAAATTAAAGCACCAAGTAGATTCCAATGGAGTGAAGTTCTAAACACGCTCTATTGAGCATTCTCTCTGATTGGAAAATAAGGCCGACTCGGCCTTTATTAAAAATTAAAACAGATATAACAATACTTACATTACAAAGCAGGTGAGATTGAATGAATTACAGGATGAAATAAGCTGTAAAAGATATGTACAAAATTTGAGGTAAGATTAAGGATACAATAAAGCTATATACATTGAGGACAGTTTGAGGTGGATGAGAGTAAACAGGGAATTAGTTATCCGTCGTCTCCTTCAATTGGTTCTGCAATTCCATAGTTAGAATCTCCCTAATTCCGCATTGAACTCTGAGGAGTTTGATTAATTGGGAGAGGTCCTGATCTTGGAAATTCGATGGAAACCACTGGTTTCTGAGTGCCCCATATTGCTTACAAAATAGTAGGATATATTCGGGGCTATCGATTTCGTCCTCATGTAAGCAGCTATTAGACTTGCTTTGGAATCTGCTCTTATAGGTACCAAAGGTGCCATAGCTAGTTAGAACTTGGTTAATATAAAAGTCGCCTGAAATTTTGTTACGAGATACCTTGGGAAAGAAGCTATGAAGCCTTATAGTTTTGGTTGATGAGTCCCAAATTGATCGCCACTTTTTGGATTTCATGATTTTCTCAGATCTTTTTAATTTGCTGCCTATTATAAATAAATGTATGTTGTACTTCCCTGAAGGTGGTTGCTTTCTTTGCTGCGATATCAGTTTCCTCATTATGTTGGATTCCAATGTAGGCCTTAACCCAGTGGAAGGTGAATCGATGTTTGTGTTGTTGTAAAAGTTTTCTTATTTCCTTGATAGTACTGCTCAGGACCTCTTTGGCAGAGAGCGCGGTAAGTACAGATCGATAGTCGGTATGTATGTTGCAAGACGTGTCTAGCAGAATGATGTGTTTGATTGTTAATAATATCGCCGTCAGTATAGGCATAATACTGTTCGTGATCTTACATCGTACTCCAGCTCACGTTCTTGACCTCCAAGGGTGATGAGAATTCTAACTGAGACATCCAAGAGTTATCTTTGTTGTGCTCCTTATTACCTATTTTCATTGGACTCCCTTTTCTCCAAAGTCTGTATCTATTTTGTGCCGTTTCCGCCTTGAGGTAGAGTGGTACGCAACCAGCAAGAACTGTAGTGCATGAGTTGATGTGGTCTTAAAGGATTTAGTGATCTTGATATGTGCAATGCGCTAAATTTTAGTAAGGTCTCTGTTCATTTTGATGGTGTTTTTGTACCATACAGAGCATCGGTACAGGATAATATTCTCAGTGACATTATTATAAATTAGTTTGAGGACAGATGGTTTTAGTCCCCAAGTGGCCTTTGTGAGTCTGGTAATTTTATTGGTAATATTGCCTATATTTTCTTTAATATTTCATAGATGCTTATGCCAGTAAAGTTTAGGATCGAAAGCGATACTTTAATTCTTTGGTGTACGTGATTTTGTGGTTCCTATTAGTGATACCTGGTCGTTGGGTGATATCTTTGCTAATTTCGAAGATAGTATATCGGCATTTTTCAATGCTTAGCTTAAATTCGAAAGTATCCAGCCAATTTTCAATCAAGGCAATAAGTCTTTTGGACTGCCTAGAAAATTTATAGTAGGAGCTTGCTGTCAACAGAAGCACGACATCGCCTACAAAGACCTGACAATGGGCGTTTTTTCTAAATTCTTATGTCAGTAGTTTTTTTGCAATGAGGAGCCATATAAATGGTCCAAGGCATGAACCTTGTGGCACCCCATTACTGTAGGAGGTCTTTTTTGTTATGATCGTCAAGATAGGTTCTGTTCGTGAGAAAAGATTTAACAATGTTATAAAGGTTGTTTGGCACTTTGTGTTTATGAAGTATGTTCAAAATGTCCACCCATTTCGCACTATTAAAGGCGTTCTTAATGTCGAGGGATATGAGGCAAGTGTAAAGCTTGTTGTTCTTAATGATGTTCGTGATTAAATCTGAAGCGTCGTTGGTGTTTTTACCTTTCATGGAACCGAATTGGTTGCGGTGGATCACTTCTTCTGTGGGATAGTAAAATGAAATCCTATTGAGAAGCAGCTTATCAAATACTTTGTCCCAAACGGACAGAAGGCAGATTGACCTATAGGATTCTTTTTTAGATGAGGGTCTTTGCCTTCTTTGGGTATTAGCACCACTCTGGCTGTTTTCCAAACTGTAGGGAAGATACCAATTTCAAGACATAAGTTGAAAAGTTTTGTCATCCAAGTCTTGTTAGCAGCGAAAAGCTCATAATAGATATCCAGGCAAGTGTTGTTAAAGCCTGGTGCTTTGTTGTTGCCAATGCCCTTGATAGTGTTCTCAATCTCTTCTTCTGTAAAGGGTGGATCGTTAATATTACTGTCTAAGCTAGGTGGGTAGTTGATAGACTGTCTTGGGAAGTGGAACTTTAGAATTTCATTAATAAATTCGGAGGGGTTGTTAGTGTTCTGGTTATTATCAAGTAGAATTTTGCTAGTTATACTCGATCTATTAAGCTTATCTCTAATGATTTTGTATGGTGGTCCGGATGCGTTGTTGTCGGTGATGTTTCCAAGATATTCTTTGAATGCCTTTTGCCGTGTGTGAAGAATATGTTTCGATAATCTGCGATCTTAAAGATTATTTTTCGTCTGTTTCGATTACTCTGTTCTGTTTCAGCTTAGTTGCGTCTGCGTAAGGCGCGGACTTTACTTCTCACGGTCAACTCCTGTGTCCACCAGTTATTATGGTTTTTCTCTTTTTTGGTTCAGATTTTGTTTTCAATTCAAAGGCTAGTTATTTGTTATTTTTCTTTATTAATTGTGTAGCTTAAGTCTTTAATATCCTCTAGAGGGGTATCGTTAATAAGTTCGTTTAAATCTCCCGATTCTTAATACATTGTGATTCTAAATTATTTTTACAAATTAAAAGGGGTAATACCCATCCAGACAAGCAATAATTACATAGGAACATTGGGTCGCATTACACTCTGAGAATCAGAAAAGAGGAAAGTAGGAACGCATCAAGAATCCATCACGAATTTACGTATGCAAATTTCCACAGAGATGATGCAGCGCTTTGCTCTTATCGGTTATCGGAGAAAGCCATTCAGAGTAGACATTGTCCTTTAAAAAAGCAATCAACACATTTGATCTGACAACAATGCCCACTGCACAACCCCTCGTAGACACCAGCAGAAATTTTCCTTGAACATCTGGTCAATAGTCCTTGGTCATTACCTGGTAGGCTCTTACATCATGCTAGACCGTTTGACCGGTGCAACATACCGTATCTTCTTGAAGTAAGTGTTTCCCAGTGTATTGCAGGCTGTTCCACTCCCCATCCTGCGAGATATATGTGGTTTATGCACGATGGACACTTTTCCATCACGGTTTGTAACTTTTTGAATACTACATATCCCACATGATGGATTGGACATAGCGGACCTGTGGCTTGGCCTCCTCGCTCACCCACTGTACTTTTTCTTCTTGGTGCACATGAAATCTTTAGTATACAAGAAGCCGGTGGACTCAACTGAAGATCTCGTGGCTGGAATCGTTGTTGCAAGGAACCATATTAAAACGGTACCAAGAATCCTCGAGAGGGTGCGCCAGTCGTTCCTTTGCTGGTGTCAACTTCACAAGGGCGAAATTTTGAGCATTTGTGTCTAATTAGTAAATATGATTGCGAAACGTTTGGTTTTATTCATTGGCTTACCCAATACTGTTGTAAATATTGGGCAAGGTGGGAATTCTTTTTTTCTGCCTCTTAGAGTAGAATTCGACCCTATGTTTCTACGTAATTATTGCTTGCTGGATGGGTACTACCACTCCTCTTAATTTGCAAAAACAATTTAGAATCACCTTTTATTTAGTGATCGCCGTCTGATGGTGGAGTGGTTAACGTACCTAAGTTCGAATCCTGGTTCGAGCATGCATGCTCCTTTCTCTGGGTGTGTGTGTGAGTTTTATTATTTTTATTTTGTCCTTTCACTTCCGGGATGAAGATGCGGCACTCACTGAGTGTCCTAATGCACTGTAAAAGATGCCACCACTTTCGCCCCTTGAAGAGCTGAATTGGTATATCTTAATGGTCAACCGGGCATTATATATATAGTGTTTCAATTTTGTCCATCCTCGTTTGTTTAATTGAATGGGTTCTCATTATTCTGTAATAATTATCAGTTAAAAAATCATTGTAATTTTTTGAAAAGCATATTCATGCATTAAACATAAATCTGCTTACATTATCCGATTGATTTTCAGGAATACCAAATTTAAATTAATTTAAATTTAATTAAATGATTTTCTAAAAATATTACGTCAAACATTTTGTTGCTACAAAATAATGAAAATCTCGATTCTGTTCAAAAAAATTAAAAATCTAACACTAAGCGTTTATTAAATAAATCTGATTTTTCCGTTAAAACTTATATATTTTGAATTTAAATAAAAATTTCATATTTGTAACAATAAAGATAAGCAAATAGATTTTCTTATTTATAACTTTCAAATTTTTATTATCTGAAATTATTATTTAAGTTGTCATTAAATACATTAATTATTAAACACAATAAATTTAATCAAATTATATATAAAAGTTTCTTTGGCTCAACGTAACAAGGAGCCAGTTCCGACGTACTTTTTTTGACGATTATTAAAAAATCTCAAATTATCACTTCAGATTGAATTGTACTCAAGTTATGCGATGGACACCGGGGTAAGTGAAGGAACCCTGAGCACCCACAGTCGAGTCAATTCGGTTTGACTTCAATAAATGTCGTACTCACTCATGCTGAGAATTTCGTAGTTAGTATTGAGCCCGGTGTTTATTGTTTTTCCAGAACAAAATCTGGCCTCCTCAAAATTATAGGAAACTATTGTTTTATAGTTATTGACAATATATATATATATATATATATATATATATATATATATATATATATATATATATATATATATATATATATATATATATATATATATATATACAAAGCACAAATAAAAAATTCGGTGAAGAGTTTTAAAACCTTTTAATCCTTTAATGAATTTTTTTTCAATTTTACGTATGAACTATTATTTTATATTGTAAATCCTCGTCAACTAATTTAATGGTTACGACATGGTTTTTAGTGGCAGTTGTTTCTTTCGCCTGACATATTTCAGAAGCGGCGTTACAGAGAAATTCTGTGGGCCCGATCAGTAAATATTTTGTCGTGGATGGGAAGGCGGCGGCGGCACTCACTCTGGAGAGTCCCATTTCACGGCTCGCTGCGTCCAAGTGGAAGGGTTGCCAACCCATTGTTTCCTGTAAGCGGCTCATCACTTCTGGGGTAATTATCGTGGCCTACCGTACCAATCGGAATGGGACGCGTCAATGACGCCGCTCTACTGGCTTCAGAGGGACTCTCACAAAGGAATTTTTAAATGATCCGATGGAAATCACAAACAATTTCCACACATGGTTTATATATTCTAGCCCTTGGAGAGGAGGATATGCACTTTTAGGCTAGAAAACGCTCGCCCACTTTGAATGGATTCCTTCCCTGTCTTTCGTCAGTGGAGGGTTCTCCTCGAAGAACAGTTCAGATTCAAAAAAGTTGAATCAAGATATCAAAATGGCGAATCATGATTTTTTACTTTCATTCGAAAATGTTTAAGTTAGAATTTAAACGGGATAATGTGCTCATTTCAAAATGTAATGCCTTTCATTGACCTAATGTCCATTAAACGTATATGATTTGACGTCATATTCATAATATTTATTTTAAATTCTTGGTGAAGGAAATCATATTTTCCATAATGACTTACTTATTTTAGCCCTTGGAATAAATTGAATGGAACTTTTATTCAACCACGTGAAAAGTAGAATGGCCCCATCGCACTGAACAGTTTAGATTCAGAAATCCGAATGTCAACGTCTATAAGTTGAATTTTCATGACATGTCAGGAATGACATTTTAATGGGAATTCTCTAAAATGCTTTAAGACCAAGGTTTCAATTAGCATTGATGCACTCTTAGATGACCAATGGAAATCTAGGACTACCCTCTGCTCGCTTTGTTGATGGATTCATTCCTGGTTTGTTATTTAAGACACACGTAGACTAGTTGGATCCTAGTGGTTTTTTCGTTCATTTCCTTTTAACAACTTGTTTCAGTTGGAAATTAGGGTTTTAATGCTAAATTCAAATATATATCTAGTATCCAACAAGACTTTCCTTTTGAAGCCTAACGCCTTTATTGGAAGTGTGATGTTCATTGGATACCATTTTTAAATTCTCCTCAAGGGTTGTTGCCTGACAGAGTTCATAATTTTTGCTTCAGTGGCTATTAAAGCTCTGTGTCATACTTTTACTGCATTTTAATTGAGCTATATGAAAAATGTTATACTGTTTAAAAAATGATATTTTGTTTAATCCATTGTTCAGAGGATCGCGAATTCTTTACTTGAAAACAATTGGGTTAAAAGTTAAGTAGATACGTTAAATTTTCGTAGGTGTTGCGCCGAATGGAGAGGAGAATACCCTTGCTACTTCCCCAAGATTGAAAATGACGAAGAGGGGCTTTTGTTGAGCGACCGGCAGCAATGGACACCTGAGAATGAACAGACTCTTCTGTCTATTTTATTGCGTCTCTTCTTTATGACCATCAAGATGAAAATTAGGTGCATAATGAAAATGCGGCCATATCAAAAATTTTCCCCTGCCGATAACTAACCTGTCTTTAACTCGTCTCACCAGAGTTCAAGAATTTCGGAAGTTCAAAAAGCTGTGCCTGTCTCTTAACGCAACTGTAGTTGACGTTTGGTGTCGCAAAATAGTCCAGTGAATAAATCTGAATAAGTCTTGTATGCCTAAAAATGCCAGTTATAATATTTGAAAGCAAATTTCCAATTTTTTTTCCCTAAATCTAAATCATAATTAAAAATAATTAATTAAATTTTTTTTTAATTTTTCCATTGCATTGAAATAGTTAAATTTATAACTTTTTCTTTACTTTTTTTTTTTTTTTTTTTTTTTTTTTTTACACATGAAAGCTGATTTATCCTGGACATAGGTCAGTCAAACGCGATAACTAATTTGATCACTTGGTTTGGTTGTCGCTCTATGGTCATTTTTTGCACATTACAAATAATTTAATGAGGACCTACTACAGCTTAAAAGAATTTTGGTCCACTACAAAGATCCCCATCCAAGGTTGGATTCGAACTGTTGAACGCTGAACAGTCCATTGCCTAATGTGACCAGGGCAACTCAAGAGAATTCCTGACTACTGCGCATCTTGAATTGCATATCTGGAAAAATGTTCCGATTTCTCGCAAGTGCAATCAATGTGTGTATATTTTTTTTAGCATCTCCATCACATTACCTTAAAAGTAGAGTTTTTATCTTAAGTGAACCTTATTGAAGTGTCGTATAAGTCAGAAAACCTGGAAATCTTTCAAACACCCACCTTTATAAATGTGCACTCAGAAACACAATATATATCTCCTGATGTTCGTAGGAATTGGATTCGAACCTGGGAGCTTTTATTTTGAACAGCATGAACCTAGCTCTTGGTTACAGGGATTTAATTTATTGTATATGGTGTTTCTTTTAATAATACTAGTCAATATTGAGTATTGTTTCCTGACTAAACACTTATTTTTTTTTCACTATAAAAACCATAAGGGTTGATCATTCAAAATAAACAAAAGAAATGTAATTTTGATAGCTTTTAATAATTCATAATTATGAGTTCTGCTTAATTTCTTTAAAAATAAAAATTTTGTTTTCTCGAAAAACATTACACTGTAGTAGAAATTGGAACACAAAAAGTTTAACAAAGTAAATATTAATAGTTATATGCCTAACTAGTGATTGAATTTTATTTGCGACGAAATTGCTGAAAATTAACAAAATCTCTACATCTGTATACATACATATTTAATTAGCATAAACAATGTTATGGCATCATTTATATCATGTTCATTTTCGCTATTAGTTCAATTGAATTTTTTATCATTCTTTGTTTATGTGGCAGGCCGAAAACTTTGCAATTTTTCGATTCGCGCACCATTTGTACTTGTAAGGTAGTACGTAAATGGTATGTCCATAATTAGTATATATGCAATATATATTTAATATATTTCTATTGAAATATATTTCGTTTTGAATTGTTAAACGATCCTCAATTTTAATGTGCATTTAGTTATGTGTTCATTTATTTTATTTATATTTAAATATATTTTTTGTGTATATATATGTATATATATATATGTAATTATTTTTTAAATATTATTTTACCGAATTCCCACATGGCTTATGAAAAATTTGCTCTTTTTCTACGGCATTACACCGTATTAACGTTAGATGTCCTTTGAAAATAATACCTAAAAAAAGGCTGACATCAAGTGATTCGCACCATTTTACCCATGAAAACCTGAAATGTTATCCAACTAGACGTCTAACTGAATGCCCTCCTTATCAAAGTTGAGTTCTCGGACATAGAGACCAGCATAAATGAATTGAAATCCAACACTAAGAATTCGTTTCCTTACACCAAGTCTTGCTAATCGCTGAAGTATGTTATCTTGGGGGATCTCTTTACAAGACGAGACCAGCGGGGAATGTTTCTTTTGTCGGGGAGGTGAGGTCTCCTATCAGCCCTGTGTTATGACACAGTTCTTGGAAGTACAGTCTACATTCAAGGTTATTATAACTAACATTTATCTGCTTTTAGAAATTGATTTCGTTATTTAGACTTGTATATATGCGTTTCCTTAAATTATAAATTTAAATTGTAGAAAATATACTCCCTAAATATGTAGTACTGCATTGTGAAACGCGCAAGGAAATTTACAGGAAATAAGAGTTCGATTGTTCTAATAAATATCAATTGAAAGTATGAAAGTTAACTCTTTTGCGAACTAGTTCTATGTTGAATTGCATGCATTACAAAAAATGTTTTTTATAAGAAATATTTTGCCCAAATAATTTATTTTCTGTCATTTTCTAATTAATCTTATAATATTAAACTGATGATATTTAAAAAAAAATTTTTCAATTAAACGCAATATTTCATGAGTGAGATCTTTTGATAGGAATATTTCCAAAAAAAGATTACTTTTTAAGTTATCGTAACATTTTCATTCTTTTTACAACTTTTTGAAGAAAAGAAAAAATTACCGATTTTTATCCGCATATCACATACGCTATCTATGAAGTTATTTTAAAATCACAATTTCTTTGCTTTTTATTCGTGTCAAAGTACTAGGCATTTGATACTTTCCCTTTCAAATATGGAATAATTTATTGTGATAAACAAATAATTGTGTGAAAAATTAAAATTCTAATTAAAATTAATTTATTTCGAAGAGAAATTTTAAAAAATAAACGATTTCAAAAGATTTAGGAAGATATTTCACTTTAAGCTTGTAAAAATTTCTTGTTGAATAAAGGGATTGATTTTGGGTTTATAACGATTTTAAATATACTTATAAGAGAAAATTCTCTAGGAATACCTTTTTCTTTTTGTTCGAATCCTATACATTTACTAAATGCTCGATCTATTTTCACTTAGATGTTTTCTTTTCCTAAATTTTTAATGAAGAAAGGATCCTTTATGTCAGCAAATATTTTTAACAGTACATTGAAGAATGGCCAGGAAAATATCGTTTCGAAACTGGTGTACGGTATCGGAAACCGTCAGAGGCGCACTCCTTTCAATTTGGTGGCCATTTTCTTAAAAAATGGATAATATCTATATATCTTTATATATTTAAATATATATATATATATATATATATATATATATATATATATATATATATATATATATATATATATATATATATATATATATATATATATATATATATATATATATATATATATATATATGTATATATATATATATATATATATATATATATGTATGTATATATATATATATATATATATATATATATATATATATATATATATATATATATATACATATATATATATATATATGTATGTATATATATATGTATGTACATATATATATATATATATATGTATGTATATATATATATATATATATATATATGTATGTATATATATATATATGTATATATATATATATATATATATATATATATATATATATATATATATATATATATATATATATATATATATATATATATATATATGTATGTATATATATATATATATATATATATATATATATATATATATATATATATATATATAATATATATATATATATATATATATATATATATATGTTTGTATATATATATGTATGTGTATATATATATATACATATATATATGTGTATATATATATATACACATATATATATATATACACATATATATATATATATATATATATGTATATGTATATATATATATATATATATATATATATATATATATATATGTATATATATATATATGTATATATATATATATATATATATATATATATATATATATTAATAGAACGTGAATTTTTATTGAATTTTAAGTTTTCCCCTTACTTTATTATACAAATGAAAGTTAAATTTTTATCATTAATGCACATAACTCGTTTTGCGTTGAATAAAATTAATAATATATTACAACAATATGATATAGAAATATTAGGAAAAAAATATCAAATATATTTATAGATAAGAGTTTATTTAGAAGAGAATTTCCTTAAAAATACTTAAAATGTTCTCAAAATTTAGTTTAATAATAAATTTATGAGCCCGATGCATCCAAAATCAATAATTATCCTCCCCCGCATGTTGAAACGTGAGCATCTGTTAATAGGATGTCAATTATGTTTTGCTACGGATAATCAGTTGAAAACTTGAAATGGCTTCAAAATTAAAGTGATTAAAAACTAATTTCTATTGAGGAATTAAGTGGAGAACTATTACAGATCATGTTTTGTAGCAGGTAGGCACAGAAAGCATTTTCATTTATCTTGATCTTAACAGATAATTATGATGAAAATTCGCATTTTCATTATCACAATTCGCAAGCGAAAAATGTTGCTTAATGCGTTTGGGGAAGTATCGAATTCCTATAAAATTTTGTCCAAGGACAGAAGTTCGAGTCATTAAAAATTTTCCTCTCCTATAGATCTGACTTTTTCTTATTAAATAATACATCTGTGTGATTTAAATGTGACAAATGAATGAATGAATTCTTTTTTTATAAAGTTATATAATGGTGAGAATTATAAAAATGCTACTCCACAAAAGAAAATTTATTCTTTATAAGTATTCCCTATTATGTCTAATAAAGTAAATATTTTATTTTCCAGACTAATTTTAATTTTCTAAATGTGTGATTTTTGAAAACAGAGGATCATCCAAAAAGAATTTTTCTTTATTGGACAAAATAGTGTTAAACGGAGTGTTTTAATTCCTTATAATTTGTTTGATTTTTCCTGAAGCCTTTAAAAAACACGATATAAAAATTGACTCTTCTACGAACTTTTTATAAATCCTCTTTCTAATCGGCCTTCTATTTGCGCTGCCTTGCTTGAAAGATTGAACTCCATGTTTTGGCGCCAAACACAAGTTTGTTTTGATAGCCTGGCACACCTGTTTCAGGACAAAAAAACGCCACTGGTGATTCCTGCTGGGAAATGCCTCGTTTTAGAACGAAGGAGAGTGATGACCTTTCTCCAATAGGTGCATTGCATATTTTTTGCCTCCCAGCCAACGTTGCCTTCTCTTTTTGCCAATTTCTTCTTGTTTTCTTATTTTGTTGCTTCTTCCCTCAATTCTATGCTCGTCTTGGCGAATGTTTATGGATATACGAATGAATATTGCTATTGCGATTGAAGTATTGAAGGATGGCAATCGGATCAACACTGGGTAGAAGTACTTTCGGAAGCTATTGCTGGTATTAAATGCGTGACAATTTTTAATGGAAATGATTGACCGGTTAGGGTCGAAAATGTGCTTTTCTCAAAGAGTGATTTTTCTGTGCTCTACTTATGAAGCCTTTTTTACATTACTTGCAAAAATAGGAAACCTTGTTGAAAGAAAAAGGAAATTTGTCCTTTTGTTGAGATATTGATTCGCTCTATAATTATTTTCCTTTTTAATCGAGTTTGTAAAATTTAAAACAGTAAAGAATTTTTGTATTGTATACTTTCTAATCATAACCGAGCATAGCCAATTAGTTTGCATTGACAACTGAAGAGTACATTCAAAGATTTTTTTTTTTTAATCGAATATGTAAAAATTCTGCGTTGGAAGGTATTTTTCGGCACACAAATTTTTTAAAATTAATTTTTTTCCATAAAAAATTATTTAATTTTTTTGACAAACATTCTGCAATTATTTATTTAAATTAAATTCGAAGTTCGAGGTTGAATGTCGTTATCACCGATTGTTCGGGCATTTAAAATAAAAAATGCACCTTCAAATCTTAATTTGTACATGGAAAATCTGAATGTTGCATTCAACTGGACACATTGCTGCAAACAAAATCCTCAGTTCTTCGTAAAACTTCTGAGTTGTCCGGAATACTGCAACTAAGGTGTATTCCATGTTATTTTTGATAAAGAGTAAAATATTTTATTTTTCGCGTTTCCGTTCATTTTTATAAGCAAAATAGTTTTAATTTTTTTAATTATTTATTTCTTTTAAGTTGTGTGAGCGTATATGTAAGTATATATATATATATATATATATATATATATATATATATATATATATATATATATATATATATATATATATATATATATATATATATACACACACACAAACAACTTAAAGGAAATTTAACAACATGCCAAAATTGCTCTTAATATTTAGGATATTTTATGTTTCAATTCTGTTTCTATGTTTTCTGATGAAGATTTTATGTTTTCTGGTCTGAAAAGGTCTTAAAGTCTGAACTACATTAGAATCCAATACATTTTGAATATTTATACCTCTAATCCAGTTCTCTATGTACAATATTTTAACATTCAGATAACTTTAGATGTATAATTTATGTCCCAGTTTAGAATTTCATTTCAATCTGTGCGTCTTGATTTAAATTGCAAATTTTTTCGATAGGCAAACTTCCATTCATAAATTTATTTTATGTTACGCTTGGTCAGCGTTGGACTGAAAATGAAAGACAAAAACACAATTATTAAGATTGATAATTAATTCTTCAACCGTATTTCTTTCTTAGTAAAAAATTGTGTACAAACAATGTATTAATTATTCGATTAAAACTTTCGAAATGTAATGAAAAAAATATTACTTGGTCGATTTTTTTTTAAATCTGCATGTAACGAAATATTTCTCTGTTAATTTAAAAAAAAAATATTTAATCTTGTGGACTCGGTATTTGTATGAAAGTGCGGAAAAATATTCTGTGGAAGCTACCATAAATCTTGCCATGCTTATTCTTGCATTTCTGTTCAGTTATTTTTTACATACCATTCAAAAAACAATCTGAACAAAAAACAACTCTGATCTCCTATTATATTCACATCGTTTTGAATTGGGTTGTGATATCTCATCTAATTCCTGTTATCGGTCTTCATCTAAAATTGCCAGCAAAAATATTTGTCTGAATGTATTCTAAATCCCCCAATGAGGCAAATGTTTTAATAAGAGTTGAACATTCCCACGAAAATGCCCCGTTTTCCTTTGGCAAACGAATCCATGTAATTTTCAACTTAAAATATCTTTTTACCCTATAGTACTGATATAAAAATAAAGCATGCCAGACATGCTCTTGATTTTTTGCTGGTAATGTTTTGAGTTTTCGAGAAAAAGAAAACATTAACTGAAAGAATCCATTATTCAACAATAAAAATTTTCTCCAAATGTGTACAAAATTACATGATTACATCACACCTTCGCTAAAGTTAGGCTAATGTGGGCGATTTCATAATCGCAAGAAATAAATATGCATCACCACAGAAATGAATTTTTTTTTACAAGTTTTTGTGTATATCAAAAAATGGCAATTGTGCTATATTATGTGGTCTTTTGTTGATACCTTTGAATGTTTGTGAAATGCTTATTTCAGAATAATGTAGACATATGAGCACACACAATCCATGCAAAAAATTTACAAGTCTTTTATCTACGTGCATGTGTATTGAATAAACGTACCCAATATTAAGATTCTATATGTTCATAATCTAATGGAAACTACTAATAATCATAAATGTGTGAAGAAAATATCTTATTTCTTTTATTATGTGTAGCTTTGAATATCCTTATGTGCATATCCAAAACTAAAGAAATGATAGATTTACTTTCATCAAATTCTCTTACTTAATTTTCAAGAATCTAACTTGATTTATTAAAGATTTAATTGCATGAGAGAAGCGTTATTTTTGAAAACACATGAAGCATATTCTAAGCCACACATTTGTGACAAAGATAGTTGCTGAAACGTTAAACTGCAGACAAGCTCTGAATATTCATCTCTGACCATATAAAGTTGAAAAAAGCCGTATACATGTTTTGTCCTCAAAATCCAAACATTCGACGATTCATATTTTAAATTATTTTGGTTCAACTTTCAAAAATGTACTAAGTCCACATTTATTCTCTAAATGACAGAATATCCATTGTACAAGTGCGAAGAAACAAAATCGTTCTTCTTTCATTAAATAAAAATTTTGTGTGAAAGATCTATAAATAAAAAGAAAATATTAATTGGTTATAAATTTGGTAAGTTAATATAAATACTCTTTAGTTTCATATTATATTACACATCCTCTCGCTGAGCTGGCAGCCGAATGGTTAGCGCTCTTGCCTTTGGTTCAACAGTTCGTGGGTTCGAATCCCACCTTGGGCATGGATGTTTTTAGTGGTTCGGAATCCACTTTAAACCGTAGGTCCCGGTCTAATTAGGGCTCGTGTGCAAAAAATGACCGTTGAGCGGCAAACAAACCAAACCATACACATTCTCTCTATTTACAGATAAAGTTTCCGTCGCATTTCAATGTACCACAAACGAAATGTTGGAATTTGTTGTGAACGTTAGAAATGTCTGCGAACCTTATCTTAATCATATTTCTATATTCTTCAAAAGGGAGCTATTGACACCATTTTTTTTAATTCTTATAATTTACTTTATTAATTTCCCCTTTTTGCATGTAGGTTTATTTCTGGGATTAATAAAATTTATGATATTATTGGCATATAATATAATGTAAAACATTAGTAACTGGATAGTAAAATATTTGCCATAAGTGTACATTATCTTATGTAAGCCACAAAAATGTCCCCAAACAGGCTGATGATTTCATATGCAGGCACTTTATATGCAATCTTTTGCTTTTAATATTTAAATTTATCTAAGTTTGTATTTTTCATATATTTTTAACGTTATTCTTATATTATATTTTTTAACTAGTTATAAATTCTTACTTAAATTTATTTGAAAAAAACGAAACATATGCTTTGAAGATTATATTTGTTCTTTTTAAAATAAATTTAAGTAACTTTCGTATGAAAATATTTTTAAACAACAAATATATGCTTATAATATATATGCATGACGTAACTAGCCTTACACATGCTAACACCATATATTATCATATCCACTGAATACATATAGCTGTACTTACCCTTTAATGTTTACCACAGAAAATTTCAGATGCTTCATAAAAAATGTGAAAATACATTTCCTAGATAATAATATATTCATTTTCACATAATTATTCCTTTTAGGTTTCTCAGTCACAACAGCAAATGATTTTGTCTCAAGACCTGAAACCAGCAGTCTCTACCCAACAGCAGCAGCATCTTCAAACTCGGAACTACTACTCAAATCAAGTAAATGTGCACATGTCCCAGCCTCAGTCTCTTAATTTCCAATTTCCGGGATCCTCTCCTAGAAGTTCAAGTCCAACAACAAATCAGAGAACTTTACCTGCTGCGCAGACAAATCTTAACATTCCTCAAAGACACCCTCAGCCGCATTACATGAGTCGACCACCCCCTGATTATCCAGCTACTGTTGATCAAAACAGCACTGGAATCCAATCACTATCTGCAGGAATTATGCCTCAAAACTCAGGTAATATGCCTGATGCAACGGGACGGATAAATGATCCAAGCAGTAGAAGTGCGGCAACAATGACTAAACCATTCCCTGGTGCACCCATGTCTCAATCAGTTTCTGTACCTACAACGCAATCGTATCCTGATATAATACCTATTCCTAATACTTATTCTGGAATGTCTTCTGTTTCGAATTCAATCTCTGTTTCCAATTCAAAATCTTATCCAGGCATTATTTCCAATTCAGATATTACTTCTATGTCTGACTCGAAATTATTTCCTGGGACTGTACCTCCAGTTGAATCGATGAGAGCTTCTGCGAATCATTATACAGGGGGGAAAACTTATGCAAATGTGCCTGTTTCGAATGCAAAATCTTTTCCAGGAATGGTATCTGTGTCCAACGCATCATCAATGTCTGCAAACAAATCATATCCTGCTTCAGCCACAAGCTTAAACTCAGGAGCTGCTTCTCACAAAAATTCTTATCCTGATGTTATATGCCTGTCTAACCCGACTGTCAACACATCCAAATCATATTCAAGTAATGGAAACATGTCAAACTTAATGCCTGTGTCTTCACCACAGAATTACTCTGGTACATCCCCTATTTCATCCATATCGAATCATGGGCAGCCCTTTATGATGCCTATTACTACCATGGCTCCCACTTACGCAGGAAACAAAGGTCGTGGTGCAAAGCAAATAGCTTCTCGAACTAAACCACCTGGTCCTCTTAGGCAACAAAAAGCACCCAATGTAAATGTGGGACCAGAAGGTTTGAACATATCTCAAAGACCACCTGTAATGACTTCAGATTGGAGGCATGTGTATATTCAGCAGAGTCAACAACAAATATCAAATATAAATGCACAGTTACGCAATGTTTACCCCAGAGGTATGGCACCAAGTTATGGCCAGTCCATTGCTGGTGGAAATAATTGCCAATCTCATCAAATGAATCCAAATGTTTCAACAAGTGGAAATAATTCTTTGTTATCTTTGTCACCTCTTAATGATCAAACATTGCCTGTACCAGGTAACATGCATGATTCAAATACTACTGTAACAAATCATATGATGATGCAACAACAACAACAACAAGTTGTATTAAGTAACAATCACATTCTCAGTTCATCTCAGCTCCAAATGTCTGGTTCAATTACAGAATCTGTGAGTCATTCACAAATATTCTCCCCATCTCCACCTTCCAACAATTCCAACATGGTGCCCGATGGTAGTCACTTCAACTTAGATTTCTTAGACAACCTGGACTGCTCTGCAGATCTCTTAAATTTCGATGTCATGCAAGGTGGGAACACGCCGTTTCCCCTTTTAGAAGACATGCTGGACAAATAAGTCAAAATTTTATTTAATAAATGAGTGCTGCAATATCTCTCGTTTCCACTTGAAAGTGTGGAAAAAGTATTTGTTTGGTGCTGGATGGATGGCGCAGTGTGACATATTTTATAAACTATATATTCTTTAGCCAAAATATACATTTTTATCTTCATTCTTGTTTCTTATTATTGGATTTTATCATGTTTTAGTCTTCTAAAAGTGCCATGATTGAACTAAAATATAATTTGGAGAACTACTTTTATTTAAAAAATACTATCTTCATATAAAATTCTTGTACCAAATAGTTAGTTTTAATATACATTAATCTATAACCCCAATATACGCAATCTATAACCCCAATATCTCAGAATTCAAAATATTTTAAGATCAAAGATTTTTATGACTATATATAAATTATAATTATGATAGTTTAATCATTAATATTGCAAGTATAATTCCAGATTAATAATCATGTATCTTTTTTGCCAGAACTAAAGTGTTTAGTTGTTAATTCATAAGATTTTGTATCTCTCACTGGAAAATAATCTAAAAGTGTTTTTTCCCCCAATTTTTTGAAATAGGAGTCAGTTTAAAAAATGCTTGAATTTTGATCGTGGCTGTGACTATTTGGCTGTTCACAATTTGTGATGTTTTGCATCAATTCATGTATAAGATCTTTCATTCAGATCATTTTGTAGATTGGTCTATTTCGAATGATTTCTGCTATTTGCCTTTGACTTATCTTTCTACCTAAAAAAATTATATTAGTTGGAGTAATGCTCATATATTTTATTCTTTTAATTATCCAGAATAAATTATGAGAAGAAGTATTTACAATTTAAAGATTTTAATCAATCGTTATGAGCATTTTTTTTTAAAAAGTCATCTTTCATCTTAATAATTTTAAACATGTATTCAGCTAGGATTTAAACTATCACCCAAAGAATATTAAACCTCATTATATAATATTAGTTCCTTGTTCTCTACAATAAATTGTAAGATATTTATTATCTGCAGATTTTATGAATAACTTATTTATGAATATTTAAAGAAATATTAAGCTGTGTGCTCTAAAGTTGCTAAAAAATACTCATGGGGTATTAAGGCTACTGAACTAGAAAAATGAATACACACAAATAAGGGGAATATATGAGATGTTGCTTCCTTGTGTAAAATAAGAGGTGGGTTTACATGATAACTGAAATGTATGAAGAAAAAGTGTATATAAAGAATCTTGCTTTCAGTGTTGTCATGTTATTGTGTTTCTAGTTTTGTAAGTTTTACTTGATGAAGACTTAGAAAAAATTTTAATAGTGTTAATTTTTATTTAAGCTGTCTTGGCAAATGTATAATATTGAATTGATTCATAAAACATTCTTTTCTAAAAGAGATTACAAATCTGAATGTGATATTAGGGTTAACATTAGTTTTTTTAAAATAATCATTTTTATATCAGTTTAGATAAATTTAATTATGTAACATATCAAAGTCATTTTTAATGAGTTTTATGCTTTTATCTTCATCACTGTAAATATCTGTTATTTTTCATGTAAACATTTTTTTTCCATTTTTCACATGTATTAACGAAATTTACTAAATTTTCTTTCTAAACAATGCATTTTACATTAGATTCCCAAAGTACTATGTATGCTCTCGTGCTTATTAGAACTGCTGTGGGTTCTCTCCGCTTATAGGAATACTGAGGAAATTTGTTAGTTGACATAAAATGTTTACATTCCTGAAGAAAGCACTTTATCTTTAATTCACATTTTTTACAATAGCCTTTTGCAAATGCTGAAACTAAACAATTCTAAATTTAAATGACATTTCTGTTTTTGTAGTCACAAATTGTATGACTTTTCGCTTTAAAAGTAAATATCTAACTTTAAAGAAATTCTATTTGATTTTTAGTATTATATGTTTGATTGTTCGGGTAACAAAAATCGACTATTTATATTGATTGTGGATGCTTAAATATTAAATTAATTTTAACGTTTATAATTATAACATTTCTAAAAGAAAAAAAATTTGGATGACCATTTTTATTAAATTAATTTTTACAAAATTAAAATATGACATTTCGATAAATATTAGAAATAAAGCCTGTGATTTATGTTTCCTTACAATCATTAAATTCAGCTTAAATATTATTTATATGACAATAAACATTTATAATTGGGAAAGATATAAAAAGTGTATAATTGATATTGAAATTCAGAATTATAATTTTTTTTCTATGGATTCTACCTCGTTAATATTATTTTCATTCTTTCTAGTAATGTGAACACAAAATTCGTTATAAATACAATTTACAGGAATAATTTATAAATTAAAAAAAAATTAATATGACTTTTTATTTACTTAGTTTGTTGAAATAATTTAATTAGTACCTAACTTCTTGAAGTGTGTTTATTTGTATATGGAATGCGAAACAAATAATATTTTTTATTGTTAGTTAAAATAAAAATATTTTAGTTTTTATGCTTAATATGCAGTTTTCTATGTTCTGAACTTATTATGTCTGTTTTCAACATCGCTTGATAAAAGTTTTAAATTTTTATTTGATTAACATTCCTTAAATGAGACCAAATTTTTCGTACAATTCCATTTTAAAATGACGGGAAGAAATTATATTTTATTTATTATGTAATAAGAAATCTCAGGGAAAAATTTTCTATTATGAGTATGAAACAAAACTTTAATATAAAAGTGTTTACAAATATATTTATATAATAAAATTTTAGCAGCGTGTACATTAATTTTGTTTTGTAATATACTATCTACAATAAAAGTACATTGTATTATATTTTACTTTTTATGCCATTATTCGTGTGAAATCTAAATGAAACCATTACGTTTTTATATTTATGTGGTATTTTATTTTTACTGTGTTTACATTCAAATATATAATTTATTTTTCGGAATATTATGTTGTAAGATATATTAGTTTTTGAATGTCAAGTTCCATTTTATAGTACCTACTTTTTAAAAAGCTACTGATTTTGTTATACACAAATCTGTGAAATATATTGAATATTTCGAAATTACTCCATTAGTACTTTTATTGCTTGCCAAAAAATTATATTTTAGTGATACATGCTTAAAAAATGAATCAAATCATATAAACTTTCAAACTCATGATTTTTAGCTAGAATGCATTTTAACGATATAAAAATTATACGCTTGTCGTAATCCAAAAATTATATATGAAACCAATTGGTACACACTTATTCGGTTAATAAATTGCTTGAGTTTCATCTGGTTTATAGCAGAGCACACTGTCAGAAAGAACGTAATTTTTTTAATTTTCACACAAGTTGCGATTTTTATTAGAATAAATTTTATGCATTGCCGCAAAAAATTTGTTGACTGTTACGAATTTTTTATCCAGAAATTTCGTTACATTGCGATTTCTGTTAAAATAAGAACATATATTGCTATAGAACAATATTTATAATTCTTCAACACAATAGAAATATTATAAACTTGTTCTACTTTCTGAAATTAAAATTCTGAATTGAGATTTGTATATAAAAGTCAGTTGTGTATCTCTTGATTTTTAAGATTTTCGTGACTGCTTTGATATGTATGCTGTATTTATCTCTCAATTAAAATCGCAAACTTTTATTTAGTTAATTTTTTAAAATGACTTTTTTTTTTTGTATCCACTCTTGTACAATTCCCCTTAATCACATTTTGTTTTTCTACTCAGATAAATGCTGAATTATGTATTGCGTGGTGCCTTTGAATTGCACTAGACGCTGAACTGAATATTAACTAATTAACTTATTTTTACTAATCTAGCTGAATCAAAAATCGCTTGTTGCAAAATTATCTGAACTTGTATGTTAATGGGAAAAATAGAAATCAAGAATTTTTCTCTTTATTGTTATATAAATGTACATAATAATTTATATATTGTTCTGTGTGCAAAGCCCGAGTTGCATTTATGTTTCGTGATGTTTAGAAAAATCTGAAAATAATTCGAAGTCATAATAAGACTTCATGAACTTGTGCTTTCTTAAAAAATGTGAAAAAAAAATGTTCAAAGTTGTACTTAAAAGGTTCAATATATCTCTGTTGTTAATTCGAAGACTAAGTGGCTGTTCAGTATTTTGAACAGAGATGTTGATTTGAATGCTCATTCCTGTTCATTTTTTTATTATTTAAACACTGTATAATGTACAATATAAGGCTTCTCTTTGTGTTTTCATATCTATAATCAATGATATTGATGTATGTTGTTATGTGTGAAAGTGTTTAGTTGTAATCTGTTTTAAGAGCACAATAAACAATAATCCTTATGTGTTGTTCATTGTTTTTTTTTTTTATGTAAAACATTTCTGTGGTATGAAAAGTAACTTAATTAGAGCTTTTTCTGTTTTAAAAATTTATCAATAAATCATTTCAAAATCAATTGAATGGTTCTTCTCAGGCCTTTAGGTACCGTACTTTTTATTTTATGGACATATTTTTTGCACATGAGAACCAGCTCGTTTTGAAAATATATTTTAAAGTGGGCTACTTATGGCCAGACTTAATGTATCAAACCAATGATATGCTGCTTGGAAGACCAGAGTTAACTATCACATAACCAATTTGTCTTATCACGAAAAATTTCTTTCGAATAAAAATTACATAGTCAATAACCCTTAAAAAATTTTTATCGTAAATGACAAATTTGATTATAAATTTTATAATAAAGAAATAAAAGTTATTTAGTTAGGTATTTCAGAAGTTATAATGTAATTTCACTGCTATTAAAAATCTTAAAAATTCTCACATGCCGGGTGTATTAAATAAATATTTAGTTATTGCAAACTTGAACAGCTTATTTTCCCCCCTTGTCAAATCTTTCCATCCCCTGTCAAAATTATATGCATTCCGGTATATTTTCATCATATTAAAAAAGAAATTGGGAATTATTAAAAGCCCTTAAAAAGGTTTTGCCCTCTATATTCGAAATGATTTTTAAAATATGCTTCTATTATATATTTAGAAATGAGGAAGGAACTTTTCTTTATATATATATATATATATATATATATATATATATATATATATATATATATATATATATATATATATATATATATAATACAGTCATGTCATGTACATAAATTAAGGAAAATTCAGAATCACACAGAAATAGAACTCTAAAATAAAAATTTCACATGTAGAGTTATCACACACACTTTGAAGAATAATATGCAAATTGCAAGGAACCACCAGATGGCGCCGATAGTACTTCACAATGACTAGAGTGGAAGGGAGGGATATATAAGGAATGGTTGAAAAAGAATTAAAACTGTTCACAAGCACTTTAAAAGCCTTTTAGTGCCATAACCGCATAGTTATGGAAGAAAGGAAGCATATGAATGATGTTTTACGTGGTAGAATTATCGGCTGCCTGGAATATGAACGTACCCAGCTGGAAGTATCCGAGGAACTTGGAATCGCCCAGTGTCTTCTCCTGGCTTTGGCAACGGTTCCAAGAGGTTGGTAATGTGAGTAGACGTTACATCACAGGTCACCCCCGAATTACAACGCCGAATGAGGGCCCGTATTTGGTAGTTACTACTAAAAGAAACAGACAGATCATAGCATTAAACCTGTTTCGTCAGCTCTAATCAGCTTATAGTACGACAGTTTCAAGGCAGATCAAGTGCAGACACTTAGGACAGATTGGTCTATATGCTCGTACGCCTATCAGATGTGTTCCATTTACCGCAACTCACTGTCGCAAGGGGCTAGCCTGAAGTAAAGAGCATGCATTGAGGACACCGCAACAGTGGTCTTGTGTGATGTTTTCCGACGAGTCTAGCTTTAGTTTTCAGTCTGATTCTCTCCAGACTTTTATTTGGAGAGGGTCAGATATTATTACCACCATGAGAACACCGTTGAACGATACCGTTACGGTGATGCAAGATTGCTCGTTTGGGGAGGAATTATTCTGGGTTCCAGAACTAATCTGCATGTTCAGAATGTAACCATGACAGGCCGCATCTATCGGGATATCATTCTGGAACAACACGTACGTTTGTTTCGGGTTGCCATGGGGGCAAAATTTCTGTTTATGGATAACAACACCCATCCTCACAGTGCAAACATTGAAGACGATCGTCTTCAATCGCAGGATATCATCCGTATGGACTATCCAGCATACTCACCGAAATTGAATCCAATAGAGCATGTTGAGACATGCTTGTCCGATGAATTGTATCCCGTCATACCCTCTCACATGTCTATCAGAACTTCGAAGAGCATTGCTTAGTGAGTGGTGTAATAGTCCCTAAGATAAGATACATAATTTGATACTCAGCATGCTTAGGCGTTGTACGGCCTGTATGACATCGGCTGGGGGTATACTGTGTAATAACCATCAAACCAACCATGTTATATTGGTTTTTGTGAATAGGTTCTTTTTTGAAATTTGTTCCAAGGCGTAAAAATCGCAATTTTTATTAATGATGTAAAACATAGTATCTTTTTTGCTCTTTACCTTTTGTTGAATAAATAGACTTTACACATAAGTGACATGTGTTTTGCTTTGGTCTCTTTCTTTGTATGAACTTGCAGTATCCTTAACATATATATATATAAATATATTTATATATATATACATATATGTAAATGTATAAATATATATATATATATATATATATATATATATATTTATATATATATATATATTTATATATATATTTATATATATATATATATATACTCGAAAGAGAATAAAATTATTTTATAAACGAAAACTAACAAATATATGTGAATATAAATTTTTTTTTATTCCTTTAATTGAGCTTCAGTAGCTTGAAGCGGCTTCCCATGATCAACAAAATGAAGCATTCTTTACCGCGGGCAGTAGTTGACAGGGTGTCCATACACCCTCCCTCACTCATTAACATGGTCACGTCTCCAACCCTCGGAGCTCCAGTGTCTTGTCGCTGGAGCTCCGAGGGTCGGGGACATGACCTTGTTAATCTGTACCGTGCAAAGTTCTTCCACTGGTGTGGAGAGGAGGCTGGCAACTCAAGTGTGATCTCGTCACCTGACCGTGGTTCTTGATGACGAGACACTTGGTGATGGGTGAGTATTCCAAAACCATCACCAAGTGCCTCGTCATTAGGTTAATTTAAAGGTTTGGGTATTTTTCTTCGCAGAAAAGTCCGAGACTTGTCTGCATTACTATGTATATATGTTGCTTTAATTGATGAATAATAAAATGACCATGAGACAAAAATAAAAGAGTAATAGTATGTAAATAAATAAGTAAAAACTTTTACATTCTGTTTTTATGATGAATATTTATTACAAAGTAATAAATGGATAAAAAAAGTATTTAGGTTAACGGAAATTTTTTTAAACAAAATTAATTCGTTTTAATGAAACTCAAATCTTTGCTATAAACTGAATGGTTCCTGAATTATCTATAATATTCACTAGAATCATGTTTCCGTTCTTTCGAATATTGTCTGTTTAAGATTAGAAAGGGTTTTTTATAGATTTGAAGAAATTCTGGAAATAAACCATTACTTTAAATTTTCCTTAAGCGCTTCTAGGGAGGGGTTACAAAAAATCCGAAATCTTTAAAAGTAGCAAATGATGAAAGCTTAAATGAGTTGCATGAATGGCTAAGAAGAAAATCTGCCACATATAGAGATCTTATAAAAAAAATTTTTCAATAATCCTAATACTTTAAGTGGAGAAGTGTGTTTTAATTAAAGAGATTTCAAAAATAATGGACCTTGTTATTCTTACCAAAAAAAATTAAGATATAACTTAAGTTTTTTTTTTTTTTTTTTAATAAATTATGAAATGTACTAGAATGGTAAAATTGGCGAATGATACTGTACACTTGAGCAATTGTGTACATTATCAACCTCACTTGAGCAATTATCTGAGAAATATGAAATTCAGAAATGAGAGACACTACTTCAACGATGACTAAGATATGGTTGACCAAAAATGCATGCAGAGCACAATCAAACACAAAAAGGCTTTATTAAACTCAGTATCATTACGCGTCTATCCAAGAGGAAGGACAACAAACTGATCCCTTATTGTAGTCGTTGCTTCAGACGGTCTCCCCAAATGCAGCCCCAGTTTTCCCATCAAAGTATCCGTTACTTTCCCGGAAGGATATAATCGTGCATTTCACATATAGTCTGTGGGATTAATCCGAGTCAATCTTCCCTTTTCAGTGACTGCTGAACAGCAGGAGTCTTCCATCCAGTGGTTCCTCGGAATAGACGCCCATGGGTAAACATCACCTCTCTACAGTAGCGATCTCCGGCTGCAGAACCTCTGTCGCACCGCGCGCCCAGCAATAAGCTTTCCCACATCAAGACCGCTGCAATGGTCTCTTTCCGTGATATTCTAGGATTAAAGCGCTTCCCGACCTCACTCTAAATCAACTGGTGTTGAAAATCTGTTATTGCATAAAGAGGACAGGACTCCACTCCTTTAGAGCTCCTTCTACCACTCTAAATGATGGTACCGATGCCCAACTTTCAAAAGGACTCAGCGTTTAGAATGGTGGGTGAATAGGCGACCTTTGTGAAGGTACAACACATTAACGTATGGTTTGGAAGGCTTTTCAAGTGCGCGAACCGTCATTTTTGTTGATTCTGTACTCTTTAGCTATACTGGTCACAGAATGCCCCCCTCCAGCTTTTCGATCCTTCTTCCAGGTCTTTCAGCTGATTTCTTGAAATCATATTCCATGAAGGAATTCCTTGCGTTTTCAGCGGATGACTTCCTTACATTGCTTCTCCATTCTTACTTTTATTGTCTTGAGCTGATCGCGCTGACGCTCATGTCGCCTGTGATGTGTTGCTCCATACATGGTCAGAGACATTCTCTTTCTATTTAATTGCGTCTTCATTATAGTGATCGCACGAAGATTGCATACCAGTGTATTTCATGTATAACATTGCATTAAAAGGAATTCCTCGGAGCAGATAGATAGCTAAAAGTTTATTACTTTGAACTCAATAATATATGTAGGTTCGATACCCCCCCTGAGTATGTTTTCAACAGATTTTAAAATAGTTCCTGATCGCGAGATAGCTCTTAGATGCAAAATGTAATCCCTGACCGAAATGTTAATATACTGAAGAGTTGATTTTAGCTTTATTATTTTCTTAAACGCTGTCACTCTGCTTAATTGTGAAAAAACATCGAACTATATTATGATAAAATATTTTGTATAATTATCTTAATGATAATTAATGAATAAGAGTGAATGAATATTTTAATTTCTCCTGACTTAAATTATTCATTTTTCCAGAATTAATCTTTCATTTATTCTGTATAAACAATTTTATGAATTTAGTTTTAAATATGAAAAATAATGTATGCGCACAAGAATTAATTAAAATGCATCATGATGCAGTTAATATCATGTTATGGTAAATAAGCTTTTACCTCAAGTCGTCAAGCTTAGAAAATCTATTTTTAAGATTTCTATGTCACTGATGGGAGACTCAATTCAACAATTCGGATGGTCTTAATATCCTTTCTCCACGTGATCTGGGGAATATGTCCCATAAGTTCGTGTAAAGGAGAAGCTGGTATGGGCGGCCCTTCACATTCATTCTAAAAATTGAGATGCGACAAATTTTCTGGATTTTTGCCGTCTCTTGCCGAGCTGGTAGCCGAAGGATTAGCGTTGGTTCAAGGGTTCGATTCCCACTTCTAACTTGTATGTTTTTGTGGTTCGGTATCGACTTTTAGCTGTTCGAATCTCAGTTTAATTTAATCTTCGTGTGAAAAGTTGCTGAAAGATAAACATTTAATCAAACCTCTTAATAACTGATGACACTCCAACCTTGTTATGTTTCTTGCGGAGAGCGCTGGTTCATATAATTCGGAGAAAAAAAGTTGTTGGGGATTCTCTGGGAGAGATTACAAAAAATTATTGTAAGGAAAAAAAAAAAGAAAGGTATCAAGTGATCGTATTTGTAAATATAAACAAAATCTTTGAAAAAGTTATGCTTAAAGGTGACTGATAATAAGAATCTTAAACCAAAAATTTAATTTTAAATTTATATGCAAGTGTTTTAAATCATTAATACAAAATGTTTTGGTAAGGACTTTATTATTTAAAATATGACTTCCATTATAAAGAAATGAATATTTATTTTTGCTCGGTGTTCAATCTGTTCGGGGTTTCTTATCTATTGAAAAATTTTTTTAAATTATAATTACTACTTAATGTTAAACTTGACCATTGTATTTCGTTAATCAATGTTAAAATATATATTTAAAAATGTAATTATATGTATGTGTGTGAAAGAGAATGCATTGTATTTCATTCAGCACTTAAAATAAACTGATTTTCTACGTAAATTTCCAGCTGTCATCATAAAAAAGTAATCAACTGAACAGAAAATCAACTCGAGTAACCTCTTTTAATACCCCTTTGTGGTTTTTCTCATCTGGAATTATCTGAGAGCGGAATTATCTCATCTGAGGGCGATTCTGTTCTAACTACTGTATTTTTATATATCCTCTTTCAGGACAATTTTGCACTGAGAAATGTGCATCGATTTATTTGGAACTCAGAGGTGTAAAAAGTATTTTACCCTGTATTATCATTTTTATCAGGGAATTTACTAAAATGGTAATGATTTTGCAATAAAACGAATTTTTATTGTGACATTACTTGTTGCATGGAGGTCTTAATATGAGGAGCACTGAAAAATCTGATGACGTATGAAGCATTTAAACTTTAATATTATATTATTTAAAGTGATGTTGAAAACTATCCATTAGAAATTGTACTTACTGTTAAATAAAGAAACTCCAATTTGTAACAGAATTGCTTTAATAAAAGCCTTTTTATTCCTATTCAGTCGGAACAAAGATGTAGAATTTGAGAGTGTGTTCAACAGCAGTCATTACACACGTGTTTGCACAAGTTTATTTATGGAAGAATTTCACGTCTTATTCCTAGAAATGTGAGTATTTCTCGTTCTCCTTGTAGCATCAAAGTATTACCCCTATTCTTTTGAAAGGAAAGTCCCATGCGAAGATGGGTTTATGATCTCATTTCTTGATTGCTTGGGATCTTTCAACGCTTTCTATCTTACGACAGTGGAATTGACGTGAAATTTTTTTCCGGAAAGGCAGTAAGTCGTAGCTACTGTTAAATATTTCAGCTGTTGAATCTACATATATATATGTGTGTGCGTGTGTGTGTGGATCCAGACAAGCACCCATACCAAGATAGTACCCATCCAAACAAGCAATAATTACAAAGGAACATTGATTTGCATTCCACTCTGAGAAGCAGAAAAGAGGAAAGTAGAAGTGCATCAAGAATGCATCATGAATTTATGGTTAGCAAATTTCCACACAGATAAAGCAGCATTTTGCTTTATTGGTTATCAAATAATGCCAATCAGAGTAGACGTTGTCCTTCAAAAACGCCACAATATCATTGCTTTAAGTATTTTCTGAATAATATCGTCCGAAAAGTTTTGTGAAAGCTATGGCGTTGTACACGTACAACTTGCAAAATGTGCTATCTTTTCTGACGGCTCATAATCCCTGCCGGGCAGACTTTGTCCAGCGGATTCTGGGGATGAATAAAAATCAACGATTTCCTGCATTAGTATTGTTATGTGATGAGGCAACATTCAGCAGAGAAGGCATTTTCGACAAGCGCAATCAACACGTTTTGTCTGATAACAATCCTAACAGTTCATACCTCGTAGACACCAGCTGAAACTCTCCGTGAAATCTGGTTAGGTACCCTTGGTGATTACCAGCTTGGCCCTTTACTTCATACCAGGCTTTTTGACCGGCGCAACATACCGTATCTACTTGGAACAAGTGCTTAACAGTTTATTGCAGGCTGCTCCACTCCCCATTCAGAGAGATGTGTGGTTTTTTTCACTGGAGCCTCAGCAGATTTTTCAATCACGGTACTTCCGTAACTTTTTCAGTGTCGCGATGAACTGGACGTAGCGGATCTGTGGATTGGCCTCCTCGCTCACCAGAACTCAACCCATTGGACTTTTTTTCATGGGGCTCATAAAATCTTTACTGTATGGGACGATTGTGGACTCATTTGAAGGTCTCGTGGCTAGAATCGTTGTTGCCGCGAAGAAAATTAATAGGACAGTTGGAATCTTCGAGAGGGTGCGCCAGTCATTCCTTTGCCGGTGTCAACTGTGCAACGGCACAAATGGTCGGCATTTTGAGCACTTGCTGGGAGGCTTTCACTAAACGATAAATATGATTCCGAAACTTTTGCTATTATTCATTTGCTTACCCAATACTGTTATATATATATATATATATATATATATACACAGGGTATCCACTAAAGTCCCTTGCCACCCTCTTAACTTCTGAACGGCTGCTGCTATATTCATGAAAGTGGTGTCTAGGTATAGTGAAGCAGCCATGCGTTACTGAATAAAACAGACTACAGCGCCACCTGGAAGAAAACAGCTGAGTTAGCATTCCTATCTCGAAAACGGAACGAGATAGAGAGAAAAAGTGATATACAAAGTTGTAGAGCATCCTCGATTTAGTACGAAAAGATACATTATAGGTATTAATGTGAAGAATACAATGGTTAAAACAATCATTTATTGTTTCGTGCTGTGACGTCACAAAACGATTTAAGAAAGAAAAAAAGGAAATAATTATAACGATATACTTTATTTAAGATATTCAAACTTCTCACCGTCAGCTGCAATGCACATGTGGATCCTAGCTTGAAGATTACGTTACACACGTTGGAGCATACAGCGTGATACGTTGGAACATTGATACGTTGATCGTAATGCGTCGTTTAAGGTCCTGCAAATTTTGTGGAGGGGTAACATACACCAGCTGTTTCAAGTATCCCCACAGTAAAAAATTCCAGTGGAGTCAGATCAGGAGAGCGTGGAGGCCACTCTTCGAAACCACCATACTATACTATTTGGTTGCTAATTTCCTTGACGAGGTACTGCTTCACTGGAGATGTCTTGTGAGCAGGCGCGCCGTCATGTTGAAACCATAGATTTTTTAAATTAAACAACGGCAGGTTCTCCACAAAATCGGGCAATACATTCTGTAGCAATCGTAAATATTGTGCACCCGTTAGCGTGCCATTGTAGAATATTGGTCCTATCAGCTTGTTATTGTAAATTGCACACCAAACGTTAATAGCATACCGCTTTTGATGTTGAACCTCGACGAAACATTTAGGATTTTCCAGGGCCAGGTAATGGGTGTTTCGCTATTGTACATACCATTCCGTTTAAAACATGCCTGATCCGTCCACATTATATCTGCCAAAAATGTTGGCTGGACCTGTTTCTGATTCATGACGAAGTTGCACCATGCATAGCGTCGCTCGGCATCCCCGTCCATTAAAACCTTCTCAGGCGTTGGTCGGTATGGATGAGCACCTGATTCGCTTAGGATTTTCCAAACTTGACTATTGGAGAGATAACAGTGTTGACTGATCTCTCTTACGCTGCATTTCGGATATGCGATTGCATATGCTAATACCTCATCCGGTTGAACTTGCCGCCCTACCTTAGCTGGCCAGATCGAGGTTGATTAGTAATGCAACCTGTCTCCCTTAAGCATTTTACAACAGTTAGGACGGTTTGATGAGAAGGATGCGGACCTGCAGGGAAACGTTGGCGGTACAACCTTGCTGCTGATCGTGCCTTCGTCGATATTCACAATACAGTGAAATCATCTCACAATACTCAACTTTAGAATATTCAGCCATGATCATGAGCATCAACATACTAAAGGCTCAAGAAGATGATTCTTTTATAGCTGTCTCAGGTGAACAGGCGAGACGTTTCTTACCTAATTGCATACTGAATTCAAAATGTTGGAATTATATTTAATACTTCCGTTCTTCCCATTTCGAAATAAAACTGAAAAATGTAAGTACGAAAACGATTTTTTGTTTTTTTAATTTTGAACACGTACGATGTGTTACGTCACAGCACGAAACAACACATGCACTTTTTAACCGTTGTATTCTTCATATTAATGCCTGCCTGGTATCGTTTCGTACTAATTCGAAGATACTCTACAACTTTGTAAATCACTTTTTCTCTCCATATCGTTCCGTTTTCGAGATACGAATGCTAACTCCGCTGTTTTCCACCAGGTGGTGCTGTAGACTGTTTTATTCAGTAGCGCATGGCTGCTTTACTATACCTAGACACCACTTTTATGAATATAGCAGCAGCAGTTCCGAAGTTAAGAGGGTGGCAAGGGACTTTAGTGGACACCCTGTGTATATATATATATATATGTATATACACACACACAAACACACATAATCGTATACAATGCGATTAATAAATGCTACTTCATTAATTTCCCTTCTTTTTTTTTAAACATAAATGTTAAATTTAAAAATAGTCTAAAGAAACTTAAGCGAGAGCTCCATATGTAATAAAAGTCGAAACACTTATTTGTACAGGGATGATAAATTTCTTTCAGTTGAACACTGAATTTTCTTGACGAAGGTGGAGGAGAAAATTTTCGTATTATATAACTTGATAATTATTCTAATATTCGACAAATAAATATTTTCCATATTAATATTCTATTTTAATGTGATTAAATTTTGCACTTGTGATTAGTTTCTTCGTTAAAAAATATTATATATATATGTATATATAAACAAAGAATGAAACATAAGAATATTACATTTATATATTAATCTATCAATTAAAAAATTCTTATACACTTAATTCTTCCTAAATTATTAATGTGTTTTTTAAGATATGTTACAAAGTTGGATCAAGGGCATGAAATATTATACAGGGAATTGATTCCTTAGAAAAATTCTCGATTTCTTATTACGAAGTACTGACTGTGGAACAGAAGTGTGTTGTCCTTTTTGTATAAGTAATTCGTCATTTTATTGATATCATCTTAACTTCAGTTTCGTTGATTAGTTTTGGTTTCTTGACGTACGTACATAATTTGATCAGAAACTAAGACTTAAAATAGATCATTGCAACACACATCTATGCCATGGGTAGCTATATCTATGCTATATGGTCGCTGACTGGTTAACTGTAAATAAATAGGAGCACTCACCACACCAAGTTGCGTAAGTGTATTCGCTTATAGCACTGAAAATTATTTGTTTTTTGAATAATAAAAAAATTATGTAGAAAAACATTTTATGTGCACACATGCATATCTATATATCCATATATATGTGTGTGTTTGCATATATACATGCATATATATATATATATATATATATATATATATATATATATATATATATATATATATATATATGTGTATTTATGTACATATATATATATATATATGTATGTATGTATTTATGTACACGTATATAGCGAAGTAAAAGTAGAAATATCTAAAAAGTATACAAATTCTATAACTATTAAGGGGTATACAAGAGAAATATTTAAAACTGAAATTCAAGTTGAATGGAAAGAACAAATTGGACGCAGTAGAATTAGCATCAGGGCGTCGGAGAAGAGGAGCATTTCAAATGATGCCAGAGTGGAATGAAATGGTCTAATCTGCCTGCCTCACATCGTCATCTGGTTGTAACTGAATTCAGTTTCATCGACACCTACGTTAAGAATTTTCCTTCATTTTTTTTCTTTCCTTTCTGTCTAAGCTGGTTTGATTACTTTACAAAATCTCTTTTTTAAATAAATTCAGGCCTTAAGTTCTAAAATAAGTAGTCCTTTAATAATAATGAATGAACAAATGACATTCCTATGGATGACTCAGCATGTTCTAGTAACACTTGAAACAGTCTTGTTGAAAAGTAAGGCACGGAAATACCTAATCCTTTTCTATTAAAAACTGTATTGAGAGAAATTTATAGAGAAAGAAATTTATATTTGGTGAACCATATTTGGCTTTATAATTTACCTGAGTTCAAGGAATCAATATTTTTAGGCATAATTCTCAAGAATCAAAAAATTTGTAGCTTGAACTCATGTTCGTTAAAATCTTAAGAATTATTGTTCTATTTGAATGCATGTAATAAATTTCAATGATTATTTTTCAGAATTATTACTTCTTATTTAGCAGAAGTCTATAAGAACTCTAGAGCTTGAATCTATATAATGGGAATTGTACAATGTACTCTCGAATGTTCACCATGGCTCACAACTCACTTTAAAGTTTAAATCTTGTGTGTAAAAAAGGAAATGCTAATGTGTGAACGATCATCAAATGCAAACAAGTGGTCCTTTGTGTTAGACATACGAAATTCAAAGGAATCACTCATTTTTTTAACGTGGTTTTGTTGCTTTGTCAATACCATAAATTAAACATACGAAAATCTTATTTCTTTACAAACATTCCATTTATAAGAAATAACAATTCTATTCAAATGGATATCCTAAAGATAGTAAAAAGATAATATTTAAATGTGTAATTTCAAATATAATTGAAGTGAAATCAAACATTTCGTCTTTATCTGTCAAACAATCAATCATTTATCGATAAGCCGTTTTTTTTTTATTTCATGCTTTTTCAGCTGCCCATTGCCGCTGACCGTAATCGTTAAGCACAGAAAGTCCTTTCTAATGTTGAACCACAGGCTCAAGAAAAAAATCGACACCTGAGCTGTGACTCGACTCTGAACACTTCTGCATTAGCAAAAGTACATTGAAGCCGATGAAAGTTTAACATGTACAGTCCCTCTTATCATGCCAACTGAATCTGATATCGAACCCACAATCTGCAGGACACGAAAACCTCATCTTTCATCACCAGAATTTTAGGATTCCACAACAAATAAACATTTTTACAATATTAAAAAAACTTTTTTGGGTTCATTTTTAGTCTCTCTCTCTCTCTCCATCATTTTATATTTCTTAGATTTACTGTAAAAATATAATTCAACAAAATTATAATAATTTTTCTACAAAAGAATCAAATTGTAATTAAAGATTAAATTACTTTTCTCGAACATTAATATAAAAATCAGATACTATTCTTTATAGTATATTAGCTTATATTTAATCAATTTATACAAGATCGTTCCATTAGCGAGATTTTTTTTCATTTTTGTATCTTTCTTAACTTAAAGTATACTTCTTTGTTGAAGCTTGTTAGGAAAGCACTACGTGATGAAAATGAATGTGTGTGTGTATAATTTTTATTTATCTACTCAAGTACTTTCATTTTAACATTTAAACCAACCTATAATTGATATTTTTTGTTCTAATCTTGTTAAGAATTCGAAAGAACCGGAATCACGTCCTTAAAAGTAAGCACTCCAAGAAGATATCGTTAAGAGCGAAGTAATGCACGCACAACATAGAATACCACTATTATTCAGTTGTTTATTTCAAAGCCCCGAGGCACTAGCAATAAAAATAGGATACAGTAACGATTTCTCGCGTTACAATCACTCGGACTTATATTCTGAACGAAGACTCGTAATTAGCCTTCCCATAACGTAAGTATGCGTTGCTTGGATATTAATGAACATTCTCTTGTCAGGTTGAAACATTTAGTGAAATATCGCCGTTTTGGCGGCTTACTATATTTCTTAACAAAAGCTATTTATGTAAGCACCAGATAGCCTGAGTATTCCAATACTCCAGCTTTACAAAAACATAGCATGCGGTTTTCACAGTCTGAAATCTGCTGATTAATGTTTTTCGTTTGCTTTTTACATGCGTTGAATTATATAATAAAAACCGTCGCATCATTTCCTTTTTCATTGCGAAATGTTTGAATTTGTATTGAATCTTATTTTTTGTAAGAAGATGTTACGCTTCTACTGCTACATTTTCTCCATATTTACGCAAGCTTTATCTTCATTTTGAACAAATTGAAATTCTTTTTGAGTGATTACGTTAATAAATGCTTGAATTTGGAAGCCGATTTTTATGCTCTATTTTCAGTTACGCTCTTACAGTAAGTGAAGTCTGTGAAGTGATAATTACAAAGAATATGCTGCCGTTACGTCGTCATTATCTTTATCAAACCCTACTATATAATCAATTTTAGTGTCCATAAGAAAGGGAGTGAAAAGAAACATTAAAGCTTAGAGGATTTTGGTAGTTCGATGGAGAAAGGCGTCTATTGCGAGTCGCTCGTTAGTAACCACCTCATTATTCAGAAGACTTTCGTGTTGAATCTGCAAGTGGAATTTCAGTAGAATCCCCTGTTGTGGTGAATAAGTTTGCTGATAAGAGTGTAGGTTTAAATGTCGATCTTGTCTCATCTTGCTTTTAATTTACTAGGTGATTGGACATAGTAAAAAATAAAACAAGATATTTAATGTGAGGCTTGGTCCACTCCCACAATTAACACTGTTGAACTCCTGTTTTACACGGAAACCCTCAGATTATGGAGAAAAAATGTGGGAAAAACTACTTTAAAGAAGTGCTGTCTCCAAATCATTGCGAGAAATGACTCTCATTATCGTATCGTCTGAGTATGTCTCAAACATCTTCGCTCAGATTTATGTCAAAAAAATATGCTAGCCACTTCACGAGCTACGTTGTTTCATCTTCAAAATTGTTCTTCACAAGATGAACTATTTGAAGGATAGCATTAATATGTATTGAAATGAAGGAAACTTTAATGACAATCAAAACTGAATTGGCACTTGTCAAGGAAGCGGGACAATGGCTTCCAATCGCTTTGAATTTAATCACAATATTCGCCAATCCTCATTCTTTGGAGTGCCCGGTGTCTTGAGGGAATTCTGCCTGCGTGCATTGAGACCATATTGATGAAGTACATCTGTTTTGGATTGTGTTAGATTTGTGTGCTTCTACGACAAAATATTGACTTTGCTGTTGCGTACCATTGCCTGTACTCTATCAACCAGGTGTTTACAGGATATATTGAGGATTATTTACTGAAGTAGCAAGTGCGTGACTTTTTCCTGGTGCATTTAGTCGATCGTATTTATTTACATTCCATATTTATTTAGTCGATGCCCCAGTCTTAAAATAACATTTTAACAGCATCAACTATACTTCTTTGTGTTAACCAAGTCTTCTAATACACCAAGCTTTGAATTTCATCCTTCCATCAACATTTAAGCTCAATCATTGAATTTCATAAAAATTATGAAATTTTTTTTAATTTCTGTACTTATAATCCTCTTTTGGTTTTCAACATCATGAACATTAATTTGTATAAAGGATTTTCTTCAGTTTTTTTTTACTACAGTATAAGTTAAGGATTGCTTATTTATAAATATTGTCGCGTAGATGAAGCGAACGTGGTAAAGCCAATGGAAACGAAAACGCTCAAGATTAAAACAAGATTTTATTATTATCTCAATTAGAGTCGCTACTTATTTACAGTTTTGGAACCTTTTAGACTTAGAAGGCCCGCAGAAAATTGGGAACTGAAGTTTACATGAATTTGCATAATTAACTTAAATTAATAAAGTAAAAGAAATAAATTTTCAGGCAACTTGCTCGCTTGCTTTTGAACCTGCGACCTTTGGATCACGATTCTGCTGCTCTACCGACTGAGCCACGAAGTCCTTGATCGAGCGGAATTACTTTCGCTACAATATTGTAATATAGCATATTTGCGTGGTATAGTTAGCTGCTTTTTACCGAATGAACATTTGTTAGAATTTAGCGTTATACTCGCTTCTATAATGCATTTTAGAACTTTCCTCAAGCATATTTGATGTTCCGCGAAGTTTGGTGCGTACACAGTGATATCGTCTAGATAACAGAGACAAATATTCCACTTTAGGACTCTTAGTACTGTGTCCATCATCCGTTCGAACGTAGCGGGGGCATTACATAGTAAGAATGGCATAATTTTATATTCATAAAGCCCATCCGATGTCACGAAGGCTGTCTTTTCTCTGTGTCATCAACTTCTATTTGCCAGTAGCCTGACTTTAGATCCATCATAGAGAAAATTTTCGAACTAGCTAGACAGTCCAAGGCATCATTGACGCGAGGTAATGTGAATATACATCCTTTCTGGTTATCTTGTTCAATCTTATATAATCGACACAGAAACGCCATTCCCCATTTTTCTTCTTTACAAGCACAACCGGAGATGACCATCGTCTATTTGACGGCTGTATCAAGTCTTCTTTTAGCATTCGCTGCACTTCTTCGGCTATCACGCGTCTTTCGATGATACATGGTAAGGTTTTTGCTTGATTGGTGCGTTGACACCTGTATCGATTTTGTACCTCACTGAATTACATCGAGGTTTCCTAAAATTTCGCTTAAAATCACTAAATTTTTCTAGTAGGTTCAATATAGCTCGTCTTCCTCCTTGTTAGATCAGAATCGAGAATTTCTTTTAATTGTTCTCGAGTCACCCTTTTTCTGAACTGATGTCCGTCGGAAGTTTCTTGCACTTTGTCGCTTACGGAGCAGATAGCGTCATTTGCTATTGTCGTGAAAAAGCCTATATTCATCCCTTTTGGTATCAGTTGGATTCGTCGGGAAAAGTTCGTTACCCACACTTTACAACAGCATTCTCAATGCCGACAATTGAAGCTGGTATAAATAACTCTTTTTCGTACCTCAGAACTTTATTAAGAACAATCTTAACTGCATTTGCTTTTTGCACTGTTGAATTCAAAGCAGATATTTATCTTGTTGAGTTAGCTTCAATTAAGTAATCAGATGCAGCACTTTAAGACCAATTTGATTCGTTTGAGACTGAGTGACATGGAAGGATTTTGGAAAGTTGGATCTCTTGATTTCCACAATCGATAACGTCAATCTGTGGCACGGAAAAAGTCCCAGCCAAGTATCATTTGATAACTGCACTGCGGAAAAACGAGAAATTCAAAAGGCTTTATAGTCCCGTTCAAGTTTATTTTTTATACACAGCGTCCAGAGGTGGTTACAGCTTTACTACAAGCACAGTTTTCAATATAGGGCCGTTTTCAATAAACATAGAAGTATTTAATTGTACCCGTAATTCTTCGGATATAACAGAAGAAGTGGCACCAGAATCAACGAGGACTTTTATACACTGTCCATTCGCGGTGATATAGGTGGTGTTCTCTTTTAGCTTGGCTGTGGTGTATGTCGAAGGATTTTCTTTAAATGCGGCCTCACCTCCTGTACAGGTCACCCGAGTTAGTTTTCCTCATTGAGTCGGCGTAGAGAAAGACTGGAATGGCGTACCGGTGACTGCGACTCTAGGTGGTTGAGGAAACGTCGTGGGTAAGGTGAGCCGCTCCTAATTCTGGAAGAAGTAGCCTAGGCATAATCATCGTCGAAGCTACCAAAAGAGTCGGTGTACATATCTCGTCGAGGGTTGATATTCCTACTCGCTTGTGCATTTTCAAATATTCGGCGTCTCTCCCGACAATACCTTAGCACATGCCCTGGTCTCCCGCAATGATGGCAGAGGGGCACATTATTGTCAGTCCTCCACAAGTCTGTTCTGCGTTGAGGAGTGGGTCTGCTGGTGGTTTCGTGCTTTGGCTTTGGCCTGGTTGGAACCGAACGTCGAGGAGTGGTTTTGTCTCTCTTTGAACCTGTAAGTGGTGCCAGAACCTCCATGACCTCTTCCTGCACTACGGAGGTAATGTCACGTGGTAGTCCAGTTTCATTGTTTGTGTAGCCTTGTATTCAGACATGTTGTTTTGAAGCTCTTCCCTGACAGTTGTACGTACTAATAACCCGAGATCAGTGGCTTCTGTTTCGGCCGACACCGCGGAGACATTAGGTAACCTCTGAAATCATGATCGAACGATATGTCTTCGCCGAAGGCTCTCTATATGACGGTAAATGGAGCATATCGATGGCTCTCTATATGAAAGCGTCCGTGGTCTCATATTCCGACTATGACAAAATCTGGTAAAGGTCCTCTGCAATGCCCTTCATGCGATGAACCACTTTCTCGTCTTCAGTTATAGAGGGGTTAACTTTTCGGGGCACAGGGAAAGTACATCTTTAATGTAAGATTAAGATGTCTAACCAATTTGTTGTGCACGGGTGAGTAACAATCTTTCAGCTTGGCGTTTTATATCAGCTGCATGGCAAAAGGTGTTTTTCAGGGAATTCCGAAAGACAGTCCTGTCAGTAAATGTGTCTTCATTGTTATCGAACCATTGACGAGCTGTTCCGGTGAGATAAAAGATGACATTTGTTAGACACATTTGGTCGTCCCAGGCGATTATAATTCACTATTCGATCAAAATCCTTGAGCCACCGGTTAGTGTCTTCTTGGTTGTCCCCAGAGAATATACAGGGGCTTCTGGGTAGTTTGTATGTCAAAATTGGAACTGGTGCGATGTTACTCGGACCAGAGCTGACCCCAGGTGAGAGCTTCTGATCGTTTTCCCCTCCTTCAGCTATCATCCTTTATTGTCTTGCCCAGTTCGTAGGAGACCAAATTCAGGAGCGAGATCTCGTAAATGTCGGCTTTGGTGTAACTCTTCGATTGTAGTACCCGGCGCCTCCACCAATCTGTCACGTAGATGAATCCAACGTAGTAAAACCAATGGAAACGAAAGAGCTCAAGATTAAATCAAGAGAGTTTATTATTATTATCTCAATCAGAGTCGCTACTTATCTACAGTTTTAAAACCTTCTAGACTTAGAAGGCCCGCAGAAAATTGGGAACTGAAGTTTACATGAATTTGCATAATTAACTTAAATTAATAAAGCAACAGAAATAAATTTTCAGGCAACTTGCTCGCGAGCCTGCGACCACGAGTCCGCTGTTTTACCGACTGAGCCACGAAGTCCTTGATCGCGAGGAATTACTTTCGCTACAGTATTGTTATATAGCATATTTGCGTGGTTTAGTTTAACTATGTGCTTTATTAGTTTTTTGAGCAATATATCAAAAAAGTAAATGTTACCATTGCACATATTATAATATTGCATAAATCATGCTTCACTATAAAATACATGTTATCATCTAGATTAATATCGTAAAGAGTAGTATTTTAATGTTATAATAAGTTGAGATGGAGCTTAGTTGATTAATAGCAACTCACTTTGTTAAATCAGTTTAATACAACTGTGACAAATTTTAGGTGTCAAAAATATTATTTTTTACATTTACTGTTGAATTTAAACCTAAATCCACCGCACTATAAACTTTAGTCTATATAATGCACATATGATCTTCCATATTATATATAATGTAAGAAAAATAAATGTTTTATTTAATAAAAGTCATCATTGATGAGGCTTGTTCACGAAGATTTAGAAAGATATTTCAATAATTCGGTGTAAAAAATATGAATGTTAAAAATATAACAGATTAACAATATGATTTTAACCAGACAACCACACTCTAGCAAATAATTTCTCAAAGTAGCCCTATTGACCACGCTAATCTAGCGACAGTCAAATCATAATTATATAGATAGAGGTATATTTTTAAAGAAAGTAATTCCTTCATGGGAATTTTACCTCAATTATATACAGTATTAGTAAAAGTTGATATTAGTGAATGCAATAAATAATCTGAAGTAAAACCAAGCGGTTTTTATAGTGGCATGTAGTTGACCGATAGTATCCATGCGTCACAAAGAAAGAAACCTAGAATAGCTATCACACCTAACAGAAATGCATGCAAAGACTGTAAAACCATAAGGACTAAAACCCTTTATCTTTCGCTTTTCAACAGTGGCTTGAATAGAATTTGAAGCTTTTCCTTCCATCTACGAAGAATAAGTGAATACGGTTGTCTCTCATTAATTTATTATTTTATGAGTTATATTTGGTATCTTATTACCTTTTCATGTTCCTCTTCCTTAAAATAAAGGACTCAGCAAATAGATTAATATTCAGATTTCAGTACGGCAGTTTAATTTTGACACCGTATTTGAGGTTACACCATCAAGTCAAAAGTCAAGTTGTTTTGATGAGTTCTTGGAAAACATGCTGTGTTAAATGAATCAGATCTAGTAACTGATACAAACTGGTGCGTGTTCTAAGATCATTTAGATTTCCGGGAACTGTTCATTGTAATACATTTTCAATACTTCCTGATTAGATTTGAATGTCATCTGATGTTTGCTGATAATGTTTTTCTTCTGTTGTCCCACAGAAAAGCTTTTGATTCAACTCATAAAAAAATATGATTTGCCCGTAATGTAATAGTTTCAGAATATTCTCAAGATAGATCCTAACAACAGAAACTTATGGACGATGTATGAAAAATTAAATTTTACTGTATCCTGACTATCATTCCATACATTGGTTTAATCCCGAGAAATTTAATTTCATAACCAACGCAACATTAGGAAACTTTTCACTACACTCTCTTACCACATAAATTAGTTGCTGTTTTCTTTATTTATACAATAAATGTTGCAGTCATTTAAACATCCGCAAACTACCGAATAATATTTTTGCATGTTTTGACATATTTTGACTTTTTTAAACTGGAAAATTGATTTTTGATTGATGAAAAATTCCTGTTTGAAATTATTGGCCAGTTTTATTCCTTATTACAGTACTGACAATCCTATTGTCACTTGCCTTATCAGGAAGCAATTCAAATAACAAAATGTTATTTATGGGACAAATATATTACATTAGAAAAGTAAATTATTACAGTTTGAAGACATTTAGAAGCATAGATCCTAAGAAAAAGGTACCTAGCACTACCAGCTCTTACAGCACTTACAATCCTGGTTAAACATGGTGACCCACACGTTTAAACATGGAGTATAGGGTGATAAAATAGTAACTTCCAATTCTTTAATTAGAGGCTCTTATGAGTGAAAAATCTGAAAAACAAGAGATGATCAGGTCAGCAGCTAAGCAATTATTGTATAAATGAAAGTCCGTTCAACACTGGGTATATGCTGTCGGGCGTTATCAAGGCCAGAACCGAATAAACGGTCGGTAAAAGAGTCGAATGAAAGCAGAGCAACGGATTTAAAACCATAGAAATGTAGTGGCTATTGCTTAATGCACCATCAATGTGAATAAAAAGGGTAACCGATATGTATGTCTAATATAACCCCATACTCACACTCAAGTTAATAGAAAAAATGATGGTATGGCAAAGGAGCAAGATATTCTCCGAGATATTGTTAAATACCGAAGGGTGCTGTAATTAAAACTGAGATTCTTCCAAAAGTACGACATCACACCATTTTTGCCTTCACCTCTGATGGTACCATTGAAGGTGCTCTTGCTTAAGGCGTAGTGCCAAGTATAGCCGAAGACTTCGTAGCCAATCTGAAGGTCCATACTGTTGCAAATGTAGTGAAACTGTTCACGCAGAGACTTATTGTATTCCTAACGTCACTTTTTTTTCATTCAAGATGTGGTTGTTCGATTCATTAAAGCCATGCGTGGAGCATGTCTCAGTTGTTCATGGTCGCTAGCTGTTGACGTCGAGATTGGTGTTCCATACTGAAACCATAGATTCTGCATTTTACCAATAAATTTTGGATATCTATTGACACGTGTAGCAATATTGGGAGCTGATAAACCGACATACAATAGAATGCAATTTGAAGTTCATAAAGTTTGGAAACGTGCTGGTAAATTTTCTTCTTATACAAGCCATTTCTGCAATTTTTAACCACGCAAAAACGTTCAAATGTAAATTGTGTCTATGAGGAACCTCCTGCACACACAATGCATTTACTTAAACACATTGTAGGTAGCTACCACCTCCATTTTACGTGACTGCGTTGAAAATCAAATAATTTTCACATCATAATATCCTTTTTTTGCAGTGCAAATATCACGTCTATTGTTTCTTACTTTCTCGGTGTGTGACTCTTTTGATAGTCAATAGTTTATTAAAAGATATATATATATATATATATATATATATATATATATATATATATATATATATATATATATATATGAACGAATAAAATTCTATCTTCTTATAAAAATCGCTTAAAGATTTTTATAAGCAGATAGAAACGTATTCGTTCATATTGCAGTTAATATCTCAGTTATAATAATTTTTACAAATTTTAAATTTTAATTGTTAAAGCAAGTTAAACTCATATCAAATAATTAATTGCTTAGAGCATATTGTTGGAGTATATGGAGTTTATATATAGAGTTAATAGAGTTGGAAGAATGTTAATTACAATATAATCCTATAAAACTATCAACTTATGATAACTTATGTCTAACTGTTACTGCCCAAATTATCATTAATTTATATTTACTAATGTCTTAGTTATCTAAATAGTGATAAATATTTATGAATAAGAGCAATACGTTTACTTTCATAATCATGCTGCTTTTACAAAATGATATAAAAATAGCAACACCGGAATCATTCTAAGTACACAACTCAACATTCTATTTACTACACTTGGGAAATAGCAGGCAGCGATCGTAAAGTGTGCATCCCAGGAAGGTGTGCACGGCGTACTTCCAAGTTCTTAGCCCAGAAATGGGCTCTATCAATTTGTGGAAACAGCTGGGTAGGAGTCCTCATAATTTAGAAGCCCGCACCAAGCAGAAAGCACTCAATACTTGACCATCCACTCCCACTTGGATTATTTCAGTTGGATAAACCCGACGGATCATTGATTCGAACTCACTATCTTCCGATAATGAGAGCGGCACCTAGACTTGCCACTGCCTCTCATAACAGGAAAGTACGTAATATGCAAATAATTTCAATGAACTCCTGCAAAACAAGCGGCAGTAGCGAAGGTTTGTATAAATGTCTTGCAGCATGTGTCTCATGCAGAAATTACATATGGAAGAAATTTATGGTCATGACTCATATGAGAATTACTTATTTTAATTTGTCGATTTCGTTTGATGTAACAAATGGTAATTTCAGAGTTAAAATTCATGAACGTCCTCATTAAAAATTTAGTATTAAACTTTAAAAAATGTTCTATTTTACTACTTTTTCACGATTTTTTGTACCCATTGAGAGTTTGGATAATTTGAGTTCTGGTGTGGCCTTGATTCCATTCATTTCTGGTAATCCAGAATCTGCACATTTATGACAGTTATTGGTTCAATTAGTGTCCCCAAAAATAACAAAAATTGAACTACTAGCACTTTAATTGAGTCAATTACAAATTTATGCTTGCTTTTGTAACCATGATGACAAATATGTGATTTTTATAATACTGTATACATATATCTTCGTATATATAAATGTATGCTTAAATATATATATCAGGCCACAATGGCTTGGTTGGTAAAGTCGTCGATTGTTCAATCGGAAGGTTGTAATGTCTATATCTACCTAACCAGAGATTTGTTGTGTTCACTAATGGCCGTTTAAGGACAAACATGGAGGGGTCGTAATATCTTTCTAGGGAAATGGCATGCTGATGATTGCAAGACAAATCAGGCGATATTCTGCTTAGTGCCTGCAAGTATTCACCCACTTAGGCGTTATGATGGCAACCAAGAGGAACACGATAATTTATTTGACCAGCTGCCTATTCCATTTTTGTTACTCGGTGACTTTAATGGCCCTAATTCTTTGTGGGGAAGTGATGATACTAATTCTCGCGGTAGGCAGATAGAGTGGTTTATTTCAGACAACAGTCTCTGTCTGCTTAATACCGAAGAGAAAACATACTTTCTCATACCCACACGAGCATTCCATTCTCTCGATCTTGTCATTTGTTCTCCATCTCTTCTGCCATTATTAAATTTAACAATTGGGAATGACCTATATAACAGTGATCATTTCCCAGTCGTCATCTCCCAGATTGGAGGTAGTAGTGTAGTGAAACGTTTATCTACATACGTGTACTGTCGGGCAGAATGGACGTTATTTACACAATTGGCAGATATTGATGTCGAGATGATTTCGATCGATTATATTGATGATGCCGAACGTAAGGTCACCGAAACAATTATTAATGCAGCTGATTCAGAAATACACAAGAGTTCCTCTATACCAAAATGGCGCTGCAAACTTTGGTGGAATAAAGAATGCCAACAAACTTATAAACCACAAAGGAAGTTATGGGGATTATTCAGGAGGTACCCCACAACGGATAATCTTATTGCCTTTAAGAGAGCAAAAGCATTATCTCGCAGAGCTCACCGTTAAAGTAAGAAGGAATCTTGGTATCGCTATATATCTTCTATAACTTCTTCCACATCCTGTAAACAGTAGTGGAGAAAAGTGAAAGCAGCCAATGTAATATATAAGGAATTCTCTTTTCCTATGTTAAAATCTGAATGTGAATTTCGGATGTTGGAATTGAAGAGAGCATTACAACAGGTCAATGATACCAGTCTAGGTCCTGATGGAATCAGATATGAAATGCTTCGTCATTTAAGTCCAGATTCGCTTTTGAACTTTCTGTTTTTGTTCAATAGGATCTGGACTGAAAACAAATTTCCATCACTTTGGAACGAAGCAATAGTGATACCGATCCTTAAGACTGATAAAGATCATTCTGTTACTTCAAATTATCAACCAATTGCTCTGACAAGTTGCTTGTGTAAGACTCTCGAACGTATGGTATATGTCGTAGAGAATAATAAATGTATACATATTAATCAGAGTGGCTTCTGTAAAGGGAGATCCATTCTTGATAATATAACTTATTTGGAAACACAGATCCGCAACGCCTTTGTGCGGAAGAACCATCTCGTTTCCATTTTCTTCGAAGTAGAGAAAGCATATGACCGTACAGGGCAATATGGAATTCTCCGTTCATTATATGATTTTGGCTTTCAGGGTAATCTTCCAATATTTCAGCAGAATTTCTTACGCTCCCGTTTTTTTAAAGTACGTATTAGAAATTCTACATCCAATAATTTTGTATAATCTGAGGGAGTTCCTCAAGGTTCAATTTTAAGTGTCACACTTTTTAGTTTATTCATCAGTAACATACTTCATCAGATTCCATCATCAGTGTATGGTACTTTGTTTGTTGATGACCTGCAAATATCATGCGAGGGATCTAATATGCGGTTAATTGAAAGACAATGACAAACATCTGTTAACAAATTAGTTGCATGGTGTGCTGAGAATGGCCACACTTTATTTCCTAGCAAAAGCAGAAGTGGTTCTGCCGAAAGACTAGCCTTCATAATGATCTATTAATAAATATGAACAACTCTTCAATACATGTAGTTAGTGAAATTAAATTCCTGTGTATTATCTTTGACCGAAAATTAACCTTTCTTCTGCATGTTTTACATTTGGGAAGAAGAAGTGTGAGCGATCGCTTAATATCCTCAGGGTGCTTTCAAATACATCTTGGGGTGCATATGCCACATCACTTCTTCGGATTTATCAGTCACTGATTTTATCCCGCATTGACTACGGATGTATTGTTTATGGAACGGCTAGATCTTCTGTTTTACGAAGATTGGACACAGTCCATCACTCTGCTTTGAGGATATGTTCCGGAGCATTCCGCTCATCACCCGTCCAGAATCTACAGGTGGTATGTCATCAATTACCGTTAAACCTGAGACAAATGCAGCAGTTTCTCTCTCTCTCTCTCAATTATTACACTAAGATCATAACAATCCCTCATCATCCTATGAGTTCCATGATTCCTAACACCTCTCTTAAGAGATTATATGATATTCGTCCAATGAGCATCCCACCTTTTCTCACACGAGCAAGATCACATCTGGGTCATACTTTTATAAATACCTTTGCTCAATTTAGAAAATTGGATAAAACACCTATTGTTTTTCAACAGCTATACTATTCTCATTGCTGTCAGAACCAATCACATAAACCTGTATTCACAGATGATTCTAAAACAACAAGATATGTCGGCTGTGGAGTTTTTATTAACAATACAGCTTTTAGTTACAGCCTACATGCATCCTACTTCATATTTACTGCTGAAGCAACCAAAATCTACTACTCGCTTCAGTATGTGAATACAGGTAATTATAATGAATATTGTATATACAGTGACAGCATGAGTATTATAGAAGCTATGAGAAACAATAGTTTCACATTTCATCCAGTTGTGTCGAGAATTTTTAGAGCATTGGTTTTCCATGTATGGAAAACCAATGCTCTAAAAATTCTCGTGGCTTGGTATCCAACAAAACATTATTTTGTTGGATACCAAGCCACGTAGGTCTTGAGGGAAACGAGAGAGCGGATGCAGCTGCAAATGCTGCAGCAAATCCAGTTTTACCATTGGTTCCTCTCAGATGTGAGAAAGGGTATAAAAATTTATTTGTTCTCTTTGGGAAGAATCATGGGACTTGCAGGTCGGAAACAAACTCCAAACCATCGTATCGTACCATTGTATTAACTCTTTATAAGTGGAAACAACACACTAATACTTATAATCAAATTCATTATTAATGTATCTACCGATCGGGTGCTTTGTAATTTATTTGCATAGTTGTATTTTTACTTTTGTAATATAACTTTTTAATTTAATTTTTCTATTTGTAAGGTTTCGGGATGTCATGGCGCACGTTTTAGAAACTTTTGTCATGACATTAACAAAAAACCATACATTTGTGCCACTGCTGTCAAAAGTCTCTTCGAAGTTAACAGTGAAGGTGCTTGTTTCATTTATGATTCAAAATTCAAGTATTTAACAATAAACTTTGTACAATAAACGATATAATTAATATCATAATTTGTTAACAACTGTAACAATATATCCATGTAAACAAGATCTTCCGATTATAACATTTCCGAAAATTTCTAAATATTTAAAACATCTTAATGCTAAAAGTTTGCTGCAAACTTCTCCGTGTTCCGTCATTTTTTTTTTTTTTTTTTTTTTTGTAAATCATTGAAAATAACTGATACATTTTTAAACTAACTGTAGCAAAGTACTTTAAAATATCTCCAATCATTTGAAATGATTTTTCGGTTTCGTCGCCGAGATTTGGCGTCTTTTTGTGGGTCCTTCGGAGACTGTTTGCCCACACAGATTGCCCAGCTAATTTCCTCGGGGAAGTGGAATCTACTGAGTAATCTTGTTGGTAATCCTCGCGCTTCTTCCACGAAGCATATCGATTGAGTCCGCTCCCTTGGCGCTGAAACGAAAACTGAATCGAGTCTATTTAATTGGGCATTGGAAGCACCTCATTAAATCTTTCTTAATAAACTGTCTTAGACCGAATGAAAAGATTCGATTTGAAGCTCCTGCTCTATTAGGATCAGTCACGTGGCCTTCTGGGATGACAACTAATCTCGTACCTAAAATGAATTTTCAAATGACTCGACATAAATTATTTCTTACGATAATGCAAGGAAAATCATTGAATGCATTAATTATAGACAAAAAATTGGCGAGCTCAAATTTTCAATTTTTGCATTGCGTTCTGGTTTTACACTCTAATCCAGAATTTATAATTTCCCTCGCATTCTAAAATATAATGATAGAAATGATAACCTTTTTCGTTAAAAATTCTATATGAATGAATATAACTACACATTTTAAAGGACAGGTAAAAGAAGACAACGCCTTAATGCATATATCTAAATAGATTTCGAAAAATGTAGTACATTGATAGAGTTTAAGCAGTTGCAAATCCCTTTCCTATGCTCGAACTAGCCTGGAGAAGAAAGGCAACGATCTCGTGCTATAAGACAATGGCTTCGATACCAGATGCATCCGAAGATCATCGTGTTGAAAGGACCTAGTTACATTAAATATTCGTATAATCTAATGTGCTTTCTCTCTAGTGGGGTATTAACACTTTAAAATACACATAGTTGTAGTAACTTATTAGTTGATCATGTGAATTAAGTGTAGATCAAAAGAACGAAGTCATTGGCTGTGTTTACTCACTTCGATTGGCAAAAATAGGAAGGCAGAAATGTGGACATAATAAAAAAAAAGTATTTAATAACTGCAAAGTTCCTGTTTTCACTCATATTACAGATGTACACTATTACATTCTTTTTATTTAATACTTTATTCCTTTTTTATGAATTACTTTAGCAAACACAAGAAATTAGCAAAATAATTTTAAGAATTATGATTAAATTTCGTAGGCACATACTTTTAGAATTTAGGCCAGATAGGGGGCAACTGGAGGTCATGCATAATGTTCAACTTTGTGATGTCCCAGCCGTGGTATACGAACAAGTTCAACGAATCGTGAAAACATGGATAATAAAAAATTCAACCTCATCTCCTCGTATGCAAAGTAAGCATTGTATCCCTTTCATTCTGGTCTTCATTCATACGTGGCTAAGAGCAGGTAAAAGAATATTACTTTTGTCTGTAATATTTGTTAAATAATTTATTGATCGCAATTTCGTGTTTATAAGTTTCTTTTTATCTGCAGCATTTTTCTTGTTCTGTTTACATAAATTCGATTTTATTTGTAATTACGAACAAATGAATTCTTAACCACGAAAATTCGCATGCCAGAAGACATGGTCTCCGGAAAAGATAACGCTTGAACTTAAACTCCATTGCATTCAGAGGGAACACAAGTGCTCCGAATTGAGGCTTTGATGCGAAGGATATCCTCTCACTTGATTTGGAGTCGCGACGGCAAGGATGCAGGAACCTCATGCACTGCAAATTTTTGAGAAACATGAAACTTAACTAACATAATTAATTAAATTTTATATCTATTAACACGACCACACGGAGACATAGTTAGGAAAGATGACGTTCTCGTGCGTGGGAGGCAATAAATTCCATACCTGACCCAGCCAAAATCCCTCTATGTTCATTAATGGCGAATGAAGATGTAAAATAGTTTAAGGTCACAATGTCCTCCGTTGGTGTGGTGCTATAAACGTATATGATTCATAACAATATTATGTACTTTCGTATACATTTTACGAAATAAAAAAAACTATTATTGATTTACTATGAAAGGGAAAAAATTGTTTCTTTAATTTAAAAATGAAGAAGTTTAGATCCATTAAAAATTATAAAAAAAAACTACAAAGAAAACAAAAAATATATTTTAATAAAAATATAATATTTAAATAAAAATAAAAAAATGTTAAATTACTCTTAACTCTCTTGGGAAAATCGTTATTCAAAATTTATAAAATATTATTAACAATGAGCAGTGTTTCAAAGAAACATATCAGTCAATAGTTATGCCCATTATGTACAAATATTTGCAAGTATTAATACATCAGAGCAGTGAATAATTGTCCTAGATTTAATGATAACCGCAAAGTACCAAAAATATTTGATATTTAACATCTCCCCAAATGAGGCACCTCATAATCAGAGAAAATATTGCTGTCATGTTCAGTGCAGGACTTCACTGATACGGCAAGTTTCGTTACATTTTTGCATTTCTTATAAACTTGCCCTGGGGTGGAGAGATTAACCAAATTTCAAAGCTCGAAGGAAAGAGGGTTCCATATAGAGTATTTCGGGAAATATATTGCTGAAAGAAATAACTAACTTACTCATGAAAGTTGTCTTTATTTTTAAAAAAAAAAAAAAAGAAGAAGAAGAAGTTGGAGTTGGTGGCATCCACGCGATAGGAAAAAGTCCTGACTAAAAAGTAGCAGGTTTTTGCTCACCTAATGATAAAACATTAATGTTTACAGAATAGGAAATTTTCCTTTTATTTACATTGGAAGAACCAACTTAGTGGTTGACTTCGTTCAAACATCCCCACTCGGTGACTAGGTACACAAAGCAGTCTGAAATAAATGCCATAAGAAACGTCAATAAGTTTAATAAATGTCTTGCGGCATAATTAATCATTTTTTGTGCTTAATATGTGTGTAAACCCATTAAATATATATATTTATAATATATTAGAAAACTCATTGGTATGTTGTGTGAAGCATTTGTGGTTAACTAGCCCCACAGAATGTTTATCTATAGCTCAACAGTCACATTTTGAGAACAAAGGTTATTTGTACCTGTAACTGCAATTTAAAAATGAATTCCCAACCATTTCAAACATCCATGACACATGCGAGAGTCGAACTCTCGGATCATTGCACCGAAGACCCGAGCACTACTCCCTCTAATGTCAGTCTGCTTGACAAGTGGGGGAAGGTAAGTAATGTAGTATCCCTGTGTGGATGAGAATGCAGTCGCCACTCATATAAAAGTTTTCATTTTCATCTGTAAATCCTGTTCATCATTTTATCAATCAGTAAATTTTCAGTTTCAAATTTCGGTCGTCATTTGAAATGAAAACTAAAGATTTAATTAAAATTTGAAATGGAAACTAAAGAGAAATTAAAAGAATAATTAATAAGTTATAAAGTAAATAATAAATAACTTTTGATTATTATTTTATTGAGGAAATACTGATTTAAATATTATTGTAATTCCTTTACATATTTGAGCTTCATCGTGAACTTTTTACGGTGAATTAGTACAGAACAGAATTTACCATATTGAAACTGCTTCTTAATTCCAATGTTACTTTTAAATTTTTGCATCTATTATTCAACAAATTTACAATGATAAATATTATTTTAATTATTTTTATTTTCAACTTCTTTAATTCTTTGAATTAACTCTTGCTAATTATTTTTTTACATATCAGTCGGTTAAAATGGACCCGTTGACTGAGAAGGATTAACGCTTTGTTTCGATTGGATGTTTTGGAATTAACTATAAACATTCAGTTGAATTGGGTGCTAAACATGGCTATAGAGTTGTTAAAATATGTTGTTTTTATATATGTTTTGATTTTTTTTCAATTAATTAAACCTACAGTATATTGCCTACTTATTTTAATTTTCATTTTTGCTTATTATGTTTACTTTTTGTGAAAACGGAACTTAAAAAAAATAGCATATTTACTTTCCATCGAAATTTTCTAACAATCGTGTAAAAGCTTATTCATTTACTAAGAAAGATAAATAACATAGTTACATAATTCTTAAATAAAATTTACATCATAAATATGAATAGCATTCGCTATAATCATACTTATAGAAATACGCTATTTCAGTTATGTGAACAGTTTTAAAAAGATGACGCTTTTTTAATAAACAGTCAACTTCATTATGTTAGTATTGTATAAACCTATAAGAGCCTATTAATGGGTCAATATATACAACTACTCGTATAGCTTTTTAACGGAAGTTTAGCTTTATTTTAAAAGATCTGTTCATTGTATGAGGGTTATATCAACGAATGAAATGAAATATCAGAATTATTTTCCAACTTATTAAATCTGTAAATAAATAAGATTCTACAGTTATCATGATTGCTCATAAGACGAAATTATTTTCACCGCGCCAAAAGAAATATAAATGAACTTACTTATCATTAATGACAAAATTTAAAATTCCTTAGTTGAGTAATAAAACATTCGTGTGGTGAATAGGAAGAGCATGAAATTTCTCAAGTATTTTCTTATTGCATTCAAAAAGGACCAACTCAATATCGGCCGGAAAGAAAGTATTAAATAAAATTTTAATGACAGCGTATCTTTTTATATAATTTGATTTCTATAAAATATAAATGTGTGTTCTTTAATTTGAAATCTTGGAAATGGCTTAGAAATTATTCGCAAAATATCATTTAAACTTCAGTACAAAATAGCAAAATATAAAACTCAAATCCTCCGCGCTGGAGAAAAGTTTTAATTCCCATATTATGAGATCCTATGTTCAAATCTCATGGCCGGAAAGTTTGGAAATTTTATGCATTATTTGGAAATTTTGGTTTCGTTCTTAATAATTTTCTTCTTTTATTTTGAAAAACAATAGTTTTATTTACAAATATGGGTTGTTACCTTTGCGAACGCAAGGGGAATAACAGAACTTTAAAATATTTTCTAACACGATGCCATATTTCTTTGGTGAAAAAAAAAAAAAAAAAAAAAAAAAAAAAAACCAAAAAGAGTGCTTTTCAGCCACAATCAATTCTCTAGGACAGCATCAAAACAGAATCCCCATTTCCAAGCATTCTCACCATACCAGCGGAGCAACACTAGATTATGCGACCATTTGATGTGCTTTGGCTCTATCATTATGAAAGTCTTTGGTGGAATTAAGTGCATAAACTTCAATTCTAGACAATACATTAAATGTTTTGATTCTATTCAACCAGCTCCTTCGTTGAACTGTCAGTTGATAGGTGTGTCGCAAAATGAATGAATGTTTATAGAACGCAAAATTCCCAATTCTTTTCACAATCCCCTTCTGTAGTTGGACTGTCCTTACACTGGATCCTGAGAAGAAAGTCCCAGGCTAGGTTCTAGCCACTGCTTACAGCAGGAACTGTTTCTTCATGGGCATCTGCCGGTGACACCGTGTGAGGTCGAAGACTGATACAAGTTCTTAACACGGATCACATTACCTTTATTTCATAGATTCTCACTTGTTGCAAAAGGAGAAATACGAAAAGCTCACTAACAACCCGTCCGAGCATGCAGAGGAACAGGGGAGCACCATACCTATTTCCCATTGTACAACAACAACTGGGATTGAACCCGGTACCTGTCTCGCCGAAGAGCGTTTTTCCTTATAAGCCGCGATCAGTCACAGAGTGGATGCTTAGGCAAAATGCTGTGGGGAACCTAATAACTGAAGGCTGTGGTAATGCTTCTTCAAACACCTTCTTCTATTGGCCCCATGTGAACCAGGGTCTTTCTCAGAGGTTTCTTCCATTCATCAGGTAGCTCCCAGTATGCCGAAGTCTTCCTCTACATATTCTAGCTCCGATTGGAACATCCGGAATGCTATGTGGGAGGAATTCGTAGGATACATGTGTGACTAGCAATTGTTAGTTGATTCATTCGAATATATTTAGTTATCTTAGCCTTCTTGTACATCTCCTACAGCTCATTGTTTTATATATTTCGCCATGCACTGGTGGCATATACTGCACTCTTCAAATATCCACTGAGTATTTTCCTCTCGCGATCACTATTCATAGGGAAGCCTCATTTCATCTGGATACTTTCCAAGGCAGGATTGCATTTGCTCAAATGTGGCTGGGATTGAAACTGCGAACTGTCCCACGATGGGATCTCTACGTGGGTCCCTTCCGGGTTTCCTCCCTTGAGACATGGGTATACGATCAGTTATGCACGAAGAATTCTCCCAGAACTGAACGCAAGTCAAACGAAACGGTAGTCAAAAGAATAAAAATTTATTATCAAAACATGCTGGTTTCAATCATACAAAATAGGTCTTCTGTTTATTTTATTTTTACGATTCTTGAGATTTAAAACATAAATTTTTATTCTTTTATTTCCCAATAGAATTATTTTCTAACAAAAATGACAGTTGACATCATTTCTTTTTATGAATTTTAGTCTATACTTTTGCACGATAAAATATCCTAGCTCAGTATTTTAAAGCCCATTTCAAAGACAATTTGATGCAAAAAATTTTTCCATTTATTTGCTGAGGAGATATTTCTCGAATATCTCTACAATATATTGATAATTGACACTAAATATAAGAGATTGCATTGAAGAAATACTCCCTGAGATAAGGGTGCTAGTATTTGGCTTAATGCTTGGAGAGTATGAATTCGAATCCCATGTTTGTTTGCTGATAAGACCCAAATTTCATTTTAAAACTCAACACTGAGCTAAAGCAAAGGGAAATCTTTGCCTTCGTAGTGAATCGAGCGCTGCACGTGAAATAATACTGTGACTGCATATGCCATATTTTTCAGCGTCATTTAAATTATAATGAACTTTTTTTTTCGTGTGATATAGCTTAATATGTATTTTGCGTCCGAGGCGCGTAAGACCTCGTGTGCCCTTTGACTACATTTCCTAGTTTTGGTCGGAGTCGAGAGAAGCCTGTCCATGCCCCACTACACGAAGTTATAGAAGTTCCTTTTTATTGAGAGAGAACTTTCATTACACAATACTGTCTAATGTAGATTGTTGATTGGTGTCGAACTCTTTCAAAATAATTATATTTTTATTTTGTGATAATATAGGAGGCTGCTGTGAGTAATATATGATTTATCATACATTTTATCCTCAAACATTAATTTTTTTTATAAAGCTATCCAACCTCGAATATTGTTATGATTCACAATGCCTAAAGTTCAATAGCTTCATTGTCATTTTGATGCATGACGCTATGAGTACAAAATGGACTGAAATACAAAAATCTTTAGAGGATCCCAAACAAAGTCTTAATCTCACGTGTTATGATTTTTCGTTAAGTATATTTAAAAGTTTTAAATTACCATCAATAAAAAAACAATTTATCAAAGGACATAACACTTTCCATTGACCAAATTAGTGAAATTCTTTTCCCTTGTTAACATTAGCCATAGAAAGTGTCCTGTAATTAAACTCCAAACATAGATTTCCTTTAATGATGAAGACCTGCCAAACTATCAATCAAATTTGATTGGAATTTGTTTTGTAGACTACTGCAGCTATTTCGGAACATTTCCGAATTTATTCTGAGGTAGTTGCAAATATGTGTATATATATATATATATATATATATATATATATATATATATATATATATATATATATATATATATATATATATATATATATATATATATATATATATATATATATATATACCGGGTGATTATAATTAAAGTCCCGATTTTAAAAACCGATAATTTTAAAACTACTGGTCAGAATGACTTGATATTTTAGCAGGACAATCGTAAGGCAATAAAATTTTGTTTGGCGAAAGAAAAAAATAGTTCCAAAATGTGCCGATAGATGGCGCTGTCAGGGTAATATCAGGAGGAAAGTCCAAAAATGTATTTGTTAAACACGGAAATGTTGTTAGCCAAAAGAAAAAAATTAGAGTTCAGGGATTTACTAAAGATTTATTAACGAAAAGTCAAGAATACAGCGACAACAGCTATTATGACAAAAAAAAGAGCTTCATGGAATCAACAGCTTGCTGATGATTAAAGCATAAGTTGTTCGATATGCCCTCCGCCTTGTTCCGCTACTAATTGGAAGCGCAAAACGGCATGCCTCACAACAGATCGGAGGGTATCTGTACTGATGCAATGGATGTGGTGTGTGATGCTTGTCTTCAAGTCGGCTAGATTCTGAAAACTCCCGCTGTAAACAACATTCTTCAGGTATCCCCAAAGCCAGAAATCACACGGGTTTAAGTCGAGGGTACGTGGCGGTTACGTTGTTGGAAAATGACGGCTTATGATCCTGTCATCTCCGAAATTAGCACTCAGTAGCCGCTTCACAGGAGTAGCAATGTGCGGAGGAGCTCCATCTTGCATGAATATTGTGCGATCCACACACTGACGCTGTGCCGGAAGGACATGGTTACGCAAAAGTGTTTCATACCGCTTGCCAGTAACGGTGCAGGTAACGGGACCCGCAGGTGTGATCTCCTCGAGAAAAAACGGACCAACGATAAACTCTGCCGTTATTCCGCACCACACAGTAACCTTTTCAGACTGAAGAGGTAATGGCTGTAGCTGGGACGGATTCTCGGTCTCCCATATCCTGCAATTTCGCGTATTTACAGAACCTTGCAAATGAAAGTGGGCTTCGTCAGACCATAGAATATTCCATGGCAATCCGTTGTCCACTTCCATCCGGGCAAGAAATTGCAGTTCAAAAGATTGACGTGCTTCCAGGTCAGCCGGTAGCAACTCCAGCACATGAGTTATCTTATACGGATAATAGAGCAAGATCTTCCGTAGGATTTTACGCACCGTGCTGTTCGGCATATCCAGCATTCGGCCAATTCCCCGTGCTGTGCTGATTCCAACATCACTGTTAGTCTGTTCTTGTAATGCTGTAGCCACATCTTCCACTGCCGCAGCCGAAACTGGTTTTCTTCCTCTACCCCGTTTAACGTCAAATGAACCGGTCTCTTCGAATTTAGCAATCAGTTTTCGCAGACCTTTTGCGGTTATTGGACTCCATTTAATGGATTTTAATGTCCGAAACTTCCTAATAGCTGTAAGTGCACAGTCATCGTTCTTATAAAAAACTTCAAGAGCAGAGCGCGATCCTTCATAGTCAGAGTCATGATGAAGCATTTAGGCAAAGAGCTGGTGCTCTGCATTTTTATGGCAGCTCAGTCTCATGTGCGCATGTCACGTATTAGTAATTTGCATATATCTAGACAATGTAAACTATTATTTTTCCTTCCCCAAATAAAATTCCATTGCCTTACGATTGTTCTGCTAAAATATCAAGTCATTATATATAAATATATATATATATATATATAAAATCTTCTCAGGTTTAATTATTTCCAAGTCTGCCGTGAATATTTGCTAGTGTCACTACCATTGATGGTCCTACGGCTCATTATAGAAAACATTTATTGTATTTCAATATGTTAATGAAATTTATCATTTGTATCTTTATTTAATCTAATTAACATTTACTACAAATTCTGTAATTTTTCACTCTATTAATTCGAGATAAACATAAATTTAAGGCACTGTCTAAAACTCGAACATTCCATCAGGGTTCACTCCTTAAAAGGTTGTAAGAAACAATAGGATTTTTCAAAATATTGACAATGAATAAAACGTTTCGGATAAAAGTCTGGTTTTTTTATTTTTATTTTTATTTATTTATTTTTTATTGTTATTATTAAAAGTGAGAAACCGTATTTCACTTTAAACTAACTTTTAGTGAAAATCAGGAATCAGCACATAATTTCAAGGGAAAAATTGCAAAATAGGAGGCAATGAACAAATTAGTTACAGTAGATAAGTGGGTTTAAAAAAATCTGTGTTCACATATATTTATTATGTACTAAGTGCTTCAAGAAAAAGTCTATAACTTTGAAAAATTATTTTGGCAATCACAAAAATATAACAAGAGACATGCTTTTAATAAAAATCAAATATAAATATTATATAGTCATAAAAATCAAATATAGATATTAATATGGTGACGATAAATTATGGCCTTGTACTCTATATTTTAAGAGCACTTACATTTTAAGAGCACTTACATTCTAAGACTACAGCATAGAATTGTTCCTATCGGCGATAATTGTTACTACTTTTGAAGCATCACAATTTTCCCTATAAAATGCCACTTTTTTCTTCCTCTATCAATATCTGTTTATATTTCTTATTAGTGGGAAGAATGCGTAACAAACACCTTTCTATTGAAAATCTAATATTCCGAAGAGGATTGCCCTTTTGAAGCACATTCTAAGCAATAAATAATTAATTTTCGAAAAATGTGCGTTGGGTGCAGCAAGGACGAAACAATGACGGAGATAAATTATGATGTGAAGACCCCCACTTAATTACGAGGGACCTTTCTGATGCTGCAATGCAAATTCTGATTGAATTCAAAGCATTCAATGAGCATATTTTGAATGAGAATTCACAATAATGAGTTCTGCTTTCCGCTCATGATTTCTAATCTGGAAGTTAAATGAGAAGCCCAAGATTGAAACATAATTAATTTTCATTATCGCAACCCTTCCCTTCCAGGTGGAGACAGAAGGGATCATTTTCTCCCGAGTCCGGAGGGGATCGAAAGGCTGATCGGGAACGACGATTTAAAGGAAACTTTTTTCAGTTTTAGAAGTACATCAAATGCTCTGGTTCCTTGATTCTCATGAATCCTGGTATCCTAAAACTCGAATTACCGTCACATTTTCATGAAGGGAACAGGGCATTTTTCCTAAATCAAAAACCTTTTGTTGCCAACAATAAGCGAATAAATTATTCTTTACCGCATAAATAAAAGTCAGTTAGAAATTTAGAACCTAATTTGTTTTTAAATACAAGACTGACACTGGACAGTTATACATATTTTGTTTATTTTAAACTGTTTTTTTTTTTTGGGTGGGGGAGCTTTTACGAATTTTTCAAAATTCAACTTGATATAATTCAATACTCAACAAAAACTTGAGTTTATTGTTTGGTATATTCCTTTTATAGATATGTATATGTGTGTACACACACACACATATATATATAAACGTGAAGGCAATTCTTTCCATTGATTGTTTCTTGATCTATATCAAGGATGGGTAAACTTTTTCGGTCGCAAGAAAAAAAAAAAAAAAAAAAAAAGTTTATGGCTGGCCAAGATAAATTTTCTAAAATTTTTAAATTAGTATGCAAATTTTACAATAATAGGAATTTCTCTTCTAAAAGTTCCTTATATTGAGGTTCGAAGTGAGATATAATGATTCTAAGGAGCGATGCTAAATGCTTATTTGTCAATCTTCTGAATTTTTTAGATCCATAGTTGAAAACAATTGTTCAAATGTATAAGATGAAGCAAACATAGCACTGATTTTCTGTGCTGATAGGAGCTTAAAGTGCGTGGTCCGCTACGTGTACGGTCTTATTCACCTATATTGTATTCGCATATGTCAGATCCATGAGAAAGAGATAATGCTTTTTAGCGTCAGTCTAAAGCTATAACTAACAAAGAATTTCCGCTTTTAACACTTTAACGATTACAATGTCTGTGCTTCTAATTGCTGTCGATTTATATTTTGTAGAACAAAAAATAGAGAAAATAAAAAATCACCTGTCTATTGTAAAAAAAGAAAGAAAATATAATATTTAAGCAAACAGAAAAAGAGATGGTTATACAATATATAAATTATATATATATTTGTTTAATATCCATTGGACCGACAAATTAAAATTATATCCACGGGCCGGATAAAACTTTCCGGCGATCCGTACTTTGCCCATCCCTGATATAAATTAAAAAAGTATATAAGTTACATATATAAGTAGTAAATTTTCACACTATATTAAAAAAAGCAATACCCTCACTTACTTTGAAATTATTGCACATTTCATTAATAGAGAAAATAAAAAATCATCAGTCCGTCCGTTATATATATATATATATATATATATATATATATATATATATATATATATGTATATGTATGTATATACACACACAGAGATAGATATAACTATATATGTCCATATTTCGTTAGTAAACAAAAAATGTCGTGAAATGTTTTTCCTTGACATTCAGAGGATTTACAGAATAAGTCTACCTTTTAAAAGGAAATTTCAGTGTATATACTGGATACAATTCTACACATTGCTCAATAACAATAATATATATCACTCGCTAAGGTGATTATTAAATCTAACTCTTTGACCATCTTGAAAAACTAATGACAAGAAATATAGTGATAATTTCAGAGGAGACTTCGTCACTTTAGACTGATGATGACAGCGATATTGTGCACGCTTCTCTCATGAAAAATGAGTTTACATTGTAAAAAAATGTGATCTGTTTTACATTTGAGTTCATTGAGGCGAAAGGTTTTAAATCTTTGGTTATATTCTTGCATGTATCAGTGTCCTTTCAGTGCATCCATATTGTTTCCTAGCAACTAGGAATGACATTGTCTTATGGCTCAAAACATTAAGAATGTTGCATTTTCCATGTGTAGAGTAAAGTCCATGCTTTCCTGTAGTGTACTCCATATTCTAACAATGCCAAGAGAAACTGCGACATAATTTGATATTTACCTTCTGTTTCCAAATATTGGCATCCCAGTGTGACAAATTCTAGTAATGTTATTTTTTGCTAAACACATCTAATTTGCATTAACCATCTCTGATTTTATCATTTAGGATACACTGTGGATCATTCAGTCATGCATGATAAGAAATGTGACGCTTGATGTTGTATATTTGTTTTCGACGCACTTTTTGAACTGTGTCTCTATTCAATGTACTGAGGAACACTGAATTATTCATAACTTCCGAATTCTTCATGGATCTACCTCTCATTTGTATTCAAAGTTCTGACAAGCGCTCTTCAACACCTTAGAGAAATAGTCGCATGAATTTGTTGAGTTAAACGGAAAGATTGAACGATATTTTACATTTCTTGCTGACATTTGGATTGTCTTTCAGGACTTCTCGTAAGCACTTTCTAGTTACATGGGATGAAACAATTTCCAGCGATCAAAGATCTAAAACAGAACATTTTATTGAAGGAATTTTGATCTAAAAAAATAAAGTGCTCTTCAAATAAAAAGAAAGAAAACTCTGTAAGGAGAACTAACAGATATTTTATTAATACTCATATGTTTGAGAAAGTTAAATATTGTTTTCAATTTTTAATTTTGCCGGTATAAATTTATATTAGAATTTATGTCAATCAGTATTTTTCATTGGTAAAATGTAACAAAATGTTTTATATAGAGAATAAATTGTACTAAAATAGCCCCCTTATGAACTACATATTTTTTCTATTTATTTTTCTAACTTATTTTGAATTTATAAACTGTTAAACGAAAGCTTTCTCAAAATCATACCTATATTGGATGCAATTTCTGATACATACTCTCTTTGTACGTTTCATTCAGATTATAGCATAGATTACCAGCATTAAACTGACAGCCGAATGGTTAGTGCTCTGGCCTTTGGCTCAAAAGTACATGGGTTCGAATTCAAACTTTGGGCACAGATGTTTGTAGTGACTTGGCATTTACTTTGATTCTAATATGTATGCAACAAATAAACAATGAACAAATCACGTCATAGGCTGATAACGATTATTTTTCAGATAACACCATCTTGGTGGTCAATGAATGATACTAACCGAATCTGTTCATTATTCATAGATTTGACCCTACACTGCCGATGATGTTACTTTCAGTGATTTGAAATTTATTTACAATCACTGAAAGTAACATCATCGGCATGTTGAATTAGCACTTTCGTGTGAAAAAGGGAAAGTTGAAAAATTTAATCACGCTCATTTGTCAAAATAGTATTACATGCCTGAGAATGTAGCCCACGATAAATGAAATGTAAATCCCTGTCAAGGATACCCAATAAGAATGAATTTCCATCAGTATTCTGGATGCGAAGGACATCAGTTTTCAGTAACTATTTATAATAGAGCAGCTTCACTCTAAAACGATAGAATTAGGATGGTTTAATATGCATTTTATTAAGCTCTTTTGCAGTAATATTTTGAAGCGTTGTCTTGAGATACGGTTCAATACCAGAGTCGACTCAATTCACCTCAAAATTTTTTTAATCCATGAAAAATGTTCCATTAATAAGAAATTGAAATAAAATTTCTAAGATCAGGGTGTTATTAAATTAAAATATGTATCTACCATAATCTGGTGAGGGAAAATGTACTATTTTCGTTTGGCAAGTATAGCAAGTTTGATACTTGATCCGATAGAAGATATTAGTGCTCTTCGTTAGTAGATGTACCTTTGTCCATTAAATATCTGTCGGTATTTTTGGAAATCGCTAGAAGAAAGAGCGATTTGTAATGATTCAAACTTAAAAGGTAGTTAAATGTGTTTAGATGTTTCAATTTGCAAAAATATGCGGCTCAAAAACGCAATATAATTATTTAATATAAATTTATATTTCATTGTATATTATACTGTATTATATAGGGTTTTTCGGAAAGTAATTTCGCTTTTCTCACCTGGATCAGCTTTTTGCTAGTAAAAACCAACCACTTTATGAGTGTGAAATCATGCTACTACCAGAAAGATGATAAAAACTATTGGGCTAGAATGGGCAATATGCAATGCAATACGATATTTATTCCCAATACGTTTTTCATGAAAATGAAATTATATTGGGTTGGGTTGGGTAATTATATTGGGTTGTTCGGAAAGTAATTTCCGAACAACCCAATATAATATTAAACAATAAATGTTGAATATTAGATCTAAGCAATATTGTTATATACAGAAATGTAAAGAAAAAATTCAGTTTAATGCATTTATTTTATCAGTCACATTTAAAATTTTCTGAGGGAATTTTTTATGTTTGTATTTTTATCGAAAACAAATATAATGTCGTAAAATTTGATAAAATTATTAAATTTCGACCATTACGAAGAAAAAATTATTTTCCAAAGGTAGAATTATTAGTATCTTTCAGCTTTCAAGAAGTACTCCAAAGAAAAAGTCTGGGAAAGATAACGTTAGGAAATGGGAAGGTTTTACAGTTAGTATTTACCAGCAAATAATTCCTGACAGGCTTTCGAAAAAGTGCTGCGGGCTCAACAGGATTATTGCAGTTTTGTATTTTTTCTATCTTCTTACTTTGTTTCTTTCTCTCCGTGTGTGTGCTTTGAATTTTTATTGAAATGGATTGGGTTTGAAAATTTTATTTGAAACACTTTTCAAAGCACTAGGAAATCTTTGAATTTTATTATTTTAAAAATACTTTTAAAGTCAAATGTTCATATTAGGTGTAAAAATGTTTCTTATATTCATTAAAATTCCCTTTTTATTCCTCCTCCATTGAAGAAAAATAATGAGCATTCATTGCCAATAACGAGTTCATCTGTTATAATGACCTGCTTTTTGTGATTCTAGCATGTTTTCAAATAATTTTAATAATCTCCTGCCACAAAGAAATATAAAAAAGTATCGATGCGTAATGAATCTCTTGAAATAAACTAATGAAATAAATCAATAATATTAATTTAATAAATTAAATACTGTGAGAGTTTTTAACAGTAAATTCTATAGTAAAAACATGTTCAGTATATGATTTGCATAAGTTATTTGTCATTGCACTTTAGACAACCGAATAGCCGTATTTACGTGTAACGAAGGAAGAAACCTGGAAAACATCCAACAGCCCGTAAAATCGAAGGAAGGCAGATATGCATGGAAAAAGTAAAACTGCCACATCTATATTTCCTCATTCAATAAAAGCATATCTTATTAAAACTAATAAATATAATTATTCTCTCGGATTTATTATTTTGAAAAAATTCTCCCATTTATTTCTCAGAAATAAAATGTTGATGAGTATTTTAAATGTTCCTGAAACGAATTTATATTTCTAGGAAGCCTTTGACTTAAAGGAAGTAAAATTTCAATTTCACTGAGCCTTTAAGATAAAAAAAAAAAATAGTCACTAATTCAGGAGTTGACCTTCTTACTTGTTTTCCACGTCAAATGAATTCCTGTTGAGAGAATTAGTTTCCTCTTTCAATGTGTAATTAAAATGTTACGTCAATGTCAGAATCTTTATAGTTATTGGAATTAATTGACAGTGTTCTTAATTTCTTATAGACACAAGTATTACCAATTATTTTAATAAGTTTTAAGTAGATTTTAAAGTATTCATTCATATAATTAATGAACTAGAGAAAAAATTTTTATCTTTTAAAAATGTACTTTTAAATAAAAAGAATAATCTAAGAGGATAAATTATAAATGAACGACAGTACTGCCTATTCTTAACAATGGTATAAAATGTCGGCAGGTATTCTGAAGAATTTTACGAAAACTCAATAAACAAAATAAAAGAAAAATTAATGAAGAGAAAGATAACAAAATAATATTATAAAGTGAAATATAAGAATAAATAAAAAATAACAAAAGAAAAATTATCCGAATAATAATTCTATATATGAAAAAATATTCCCCGAAAAATTTCAAATGCTGTTCTCAAAAATGATGATTTTCAACATGAAAATGAATTTTCATTCATAAAAAATCATCATGTGATCATTTTATAAAATTTTCACCAAACAAATTCTAAAATGAGCATTTTTTAGAATAAAGAATATTTCTTATTGATTTTATTTAAAAAAATTATCTTTTAAAACACATAATGTGCATCAAAAACTTAAGAAAAATATCACGTCTGAAGAGATTTTTAAATTGTCATGCATTGAAATCGAAATCTTGGAATGTTTTTGAAATTTTTTGATTTAAGCAATATATATAAAATGTTAAACCTCTGTATCAGTTACATATATATTTATTTAACATTGAAAAATTCATAATAGTTCTAAAATTTAAAAACGTCCGAAATGGAAAGAAATACAAAAAATAATACATTAACCTCAGAAAGTAAAAAAACAGAATCTTAGGTAAGCAGATATCGTTAACTTATTATTTATTTCCTGTGAAGGAAACTCAGTCTCAATGGTGTAATATAGAGTTATGATGCAATTAAAAATATTTTGGGCTCGTAAGAAGACTCTAAGCATCGACAAGAAGACTTTTCAATGGTCGAGTGTTGTTCTCTTTTTTAAGTCTAATTCAACCGAGATTCCATCCGACTACAAACTTCTACACACGAAGTGGAAGTCCAATTTCCGAACAGAGGAACATTCTGTTGTCGTTAGAAGGTGCGAAATGTAGGAGGATAATTTTTTATTAAAAGTACACATCTGTACACTCCTGTACATCATGTAATACCAGTACGCATGCACAACTCAGTGCGGGTAATTATAAAAATAGAAATTATTGAATACAGAATTATTATCATATTCTTTACGTTATAAAAATTGCAACAAATAAATATTTTTCTGGCGAACATTTAATTAACACAAATAAAATTTTTCATTTAAAAAGTTAAATTTTTCCAAACATTTATAAATTTCATTTAAATTATTATTTTATTAAAATTTAAATTTTTAGAAATTGAATTTTTTTATATTATAAATCAGTATACTCCAACAGTACCTTTATCATTCATTCTACATAATGGGTAACAGTAGCGCAGTGGAGAACGGAAAGCTCTCGAAGGATAGATATCGGACAGATCTGAGAACCCTCATGTTGAGAGGGTCTGTGCACTTTAAATATTCGAACCTCCTTCCCTTAGCGTGTTTTAGAAATTTGAAGAACTCATGTTTGGAACTTGTCGCCAGTCCCTCAAAATAAAGGAGTCTGCTGCGTTCATTGTCTTCGAACGGCAATCATAAAAATTAGAAAGCAGTGTCTCTCAACCACTTTAGAACCAATGCCAATGTCTATAGTTTTTACCAACTGTTTCCAAATTAGTATAGCGGAGGATAGTAAGAAGACCATATTATTTAAAATGGAAGTTCTCAGGTTTGATCCCTGCCATTGTGGAACAATGGGAGATTACCGCGGTGTCTTTGATTTTAGTTATGTATTTTTTATGCAAGGATAGGTGTTATTTCTGGTTGAATGAAATTTAAAAATCTGCGCTACTACTGTGTGAAACAGAGAGTACGATATAAAAAGCAGCAGGAGGTAGAGATATCTCAATGGTTAAAATACCCTACAAAGAATACTCCTTTCACGCGCGCCCGATTTCATTTAAACTTATAATTTCGAGAAATTCATATTATGTACAGCTAATATATTCACCAAAATGTTTCTAACTAAGGATTTTCCTCAATCATAACATAAAATAAATGTGAACTAAGTTGATTCGAATTATTTAGTTTGCATATTATATTACAGTTTAAAGGAGATACTTTTGTCATGAGGAATTTATTTTTAACAATACGCCTTAAGCTATTCAGACTCACAACGACTTAGGAGTAAGAGTGTTTGATTTTTTAGAGTAGCAGGTCCGTTCGCAGCCACTGAGGAGCAAGGAGAAGGGGATGTGTACTCATTGCTTTCTGGTGTTTTTCTGCAGTGTGGCTGAGTATTTGAAAGTAAGGGGAGTTTTTTCTTCTTCAGAAGTCAAAATTTTAGACTAAATAAAAAAGTCAGCTAGCTCTTTAATTTTCAAATCTCTAACTTTTTTAAGCTCAAAAGATTCGATATTTATGCATCAAATTATTCTTATATACAGTAAAAAAAAAAAAAAAAAAACAAAAAAAAACAGAGCCTTCATCGATCTTTAATTAATATCTTCTCGGATACATTTTAAATGTAGGAAAATATTTTTTTTATCAAAATTGTAAGATTATAAAATATATTATGTATATGATTTTATATATATATATATATATATATATATATATATATATATATATATATATATATATATATATATATATATATATATATTTAAGAGAGTTTGTTTTTTTTAACTGAGAAAAAATAGATCCAAGCAAGAGAAACTAAAAGATGATGTCTACAGGTGTTCCTCCCCTTTTCTGGTTAGTTGTGAGAACCCCCCAAATATTTTCAAGCGCCAAATTTATTCCTTTAGACAATTATCTAACCGTCTGTTAAGATTTCAGCAAGCAACTACTAAATCTTAATCTCATCCTCTGCAATAATTTACTCGCAGCTAGTGGCAACAGTGCGGAAATCGGAAGGTAGCCAGCCCCAACATTGATCTGTACGGAGTGGCAACGCTTTCCGTCGTTTCCGAAATGCAAACCTGCCTGCTAAGCAAAGGCATTTTGGTAAGGAAACTTTCCATTCGCTGCGTTACAAGATTGAACTTTGTCTTCATTATGTTCTCGCTACCGGAAGTGCTGTTACTCCTGAATTATAATCCAGCTTCACGCACCCATGACGTCACTGGGGGAAAATGTTCATTAGGGACGGTCAACTCGACGTGGGAGTAAATCTGGGCTTGCGTTTCGAAAATTAAATAACTGCGCCATTTTGGAGATCGAGGGTTTTAATTTAGAATGCTTTTGAAACCTCGTAATTTCAGTACACAGACATGTCATATGTTACTGATTATTATTAATTACGTCGGAAGTACTTTGTTATCAAGTAATGAGGGCAAATAATACTGCTAGGAAAATTGTTCATAACTAAGTATGTGTAGGCAAATGTACTTTCTGTCCAAAGTCGAATTTAAATCTGTTAAGATGGGAATAATTAAAGCTAAGAAAGAATCATTATTTTTCTTAAGCCGTATCATTGTAAGTGAAATGTTATTTTTTAATAAAAACAAAACTGAAAAATTAAAGCTTAATTAATCGTTATTCATTTCTTCATTTGAAATATTAAAAAGAAAACTAATATTCATGTTGGTTTTATAAGGAATCACTTATTTATATGAAAGTTCGTTTTATGATGACCATAAACTAAGATTCAAATGCTTATGAGTATTTTGGAGAAAACTGCTCATTTCACATTAAACACGCAAACCAACCAATTGATTAAGATACATATATGAAGGGAATGTATCGCAATCTATATAGTTTGTGCTCTATTTATCAATTTTGTAAGAATAGATTAGCTTAGCTTGTTTATTACTGTAACACTCTTTCTTCCACACGGTGTGAAATGGAACGGAATGGAAGTTCTATATACAGATCAAGAGACAAAACACTATTCAGCCGATTTCAAAGGAAGGAATACAGCATGCATGTGTCATACCATGCAAACGTATCCATTTGGGACATAGAGATCATAATATTGGACTACATATTTTCTTTCTATACATCATGTTGCAATATGCATTTATTATGTTAGCAGTTAATCAAATAAATATGTAGTAGTTACGTCCACTAGAGAGCAACACCTTCAAATTTGCTTAGTGCAAGGAAGTAACACTATAATGGAAATTCTGATTATCAACACATTTAAAATGTATTAAGTATTAAGAACACGTATATCAAAAATACTGAAAAGGGGAGAAATTGCAATTTGTTTTTAAAAAATTACACATTTTTATACACATTGCTGACCTTCAGAAATGCAACGGAAAAAAGACAAAAAAGTGTCTAAACCAAATAAATTTTGCTCACAACGTTAATGTTAATTGATTGAAAATATAGGCTCCTGGGAGTCGAGAAAAACAGAAAATTCCTGTTGCCTTCAAGACCGCTGTCACACGTCTTGGCAAGAACAAAAAAAAATCTTGTTCGGGAACAGAAGCTGATGTCGCTTCCACAGGATATCAAAGAACACTGTTATATTTCGATTTAGTAATTCTTCCATCAGTAATTAGAAATGTTCAATAGATTATACATCTGAAAAACAGGTAAACTAGGGAAATGATGCTACTTAATGGTTATTACAAGAAATCCTGGACAATGCATGAAGTGTGTCAACGGGAATTTGTTTTGATGAACTGTAGAAGTTGGCAACGTAAGGAACAAGGAAAAAATTTCAAAGATACAATGCTGGAAGGTAAATATTCTTGTAAAGCGTACTATAAAGCGTGGAAGAGAAATTCAATAACATACAAAACGATGATATCGAGTTTACAAGAGTGTACCGATGGAATGGCAAAAAAAAAAGCATAAAATAACAGTTAGAGCCTTTCACCACGATATGTGCAAACGACAATTCGAACATTATTATTTTGCAAGTGGGAGTGTAATTCATTGGACTCATCATGTCTAGGGGTTGAACAATGCTTTTTGGAGCATAAATACGCGGATTCGATCACACTGTTGAACAACGAGAAATGGATATTGTGCTTCTGGCTTCAGCATGCATATCTGTAGGTGTCTGGAAGTTTTCTGGGTTCCTTCCTTGCGACATACAAATATGGCCCATCAATTATGAAAATTCTCCCGAAAGACAATTTATGCGGTGGATGCGAGAATGTCTTACAACAGCTTTTGGCGTTAGGCAGTACGCTACGCGGTATCAACAGTTTATTTACTTAGAAAATATTGAAGAATCCTTGGGATTTCTAGTTCTGCCGCTCATTACAGCATTACAAATGCAATAGTGTCATAAACGGCCTGTGAAGCAGTGGATACTTAGCAGATATTCCACGGTTAGAATAAAGAAATTAACGTGAAAAGATTCAACGATTTCTGCTACAGACACTACTCGTTGTGATATATTTGAGGGTGGGCAGCCCGCTCCTTCAGTGTTAGGCGTACAGTGTGTTTAACTTTAGGTCGTATGATGCGACAAAATAGTACCAGACGCTTCCACTGTATATCTCTCCTTTCCTCATCCACCGAGTCTATACTCACTGACATGATGAATTATTTCTCAAAAGAAAAATCTACAATCATTATAATCTGCAGCTCTTTCTCGATTGAATCCAGATTGATGCTCAAAGGACACTCATTTTTGTTTAAGTGGTACTTTAAAACTGCATGTACAGAGTAACAGCTCAAAATTTTCAATATTTTTTTCCTTTATGTTAATATTTCTGCAATCACCCATAAAGTGAACCCAACTTGCATATCCCATAGAAGTGTCACAAATGTTAAAGATCATCTTGAACTTGGATTTCTCACCCTTTGTCAAGTTGGGTGCTGAATTATGATTATTCTGATTTTTATTTCAATAACCTATTAGTTCGTCTTTCATTTTAAAAATGACGGTTTCGATTCAAAATAATGGACAGTCTAACTGCCGAAAATCATTGAGGCATTTATCAAGTCTTTTTCTTTCCAGAAAGATGTTTTATAGATAGTGATCCGTATTCAAACGGCACAAAGGAGAAAATTTTAAATTCTAAGCATTTAATCATACAGGTGTGTATGCAGAAAGCAGAGCAACATAAATCCCCCCTCCCCCATCATTGAACAGTTGCTTGGATTGAGTTCTGAGCTTTTCCCCCCGTAAAATACTAGTCTAAAATAGGCCTCTGGGACTGGTTTTCGATTGGTTAGGTTTTGTGACATAAGAACCAAATTAAGTAAAACACTGCCACACAGAATTTACAAAGTTACTTTTTACGAAACCCCAAGCAACATTAAAAAAAATTAGATAAAATATAGTATTATGGTTAAGGGCACCATTGCCAACCATTGCAGGTCATTACTAGTTCGTAGTGTTGGCAATATGACGTCTTAACGATTCGTGGATGACATGCTCCGGAATTAACAATATTATTTCTCCAGGTGATATCGAATGCCTTTTATTATCAAGATAACGCCAGATCATGCACAGAGTGAGTCGCCCAAACTTCTTTGCACCGTATCCGAATGACTTTCTGAACATCTGTATCTTTGAATTGCTCATCAATCAAACAGTTGTGTCCCTTAATTGGACGTCGTTTGCGTAGGTTGCAACCGTTGGGTTCGGAAGATAAACTGTGACAAATCTCACACAGAGAGAATGATCAACTATCCCTCAGGAGACATTCCCTATATTTTCGGAGTGTGTATTGTTCCACGTTATTGTGTCTGTATCTCGACGTGTGGGGCACTAAGGATTGCCTAACGGGTCTCGAAATTACTAAATTTACTGTATAATTGTAAATGTATCATGTAGTACTAAACATAGCTTAAAATTTGCTTTTCTTTTTCCCTCTGTACCGACTTTCATCTCTTCTTGAGCAAGAATTCTAAGTATTGCCCTTTTACTGCCATGTAGTGTGAGCATTTAGTTCTTCGAAATGTTCGCTTTGCTTTGGGGAAGGACTTAGTCAATAATCATAAGAGTAAATTTATTTCAAATAATGAACTTCATTAAGGATCAAGTTGACTATAGATTTTGAAGCCAGTACGAGAAATTGAAGTGTGAAACTTTGCGTATAATAAAAATTAATTACACCTCATTTAACATGGAATTTTCAAGGTCAAATATTTAATATTTATGATGTAGAAGAGCTACATGTAGGTGACTGGCGAAAATGAAAACTCATCATGATTAATGAAAATAAAAAAACCATCACACTGAAAACAACGACTGACACTGAATTTTCAAGAATAAATAAATAAATAAAAATAAAGAAGAACAAATAATTTTTCGCCTAGTGACAAAATTGTTGTAACAGTAAACATTGCTTTCGATTGGTTTTATCACTTTTTCTCCTGAAAAAAATTCAGTTTGGCAAAATTTTATTAGAAATATAAATAAATATGAATTTGATTTTGAGAAACGCATTTTATAATGAAATTTTTTGAAGTGTCTTCCACTATAGACAGATTTTTATTAATTAAATGTATACCGCAGCTATAAATGTAAACAAAAATCTTAAAAGGAATTTTATAGAAAAAATGTGAGAGTACATTAATATTCTAGAGTGTTTTTCAGTAGCTTGACATATATTGTAAGATGTGATAAATGCAATGCATTATCGGTTCTTAAACGTTATGATAAGAATATATTTACATTTATTTGCATCCAAAGTTGTACAATAAAATTTCTGCTGTCATTCACTTTTCAAATTTTCGGAATTGTTTCTCATTTTGCCTGGCTTAACAATAGTTTTCCCGAAAACAAAAATGAACAAGGTTTTTTAAATTATGTATAATTTTATATATTTACATAGAGTTATATTCAAACCGCATCATCACTTACCAATGCCAACAACACAAACGTATTTCTCAAGATAATGCCACCCACCAGAAGCATCGAAAGAGTCCTTACCCTCTACCAGAGTTGAGCTGTACCATAAAAGTTGCTGAACCCTCGCACTTTAGCAACAGGTATCAAGCAGAGGACCTCCCAGTACTTGTCCTGCCGCCACCACAGGAATTATTTCACTTTATTGATATTATTTTCACAATCATGCGATTTGTTTGATGGAATTCTAACAACAGAAATAAAATATTCTTTTACAGCAGTGCATAAAATATCTTACACAGCTACTTGAGCAAACCAGACAAAAAAAGAGTTTAGTTTTTTTAAATAGATTTAAAACATACATGCAAACCATATATATATATATATATATATATATATATATATATATATATATATATATATATATATATATATATATATATATATATTATGTAGTTATATAGGCATCATGATTCTGCAGAAAACTTTTTTCAAGAGAAAGCTTGAATGAGCATTTTAAATGGCTGAAAAAGCCTCCATTATATTTCAGATAATAATGATAACAGTTCAAAAGATGTTTTGAAATATCTTTTTTTCCTAATGCCAGGCTGCGTTTAAGAGATACTTATTCAGCGTTATAATGGGCGAAGTGATATCATCTCATCCAATGTGACATCCAATGAGTGCGCCATCTTCACCCCGAAAACGAAGGGATAAAGAAAGACAAACACAGATAAAAAAAGAAGCATCCAAGCCCGAACCAGGTTTCGAACGCGGGACGTACTGCTTTGAAGTTAAGGAATGTCCTCGGTCTGCGTTTTTAAAAAAAAACATTAAAAAGATTTTCTGTTTACAGAAGATTTTTTTTAATGTAATGGCAATCAGAAAATTCTCCCAGAAGGTTGCGAAGTACAGACCTTTTTCTTCATAGATCCTGAAATTCTTTCCTGTTCTCCCTTATTTGGAAGTATAAACGTCTAATTACGGTAGAACCCCTAAAGTTCCAAGTAGAGAAGAACTAAAAATGTGCATCAATTAAAATTTCATGCACGTAATTATAAGAAACAATCACAGCTTTAAACATTATAAAGACAGCATCAAAACTTTCAAGCATATGAAGTACACAACAATCACATAAATTACATTGAAAATTATAATTTACAAATTTCATTTGTCCAATACCCTGTATAGATAAAAAATGCAAGTTCCATCTCAAACCGCAAGATGATTTTACATGTAACCTTTTGAATAATAACAGAGACTTGTAAAATTGAAAATTAAAGAAAACAACACAAAAATCAAAAGCCGTTTGCATCCGACTTAAATCTAATTATTTTTTGCCACATTTAATTGCATTATAAAGGTTAAATCTCTCCCAGTTTCATGCACGTTTTCAAGAATAGTTAGTATTTCTATTGGGAACAAGAAGTCTTTAATTCCTTTTTTCTGGCCGTCAAATTCTTGTATAAACATGACCACTCTCTCCCTCTCTCTTCCAATTTATTTATATATCTTAGTATATCATATCAATTCATATAATTTCTTATTATTTAATTGCCTTTAAATTCCTTGAATCAGAGTACATTACCATTCTCTTAAATAACTGTTTAATGATGTGTTTTCTAACTATAATATTTTATATTTCTTATAATTAAAATTAATTTTATAATCTTATGATAAATAATCCTAAATCGTTTTATCTAAGATATTTCATGACATATGCCTATAATTTTAAGAAAGCAAGTAAAATACAAAGACAAAATAATCAAGAAAAGCTTAGGCCGCATTCAAATTTTCTCCATTTTTTAACTAAACAAGAATGTGGTTATAAAACTTTACAAATCAATTTTAAGGTATAAATATTGCCTATTTCTACAAGAGAAGCCGCTCTCCGAAAACATTTCCTATCTCTGACCTTGTGATTTCAGCTTCTACCAGACTATTATTTCTCTTTTTAAAAGTGGAATGCATAAAATATGATAAAAATTGAATCTTCGTAGTACTTTCTTCATGATATTTATTTCCGCTGTAGCGTACATCCGGCGGAGTAATGGGTTTTCCAGGAAAACTTTATGTTTGTTGCTAGGATATTGAAGAGTTTGCTCTGTTTTTATAAGAGCTCTTTCTTTAATTTAAACTCATATTCTTTAAAGGATAAACTTTTAAGAAAATTAATTCTGAAAAACTTCCAGCTTTCTTATAGGGAGCTAATATCGTAAAATGCGTGTTAAATCGACGGTTAAAAAACGAAGATATAATATTGATTATTGCCAGCATTTTCTCAATGGTTTAAAGAATATTTATGAGAAATTGTTAATTAATTGAGATTAGAGAAGATTCCCAGAGGAACTCACTTGCTGCGCAAAATGAAAAAAAATTATTGCAATAAAATAAAACAATAATACGTTATGCATATTTAATTTATAAAGTGTGCTGGAAAAATTGCTTTGCTTAGAAGGCCCTCGTATTTTGGTGAAGGAACACATCCTTCTCGTGTGCAGAAGACAGCGAGTTCGATACCTGAGCCTGATGAAAATCGTAACAGTAAGAGGGCTCGTATATAATAACAAGTTCTAGTGACTATTTATTAGTTTGAAGTGGAATCTTAGAAAACAGTAAGCCTTAATAATAATAAGCTTAACCGTAATCTTAGAAAACAGAAAGTATCCAATTCAATATTTTGATGAAAAATTACTACATTTTTTTTAATTGTTTATGACTTGAACTTTGTGCTTGCTGATACAGCTGCACATAAGGCTGGGTTATTTGCATGAAATGCATTTGACGCAAAAGTAAACAAAATTTGACACTCTACCATGCCAGCAAAAGTACATTGAATATTTAAAGGGCATAATCCTCATTAGTATGAATCTGGTCAAATATCGAACTTATTATCTTTTGGAGATGAATAAGACACCTTTTCCCAGCATAATCCAAGTGCTTTACTTTGGAATGTCTGTCATAAATTTATTGACTTTATTATTCATAAATTGATATAATAAACAATGATGTAAATGGAACAGGCTTTTTAGAGTTCAACGGGTAGTCTAACCTACTAAAGATGTAAAAATCTTGTTAGAATTTACAATATATATGTATATTTAATGAGTTATGATTATATGTTGCAATGGATGAAACCTCGAAAATTGCAAAACAATTACTCAGATTTCTTTTTCCATTTATTTCTCTGAAATTCCCTTTTTAACTCAAATCTTGATATTTTACCTGATCCAATTAAATTGTACATTTAAGTAACTATAATTTAAATCAAGCCTGTTAACTTTAAGGTTAACAGACTTGATTAAAAATATAATTATGTTAACTCTAAAGTTAAAGAGCTAATAATAATTAACTTAAATTAGTTGCTTACATAAGGAAAAACTGATAACGAGTAATTAGTTTAATAAAATTAAAAATAAAGTGCAATAAGTGCTCCTTTGATGGCACATTTTTCAGTATCACTTTTCTGTTTAAACGAAATCTCCATATTCAGCTAACAAGTAAGCGTTCCATTCTTCAGTTCAACAATTTGTGGCTTCCATTCTTGAGACTCGCATCGGATAGGTTCAACAATTTGAGGGTTTCACTTTCATTTCAGGCCTAAAGGTTAGCAGTAATTCCAAATCCATTTCCGATCAGAAATCCTGATCAAATAAGATTCATTGTGATTATTTTTTTTAAAATCAGGGAAAATATTCCAACCTGTAAACATCCGTAAACCTCCTTGTACTCTAAAAAAAATGTACTCTAGATTTACAGCAAAAAGTGATGGCAGATATGTGGGCTCCAGTACTATTTGCTGTACATTTTACAGAACATTTGTAAAACATTTTATGAAATATCTTCCTGTAGTTTGTGCAAAACGTTTTACAGCTATTTTTTCAGCACATTCTACTGTAATTTTTAAATCAGTTTTTATACTGTAAATTTTGTAGCATGTTTTGCTGTAAATTTTACAGATTATTTTGTTGTAGCTATGATAGTATTTTTTCTGTGGAATTTTACATTTTTACTTATTTAAGTCACTGCAATTTTCTGAAGATATATTTTCTTTTTCTCCTAATTCTATAGAAGCTTTTAATTAATTAATTATTTTATAGAAGAAGCTATTTCATGAAAGAAATGTGGATTATTCAGAAAATGTTACCCATCATTTTTTTAAATAAATAGATGCAAACTTGCGTTTTTCTAAAATTCCAAATACCATGGAAAATTGATTTATTTATTATAAAATTTTATAATCTTATTGAAATGTTTTAAACATAATTTCTAGTACTTAATTTTATTCAAAGACAAATATTGAATTATAATCATTTAAAAACTTTATACTGTGGAGACAGAATGATATATGTTTTAGTTCATAATTATTTTCATTGCATTTGTTGATTATTTTTAATAATCAAACTATTTAAAACATGTGCATACGCTATGTAGGCATTTCTTTCAAAAGTAGTTTTAAAATCTAACAGATTCATTTGCTTATGAGCCCAGGCATAATGTGAATTAACTATTGCTGTTATAAAATTTTCGAATAATTTATATTAGCATTTAGGAAACTTTTGCTTTATGTTCTATTAAGATATTTAATGTCTGTATTTATTGAAGTTAAATACTCAATTTAATGTCCAAATTTATTAATTTTCCATTTCAATGAAAATTCATTAAAAATTTTACTGGAAAATTTTATCAGTAATTCAGAGTATAAATAAATTGAATACACAGAAAACATTCTTTTTTATTTGCTAAATATTGTTAATCATGAAATGTTTGTACTCAATATACACAGCGTCAGAAGTTTATTTCGTTTTATATCCCAGAAGATATCGTTTTCCAAAAGATACTGTAAGATTATTAAACTTTTTTCACTCCTTTCTATAATTTTAACTGCGTTCTGAGTTTCTATTTCCTTGGAAACAAGGAAGCGGCCGTTTTTCATAACAAGTTTTAAAACTATGGAGGATGAATGGTAAACGGAAAATCTGCTGATCTTAATGTACTGTATCGGAAAGATTTCAATTCATCGAAAACATCAAATTCTATTCAATAACACACAAATTATAGCAAAAATATTTCATTTGTTTTATTTCGATATTAATTATTGAAAATCTGATAAATTATTTATTACTGATAGAAACTTTTATCGCAAACACCTGAGAAACAAAAATACAAGTCAGAAACATAAATAAATCTATCAAAATCTAAATAAATATTATCATGGGTATATTAGGGTGGCCATTCTTTCAAAACGAGTAGATTTCAAAAATGAGCAAAAGACCGAAAATAGAATTACATATCTCAAAATTAAGGCGGAGACAAACCAGTAAATAAAGTATTTAACAGGTTTAATTTTCCAACCCATATTTGGACTATATTCGAATTTACATTATGGGGTAAAAGGATTTCAAATAGTCTTAAGAGAAGAAAAAATATGATCAAATATTCCCCTACAAGAGATAAAAAATAACTATTGAATATTTCAGAGAGTGAGCTATTTTAATAACTCAATGAAACTAATGGAATTTCATTGTTTTATACAGTTGTCTCAATTTTCCAACTACGTATTTCTTTTAATTAGGAACAAGTACTTGTTTTGATTGCTATAACCTTAATCAAAAAAAATATATGAAAAGATTTAAAGTGATTTCATTATAAGGAATTCCCTAAATGAAATCCAAGGTAAAGTGTCATTATTTTTTAAACTTATGTTACTTTTATTTTTTAATTAAGTCTTCCTAACTAATATTTTTAAAAAGAAAAGCATTTTTGCTATTTTCAGCTTTTTTAAATTAATTAGTATTATTTAAAACTCATATCGAATTGATTTTATAACAATTTCATTCATGTTATCTCAAAAATTATAACTTCAGTATATTATTTCAGATAATTTTTCTCTTGAAAGTGATGAGCCTTCTTTTGATTTCATTTATATTTATATATATTTTCTTTTAACGCCATTTTTTCAAATAACTTTAATATTTTAATTTTATTTGCATTCATTTTCAGTTAAAACTTTAAATTCTTTCGTTTTCAAATAGTCTGTCCTTCGAAAATATCTTAACCTATATTATTATTTTTTAAATTTTAAATATATATTATTTTGTGAATTTTATATATAATATATAAACAATGTATAAAATATACTTCAATAGGATAATTTTGTTTTTACAGTTGGATTTCAAACTGTAAGAAATATTATTTGGTTAAAATAAAGACTATATTTTATAAGTACTATAGTTAATACCTAATTAACTGTGTCACTGGCAGTATACTAAACAAACTCTACTCATTTGCAAATACCTGGTTATTTCAAAAACAGAACTTTTATCTATCCACACATACACTTTTACAATATTAAACCTAATTTTTTTATTTGTGCAATATTATACTTTTATATTTCACAAATTATATTTATGCATTGAAATATATTAGAAAATATTGTAAACTAGATGAGGGAAGTCATAAATTTAATATATATATATATATATATATATATATATATATATATATATATATATATATATATATATATATATATATATATATATATATATATATATATATATATATATATATATATATAATGAGAGCCAAAATAATTATTTTAAAATATAAGCAAATTAATTATTTTTATCAAAAAATAATAATATGACTTCTTGAATTTATATTGATGTTGGTTTGGTGAATTCATTAAAATAAATTTTACTAAGCGATTGTTTGTCAGGAGAAATATCTTCCATTCATTTTTGAGATTATATAAAACTAGTTTGTTTTTTTTTCTTAGGTTTAAAAAAATATAACGTCATGATAATTTAAGATTTTAAAATCGAAACAAGTGTAATTTAAGATTATACTTGTTTCGTCTACATATTTTTGTCTATAAAATATATTTTCGTCTACATATATTTGTCTTAAAATTAACGTAAATAGGAACCTCAGAATTACTGATCTTCGTATGTGTATATTGTTTCCAGCTTAAACATACTGAAATGCAAGATTAATTTTACAAAGTTGGTTTAGTCCTTATAGTTGTATAAAAAGAGAACAATGTTAAAATAATTTCTAATTTATCGAGCAGTTTTGTAAGGGAGGTGATAATTATAACAAACGAAGTATACCAATAATTCCAATGAATTCAAATTAAAGTTATTCAATTTACTTTAAAATTAAAAATGTAACAAAAAGGAACATTGATCCTTATAGTTAAAATAAACAAGAAGTCATAAAATGACTTAATTATTATTATTTAAATAAATGGAGTCTATTTTGCTTATAGAATTCAATAAGAAATATAGCTTTGAAAATTCATTAACAGGAGAATATGATATAATTTTAAGTAAGTTCCTCGAATACAAATTACTCTAATGTCTCTAAAATACATTTAAATAAAAATATACCTTTGATAAATTACACAGTTGAAGATAACTCTTCCGGATATTTTCTAATCCATATACTGAACTAGTAATATCTGAACTAGTAATATCTAGATCAGTATTTTGAATACATAAAAATACTGAAAAGAAAGCTCAGAAATGTTCCATAAATCTGCTTAAAACTTAGCATTCCCTACAATGCCATCGTTTAATTCTATAGATTGTGGAAGGGAGAAATAAATCAATCACCTCGAGACAGTAAAACTAAAACAATCAAATTAGACAGTCATGGATATGTATTACAAATATTTCCACACAATATTTGATTTAAGAATGTGTCACCTGATATTTCATGTATTCTAGTTTTGTAAATTAATGGAACCATTTTGATGAAGATTCAGTTCATCACTTGGAATTTTTCTCCATTTCCAAACTTTGTTGTTCCAAACTTTTGGGCTTTAAATCGGGCAGAATTTCATTTATTGTTTCTAATCAAACCGATTCTCTTTTTAAACAAAGCATTCTAAGTCAAATGTATTTATAGTACTGTATTTGGTCAGTTCTGAATTTAATGAGTGTTATTAAAAAACACTATATTAACAAAAAACATTTAGTTGTATAAAGAGACATTTAAGCATTCACTAACTTATTCCGATAAAAATACAAAAAAGGATACTTGTATATAAGTAGTTACACACCACATTAATAATAAAATTATCATATGAAATAAAATAAATCTTTAAGAAGAAAATCTATAATATTTTTTCAATAAGGATGATGTATTACAAATTTTATAAACAATGTAGGAAACAATATATGCCCTATGCAAAATAATATATAAAATATTATGACCATTTTGAGTACTTCCTACAAAAGCTAATCAAGTAATATATTTTTAAGTAACAGAGAAATATCTCTACACCTACACATCCTACTTATTTTCAAATAACAAACGAAATTTTTAAAATGCTTCAGCTGTGTGAAAGTAATGATAATTTATAAAAAAGTATTGCTTAAAATTGAACTTCGTAGTGATATGGCACAAGGGGGAAATTAAACATCTCATAGCTTTACTTTGAAATCGAGCTGGAAATATTGGTGCGAAATTAGAAAAGATTTAATGTATTCACAATCTATTCAGTTTACCATTTGCTCCAGCAGCGGAGGGGCAAAATATGGGATTACTGTTAAAATCGAAATTGTATTGAGGAGTTTCTATTTAATTAGAAAACATTGTTTTTATTTCAATTAAGTTCAAATTTTCCATTTTTATATGATTCACTTCAAATATATTAAAGTGTTAGTAGAAAAAACCAAATTTCAAGTGATAATTTTATACGGGAATAAATTTTATCTAGAAGTAAATAGAAATACTTTAAAACTTTTTTGAGTATTGTTGTTGTTTCTTATCCTCCATGCCTAGCGATGATTTACCCTCAAAAAGTCCAAAAACATCAAAGGATTTCTAATTAATTCGTCGCGAGAGAGGGGAACACCATGTTCCACGGAAGCATTTTCTGAAGCGCACTTGTTGCATGTTACAAAAAATTAATCTGCCCCTATAGAGACAAATCCGCCTCAAGTGGCCACTGGTAATCTGGAAAGAGCAGTCTGAAATTTTCAATCACAGGTTAGGCTTAGAGAACCACCAGGGTAAGTTCTTGTGCACCATTCTTTTAAAGGATTGATTTACCCTTTAATCTTGTTAAAATTCTTCCTGATTGCAGAGATTTCGTAAAATGTCTTGATAGGGGCAGGGTTCCGGGTTTCTGAATTTCCCTTGTCCAGTTTATCTGCCACCTAATTTCCACAAATATAGAAATTAGAGGAAAATCTTTTTAGTATAAATAATATATAACACAAATTATTGGGTTGTTTGAAAAATAATTTTTTTTTTTTTTTTTTTTTTTTGTGGAAATGAAAGACAGTTTTCGTATAATAAACAAATACTTTATTAAATTATATATTTTGCCGTTCTGGTCCAACACCTTTTGCCATCTTTCTGGTAGTAGAATAATTCCACGCTCATAAAATTCTTGGTCTTTGTTGGCAAAAAACTGATCGAGGTGGTTTTTGACCTCCTCATTTGAGGTGAAGGTTTTACTGTCTAAACATTTTTAGAGTGACCGGAACAAATAATAATTCGATGGTTACAGGTCTGGAGAATATGGTGGGTGTGGTATTGTATCCCATTCAAGCTGTAAAAGCTTTTGACTAGTGACCAAACTTGTGTGAGGTCTCACGTTGTCTTGGTGAAACACTACGCCTTTCCTGTTGATTAGTTCTGGCCTTTTCTGCTGAAGTGCATCATTCAGTTTGTCCAGCTGATGACAGTAGACTTCCTAATTAATCATTGTGTTACCCGGTAAAAGCTAAAAAAAAAAAAAACGATTCCTTTAAAATCCTATCAAACAGACAGCATCACCTTCTTTTGGTGAATTTCGGCTTTGGAAATGATTTCAGCCGGTTCATCTTTTTTGCTACATGACCTCTTGCGTTGGACCTTTTTGTATACAACTCATTTTTCGTCCCTAGTGATGTTGCGCTTCAAAACCGGATCATTTTCGTGACGTTTGAGAAGCGAATCGCAGACGTCAATGCGGCGACACAGATTTCTCTGGGTGAGAACATGGGGAACCCATACATCGAGCTTCGAGGATAATCCCAGGCCTTTCAAGTGGTCATAAACTGTTGTTGTTCGCTGGTTTGCATCACCTAATGGCCTTTATCGCATCTTTATCAACTTCAAACGGCCTTCCCGAACATGGTGCATTTTCAACATCAAAATTGCCGGATCAAAATTTAGCGAACCAGTTCTAGCAATGGCGTACTGTCAGCACACCTTCTCCATACACATCGGTCAATTTCTTTCTGTCTTGAACTGAATTTTTACTCTTTTTGTAGTAAAACAGTAAGATATGTCGAAAATGCTGCTTATCGCTCTCCATATTTAAAAGAGCACCAACCAAAAACTACAACGCAGAATTAGTTAGAATTTTTCACATACAAGCCTTGCTATATGAGCTTTCAAAGCTTATAACAATTATACGGCTTAAGTGTGAAGTTGGGTGCAAAAAAAATACAGTTAAATCCTCTGCCGGGAGAAAACGAAATTATTTTCCGAACAACCCAATAATATACATGGTGCGAAAGTAAATCTTCTGTATAAAGTGTATCCTACAAAGATGTTGAAATCTGAAAATGAAATGAAAAGAATTTTTTTTTTATTTATCAAGCTGAATTTGTAAATATTATCTTTGAAGTAGTAAACGGAAGTTTTTAAATGTAAAACTAATAAATACTTTACCCAACAACAATTCTAAATGTTTTTCACGTCCTCGTCAAAGTAGATCGATAAAAGAATTATAAAATCTGAAATATTTTTTTAATTCGTTAAGTATGATAAAAACTCTATTCATTCTCCATAGGGAGATATTTTTAGAAAATTTATAATTCTTCTGACTTTATTAGTTAACGCAATTTTGAGCTTTTCTTCTGGACTAATTACCTTCGAATTTTTAAAATGCACTAAGATACATTACTTTAAAACAAGCAAGGCCATCTTTTTCTTAAAGAAGGAGAAAAGGAGATGAAAAAGCTCGCTAATATCTTTTTATTGACATGTATAAGTCTCACATACTAATTTAACAACTTCAATCGTTTAACCTATTTCAATAATTTCAAGAAATCGAAGTCTTTCATTTTTTGTTCTTTCTTTTCACCTAGTGTAAAGAGTGGTAGCCAATTAACGTAACTTAATTTGTAGGAAATTTGGTTTCATAACATCGACACTTTTTGTTCCCTTCATTCCTTTTTTAGAAAACCTCCACCTCTAACTAAGTTTTCTCGTTGATTTCGCACCTGTTTTACCGTATCAATGTTTTCACGCATAACCATAAAGAATATCCATCAGCACTGTATAGATATTAATATTTTTTTTATGTCAACAGCTTTCTTTCCTGGTAAAACAGTCACTTTCTTTATTGCATCTGCAGTAGTCCTGACATTCACAGCAATTACAAGCTGCGCATTTGTTCCGATGGATCAGTTATTAAATTTCAAATAAATAAAGGGTTAATTATTCTAGAAATATATGGCTCGTCAGACGCTTCGAGGATAAGCCACAATAACAGCAACAAATATATATATATATATATATATATATATATATATATATATATATATATATATATGGATATATGGGAGTATAATACTTCTATAATTCAGAAATTATTAACTAAGCTAATGATATCTGTTTACAATTTTATAATTCTTTATAACATAAATTTAGTATAAATTAGAATTTAATTACTATATTAATTTACTTACTTCATCAAAGAAAGTGTAATTATTTTCCTCTAAATTGGTTTGATGTATTCAAGTTTCTAGCTTCAGTTTCTCTAATTTTTCAACTATTGTAAAAATTAAATAGGTCCAGTTGCTTGAAACTTTTCTGCTTATAAGCTACGATACAAATTAGAAATAGATTTAGCAAAAATTTGCATATCAAAAGATATTTCAAAAACATTATGTGAAAAATTACACCCAATATAAATTTCCTTTGTATTGGTATTCATCCGTTAGATGGAAATATTTCGTCATTTGAGTATAATGAATCTGATACAATATCTTTCACACTTTACAGTTTTTCACGTTATATACATATTTGGCTATAAATTTTTGGTGCTTTTCATTATTGAAAAAACTAAAATATTATGATAGAAAACCAATGATGTTCAATTTCTTAATCTGCTCAATTTCTATGCTTGAATTAAACTTTTAATCACAGTAAGAATCGTACATATAAATACGTACGATAAATATAAATTTATCAATAGAATAAGATATTAATAGATAATAGAGCTATTTTTTCTAACATCCACGCAAATAAGTTTGTCTTTTAAGACGTGTTTAATTGTGGTTGCAAGATATTAAAATAACTATGCATGGTAGCGTATAAGAGCATAAATCTAAACTGAAATTACCAAATACACAGAAGTGCTTTCAATAGGACTTATTAAATCTTACCAAATCTACTGCCAGTTTCAGTCTTATTTATTATCACATATTCACTTTTATACACTGTCATTTTTAAAGTAATATAGTATGATGTTTAAAATACAGTTAACATTTAAAGAATAGAGTTCTTACCTCAGAACATATTTTCCTCATATTCCGTACATTTATCGGTGTCATAATTGTATTTGTTTAAAAAAGACTGAATTCAGATAAGATTGTCTTAACTCATGACGAACGGCTGTGGTGTTAAACTTATATTTTTAAAATTTTGGTTACTTGAATAAATTTTAATAAAACTATACTTACTTTTAAGCCTTAGAGAACACATTCTTATTAAAAATCCAAATACTTCGGGTAAATTAGGATAATGTAATGGCTAGTAATATTTGGGTTTAAAATTATCATAGGTCGAGAAAAAATCTAAATTATCTTCAACTATACCTTTTAGACAATCAATTTCGGGTGATATGTCTATTTAGAGCACCTATCATTTCAACTAGTTCTTTCACATAATTGTAAAATAAGGGCCCAAACTTCTTCATTGGGCTTATTCAAATGATATTTCATAATTAGAAGAGAGAGAAGTAAAAAACAATAATTGTATATATAAACAGCTTTAATCTCTAATTCCTTTGTCAATACATTAATATCTCTATAGGTTTATTCCTCTGGTACTTAGAGATTTTAAAATCAAATGTTAAACTTTTTATAGTTAAAATCTTTTTTTTTAATTTTAATAAATTGTGTAATTCTTTATCAAAAGTTATAATTCCATCTAATAAATAATGGTCAAAATATGGTTTAAGCCTGGTTAATAAACATGGTAATACTTTAAATATTTATATTTAATTCATTTCCTTTTTTTTATCTTTTCCTTTCTATCCTTTTTTTTACTTCTTATCCTCTTTATTATTCCTCCTTATCCCTTTTTACTCTTTTTTTATCTTCATTGTCACAATTAATCCTGTTCTAGATATAAGGATTATGTAATTTTCCTATTCTTAGGAATTTCCTTGAAATTTTTTTGAAATTATGAAACTATAGTGACAAAAATATAAAAAAATAAAACTCCACAAATCCTGAAAGTTCATGAGATCTTAAATTTATCTCCAATAATAGAATACCTTCAATATTAACATTATTTAAATAAATATCATTTCTTTTTAATCTGTAATTAAGTTAGAAAACTTTCCTTATCCAAATTATTTTCAAACTTATTTTGTCAATATTCATCCTGTCAATGAGATCTAAATTACCTAAGATTAATTAGAAATTGAAAATTTTATGCTTTCTTTTGTGCATATCATAAAAAATAAGCTTCTTCAAACGAAGCCAAGTATATATAATCTTTAATAATCAGGGTAATTATAATAAAATTTGTTTTATTTATAAAGTTTTCCATCAATAAAATGTTTACATTTACAGTAAATTATTGAATTGACGCCATGGAGAGGATATTACAAATCAAATTTTTGATAGTTTTCTTTACAGGAATATATTGTGCATAGCTACATAATATTTATATTTATTTTTCCCAAAATGATTTGAATTGGAGCAAAGTATTTAATTTTAAATTAATCTTTGTATAAGGCTACAACATAAATTTTTATCAATGTTGTAGAGTTAAAAAAGGAAAATAAATCATTTTGTTGCATAACATCAAGACTGGTGCGAAGATTCTGATCAATAGATCCTTTTATTGGACATTTGTTAGAGCTTGATCAAAAGTTAGCCACTTTATTTTAATATTTTCTTTCAACTTCAGCATTGAAATTCTACAAAGCCTGTAGTTCATTAATAATGATTTAAACAGTTGTTGAAACTATAAATTATACATATTACAATTTCAAATAATATAAACATAAATTTCCATCAATTATTTTAAATTTTCAATAGCGATCAAAAGCAAACCTATGCCTAGAAAAAATATTTGAATAACTTGAACTCCCTTTCGATACTGAAATTAAATAAAGGCACATATTAGCATCATTTAGTGTTTCCAAATCATATATCATGTATATGATGGGATGAACATTGATCTAATGATGCCTTATTTTTGTGATTTTTGCACATCAGATTTATAAAACGATGCTTATTTTTAAAAGAACTGTTACAAGTTGAAAAAGGAAAATCAACAATATTAGATCGGAAGTGTGATTTCAAACTAGCTAAAAAAGAATAATTATATTTCTGACTGCAGTATTTACAAATCAACGAAAACCTTGTTTCATGGTTTTGTGAACAGGTGAAGCTGCTCTCAAAAATGTATGATTTAAAGTATTATAATGTTTATACAAGTGATTGCTTCAACAATAAGGCATAGAAATTTGATATTATGCTCAGAAAAGTATGAAACAGAATAACGTAATAATGCAGAAGTACAATTACAAAGAATAGATCCGAAAAATACACACAAATAAAATTTATGATTACCTTTAATATACTTTCAAACAAGAAGTACGGAGAATAATAATTGTTTCAAATTGTATTGACTTTTGCCTTATAAGCTTTATTTTACAATATACATAAAAAAGCTTCTGCTATAGTAAATTTAATCAAACAAATTAGGACTTTTCTGCGTCTGAATGTTTGGATTCCTGAAGATTCCATTCGAATATTTTTGTATTTATGGTACAAAATTAGAACAGGATTGACAAAGCATTATACATTAAAGAAAATCTCTTCCAACAATTGCTAACTTAGACATCCCTCTTTCTTCTGGAAAAGAATTTCCCGCTCCTTCGACATTGGCTGACTAATGGGAAGCCCGTTTCTCGGCCGTTGGAATTGCAATAAAATTAGGCAAGAGAAATTACCAGTTTTTCTTTTATGTACTTTTAATATTTTTAAATAACTTTTCACACACACAACTAAATGTCATGATTTCTCCGAAATAGTTTTTGAATACGTGAAATACTGAACTGTGCTTCAAATTTTACATTTTTATCAGAAAAGAGAATTTGGAAAAAAGACTTCCTAGTTTTTCTTAAAATAGCAAATATGGACAATAAAATACAACTTGATAGCTTATTTGGCATTCAACAACAGTAATTTGATATTAGACATTTTTTCCTTTAAAAATGTATTAAAAATGTGGGGTTAAAAATATTTTTCTAAGTTTTATTGAGTAAAGTAATATTTTTAATTCTCTTATAATATAATATGTTACTAATATTCAAATTTATAATCATTTTTAAACATTTTTTGAATACACCAACTGATTATACTATTTTCAATTTTGAGGAAGTCATTAATATTTTATATGAATACAAATATACATTTGGCATAAAATATCAAGATAAAAATAGCTCCCAATTTCTGAAGAAAATAAAAGGGAAATAATAATTTAATTCATTAAATTAATATTTAATTTGTAATTAATTTGCCTGATATAAATTTAAGAAATATTTCCCTTTGGAAGGAAACTTTATATATATTGGCCATGGCTAGTGGTTAGCACCCCCTCTTCAGACTGAATAATCCCAGGTTTGATCCCAACTATTGTTAAACCGTAGGATATGAATGATCTGCGTACGCGCCTGTACGTGGACGTTTTTTGGTTTTCCCTCCATGCGATAGGTGAATACAGCTCATTATAAACGAAAAATCTTCCCAGAAGGTGGGCCCGAAACTGTCTTACAACAGTCTTAAGTCGTTCAGCTGTACACTTCACGATGTCAAAGTAAGCAAAATTAATAACAATAATTTTAATTGTCTGTGGTGTTATTTTACGATTACGTAGTAAGATGATCAGAGTTAATTTTTTGCTAAAAGCATGAACATTTTTTGCCTACTATTTCAAGCTGATGATTTACTCCCTTATAATTCTCATAAAGATCTTTTACTTTAAACCCTATAAATAGCACTGTTTTACAAATCTTAAGCATTTTTTTTATTTCTCTTTCTCAGAGCCTTTACAAGGCCATATTTTTCAAACTTCTAGTTCAGATAATTTTCTTCCCGCGACATTGTAAACTTCCGCAAAATAACAAACAAATTAAACTCGAATTATTTTATAATATTGTTACTTGTATGTTTTTGTAATTATCTGTAAAATTTTACTTTACTAACGATTTTTGCTTAAAATTTATAAAAAATGTCATTGAGATGCAGTCTTAATAATATACACCCGGGACGTTTTTGTCAATGGAGGTTTTTGTCAATGATTGCTTTAATTTAATATTAAATTGCTCTAAACCTTTAATTTTATTGCAAAGCATTGTTAACAACTGTAAGTTAGAGCGATGTTTTGAAATAAAATCTCATATAGGTGAAAGCAATTTCTAATGTCGATCAGGAAAAATGTCATCTAATTAACACCCATATCCTGTCCTTAATATGATCTAATAATAAGTTCGGTTTATTTGCATTCCACGGTGACACTTTGCACACCGAAACTAATAGCCCAATTATAGGACTTTCAGATTAGAAGCGCCTAGGTTTTACTTGAGTTGCTGTTTAACATCAGAACATGCTTTTTGTTTTCTGCATGCACATCTGGGGGAGTAATTACTCAGAAATTCTTCCGGTTCCCTTTAATGAAATAAATGAATATACCTCATTTTCTAAGAAAAATCATTGCGGGCAGTGAATATCAGTCATTATCAAACGAACCATACACCAGCTTTGAGCTAACAGGATATTCTCTATCCATTTGTTTTCACTAGGATTTGTGTCAAATTTCAAAGAATGTAACTGCAAACCGCTGTGCTTGCAAGGGACTGCACTGTGGCATTTGTAATGCGCACTTCACATCGAAAGCAAATAACTCCACGAACTTGCAAAAATATTCGTAAGGAAAATTGTCTTATTATTCAGGGTTCTACATAGCAGATTTTACAGACGGATCTATAAGAATAAGGCTTCTTTAATCAATAAAGGATTTTTCAATGTCAAATAATATTTAATCAGAAATCTACATTTATGCTATGGTATTAGTAATGTAAAGTCATTTTTATGACAAAAAATATAAATAGGTTTATTAAGTCAATTTTGTCTGCAAAAAGTTACTTTGGAATTATTTTAACGATTTTGTATTCAACTAGGCTACTATCCGATTAACTAGATGGAGTTCTATCCCATCATGTCCTGATAATCGAAATTACTGTTTAATTTAAATGTTTGTTTGAAGCAATGTTTGTGAAGACGTTTAATTAAAACGTCTTCGCAAACATTGCTTCAACATCGTTGCTAAATTTGCTTTTGATAAGGATCAAATGTAAAATCGTGAGAAAACAACAGCAGATATTTCATGGACGTTACTGCCTAGGCATTTATCCGGGGATTCAACTCTGTTCAATAGAATAGGTAAATGAATTCCATCCTGTATTGAGACCCGAGCGAATGATCAAAAGCAAGTGCTTCTCTGGTTTTAGTTGATTGAAATGATTCTCTGAAACTTAACACACAGAGATTACATTAAAAAAAAAAAAAAAAACAAGTGAAGACTTTGTAACTAATAATGGTGTTAATGATTATTTTGCAGATAGATAGACTCAGTTTCAAAAACATTCATAAAACTTTAGAGATGCATTTTGCAAAGACGCAGATACTTTAAAGTTTATAGAGTTAAATTTATCCAAAACGTTGTAGCGAGATTGCACATTAATTCCCAAACAGAAGATTATCTTAAACTACTTTTAAAGCACTATCCTAATGAGACAGCGCCTTAAACCCAAGGAAATGTAATAAATTTGGTAATAAAGTTTTCTAGTTGTGTGGAGGCTTCGTCATTAAACAGAACTTAAGATTCACTGTGTGAAAACGTGACATGATTGATTTCAGATTTTCCCCTTAAAATTTTATATGAAATTTCTGAAGGTGAATGAACTCTCCCGAACACTTAGAATGTCTACTTATAATTCAGTATGATGCAGGCCACTTACTTTAGAAAGGATTTACGTTGATGATCCTCAATAAAAAAGAAATTAACCAGGCATGATATACATTCTGTTTTAGTGCTTATTTGAAGAAAATATCAGCAACGGTCATAATATTTGCATGTGAGGAAAAGTTAAATGATTAAATCACCTGTGAGTCTAGTATTCTTTAACTTGTAAATACTCGAATCTCATTCTTTTAACTAGGAAAATAAAAATTAAAAGAATTGTTTTCGAAGGAACTGTAAAGTGTCTTATTTTTTAATGAAATTTTAATGGGTCAATTTTAAGAGTTAAAAGACGTTGAATGAAAAACAATACTAAGGTCCATAAATGTAAATATTAGTTTATTTTTAAAGCTGAATGAAAAGAACTAAAAACGATAAAAAGTTTGAGTAAAAGAAAATACTTTATTACTCATTTTTAGTCTGATAAATTCATTAATAGGAATTATTTCAAATGTATCCCTTTTCATTTTAAGTCATTTAATTTATACAGAATCATTTCTAAGGATTAATTTCTAATATTCAAATGAAAAACACAAAACCATATTGTTTACAATTAAATGGTACAGATATATACTTTTACGTATTTAAATCATCGTAGTGAAAATATAATTTAAAATAATTTCTGAAAGAAATATTCACTCCTAGATATATAATCTAAATTCAAAATGATATCCTAAAGCTTATTGAGAGAGAGAAATTTAAAAAATGCATACATACATATGCATCCTATTAATTATGAGTGTCAAACGCTAGTGGTAAAAAAAAAAGGCTCGCATTCTCCATTGAGATACGCAGCAAAAAATAAATTATTCATAACTTTTATATTTGTTTAATTTATCTTTATTTTTAAAAAATCAAAAAAAAAATCAAAATACTATAATAAAAAAATAAATTAAAAGTTACTTGGCTAAGCTCAAATATTAACTATAGTCTGTCCACATTAAATGGAGTCACTCGGAAGGACACTAATGAGAAATCCCACTTATTTTGAAAAGATTAAGTATCAGTGGTAAGGAAGTGGCAGTTAAGTTTTAATTACATATTATCAATAGGATACAATAGGTTGAGCACTTTTTCAAGATTCTTTAGTCGTAATCGCTTTAGATTTAGAGGAATCAAAGATGAAAATGCCGTAGGAAACTGTGAAAAAAAATTTGACGGTTTCAAAATTCGTTGAAAATTATGTTGTATCTCCTAGCCAAATCTTCGAAAGACTTCGTATAAAATTCAATCTCAAACTTCCAATCATTTGAAAAGTCGACCAGTTTTTTGGAGGAATTTTGATGGTATAAATGAGATAATATTTCCCACATAAATTCCATATGGTTTTACAATCTATATTATTCTTTGTTGACTAAATTTGAAAGAAAATGTTTCTTAAAATATATCTCAAAATACCGAAGATGTTCACACACATTTATCATTTTTAACAATTCATACTACTAAAAGCAGTCAAGAACCTCATAATTCCTCATTCCACAGTCAAATGTCAAATTGACATTTCATTGCTACCCAGATCTCCACCCCCCAGAGGAGGATCTTAAAAAATTTTAATGAACAAGAGATAATTAAGCACGACGGTCTTCTGTTCTAAACACACGTGTTCCTCTACTTCCCACTCACGATAGAGCGATGCCCTTTTCTGCCATTTTATCGTGGCTTCAACCAAGCATCTATATAGAATATGTACTATGCAATATTTTCCTTTGCGGTGAGATGGAGAAAAACTGGGTATACATATTATAGCCTAGTGTGAATGGCAGCTTTCCTACCTTATATATGCTCAAAGGGCAGAGTGAAAATGCAATATTCATTCTTTTCGCAATGCTTAAGAAATGTTTCAAGCACAGAAAAACAGGCTATGACAAATATCTGTTACAAATAGAGAAGTAATAATGCGAAATTAGATAGCAATATAAACGTAACCTCTGATTATAGCCATTTCGAATACTCTTCCCTCTAAAAACATAGAGATTTTAAGTAAAAATTATCAGTGTATTTTGTGGAAAATTATTTGGACTGCTTTTGAAAACTTTCGGTTGAAGAAAAACAAGAGAGAATTCTTATTGCTTTCATGTGAGCAATTTTATACTTTATAGTGGATATCATAACAATTGAAGACTATTGTAGAGAAATGAAACTGCCATCGCATTTCTCCTTCCTTGAGAACATTCCTTGGATAATGAAACGTATTCACGTGTCTCTTCTCATTTTCTCAGGAGAGGAAACTACCAAAAACTCTCTCCAAAAGAGAAGTAGGAGGAGAGTCGGACATCCGTTGTTCAACAGCAGATAGGATGGTACCAACATCTTAGACTCTTTGAGAAATAGAAATATCTTTTGCTAATTATTTTCAGTATCTAAAATATAATCGTCTATTAAATTGTTGCTTCATTATGAATGCGCTTTAAAAAATTTTGAGTGAAATAAAATAACCATTAGCTAAAAAAAAGTATTTTAATTGAAATTTTACAACACATACAACACACTTAATCAAGTCTTTATTTTCTCACAAAAGCAAAAACATTGCTACTGATAAGCCAAGGCTGCAACTGTCAGTTTCAGGAGATAAAATGAAATGAAATGGACAACTATCCCCAGCAATATGTCTGTACCTCGACATATTGCTGATTGTATTGACACTAAAATCGGGGTCCTAATAAACATAATTTTTTATTTGCTACTCTGTCGTTTTACCGATCAATTTCTGTGTCTGCATTCTAGAAATTTCATTTTTCCCTGCCACGTAGTACATGTAGAAACAATGCAAAACAAGATATTCCTGAAAAGAAGCGTTTCTTCTTAACCATTTCAGAACATTTTTTTTTTTTTTTTGAAGAAATTTCAAAAATCATCAAATCTTTTATTATTAAGCATAAAGAACTGAAACAAAATAGAATAGGATGATGTGCAGGCATTCTGCAGATGGGAAAACAGTTTTATCACAAGAAGCATTCGCATATCGACTAGGTATGGCTTTAATAAAATTTATCGTAGAAATGAAAATCGTTGTTGATTATCTCAATTTCAGAATTGCAGACCTTTTATATTTTAATCTTCAGGCAGGGTAAATTCGTGATGAAACAAATTGTAGTCAAATTCTGCCATGACCGAGTTATCTCGGAATAATAATTAATTTCAACATATATGAACTCAAGATAACTCCAGATAATCAGGAAAGGGGTTATAAGGAACAATTTCCCATATCGTATTTGTTTCGTGGAAAGATATTATTGCTTTCTTTAAAAAATATGACGACATAAACTAGGAAAAATATGTATCCTTAATTCCTCTCAAACTGGAATCCCAAGCGTTTCAAAGAAACTCTTTGCAGTTTTCTAAATGAATAATTGAAAGGAAATTTAATTTAAGAAAAAGTTTGTCAGAGTAAAGATAATAGAATGCTTTTCAAACGCTCAAATACATCAGAAAGAGAAAACTTACATTGAAAGTTGAACAGTGATATAGTATAAATTATTTGTTTCGTTAAATAAATAATTCAGTTTAGTATAAAAATTCAATAAGTTACCTTAAACAAATTTAGGTTTCGAATTTATTTTTGAATCAGATTTATTTAAAATTACTAGAACAAAGTTTTTAAAGTTAATTTATTAGAAAAATCTATAAGGAATTATTGTTCAATGTGTTTCAGTTTTTTTTATTTCCACTGCCAGATGATAGTTTACCGCATAGATTTGAACCACCATCCAGTGATGCGATCACCACCTGTGCTGGCACCCTCTTTTCCAAATTTCCACTCCACAGGAAAAGAAGGGACTCCATTATCGAACCAATTAGCAGAATTCACTGAAAATAAGAAACTTTAAATACTTCTGTCTTTTGCTGAGGGAATTCGTTATCAACAGAGATATTTCCGTGAAATCGCAAGAATTTATAAAAAATAGAGAATCCAGAAAAAAAAGAAGGAAAAGAAACAATTAAAGGGGTTCCGAATTGCATTAATAATTCCCGTTTTGTACCAGCCGCATGGTTGTCGAAATCATGAACGGTTAAACTGAAAACTAACCGTTCAGAATGCATACCACTGAAACTATATTTTAATTACATAATATAAGAAGTTGTATTATATTATTTAATGTAAAACATACATAAAAATTTTTTATCTATTAAATATACTTTAGGATAAGTAGTTAATTATAAAATTTACACAATAGTATTCTTAACTTATTTTTCATTGTACATATCATACACGCTTTAATCACATAAATTTTATACAATTTGTTTAAAATAATTTTTTATCGATTCGATGCATTTTTGTTCTTTACATGAAAAAACGATTGAGCAGGAAATAATTTAGAACTTTGATTCTCCTTTTAGAATATGAAGTACAATCTTAATTCTCATTTATTATGATATTGATGTGTTCACCCAATACTTCTCTCTCTCTCTTTCTTTCTCTCTCTCTTTCTTTCTCTTTCTCTCTCTCTCTCTCTCTCTTTCTTTCTCTCTCTCTTTCTTTCTCTTTCTCTCTCTCTCTCTTTCTTTCTCTCTCTCTTTCTTTCTCTTTCTCTCTCTCTCTCTCTCTTTCTTTCTCTTTCTCTCTCTCTCTTTCTTTCTCTTTCTCTCTCTCTTTCTCTCTCTCTTTCTTTCTCTTTCTCTCTCTCTTTCTTTCTTTCTCTCTCTCTCTCTCTCTTTGAATATCAAAATCCTTATCAAGTCGTTTAAACTTGCTAAAATGCGAAAGTCGATCCTGTAGTAAATTACTTCAAGAGTGAATAGGGTTTAAATTAAATATGTTGCCTTCGATATCTGATTTGTTCTATTTATTTATTTGATAACGGATAATTTGATTTTTAGTAATGCCATTAAATAATTGAATTCGGAAATAGATCTTTTCTGCGTCTTTAAATCACCAATGAAAGCTGAATATTTCCTTAAAATGTAAACAATAGTTCGTAAAATGAAGACTATTTGTAAACTGTTGGTTCATGAAAATGTGACAAGTTTATAATACTACAATAACATACCACTAGAGTTATAAAATGAGCAATTGTTATGGTTTGGCATGAAATTTTCAGGAATATTTTCAATTTTAGATATAAATGAATGTGGCACACTACCCATGATTTTAGCCCTGTTTAACTTTCCGTCACCAAATGGGAAATTTAAAAACTTTCTTATCTGATTCATTTAGTCATTAGCTGAGAGAAAATTATAACAAAATTTTAAAAAAATGTGAACAATTTTGTTAAATGGAAATAAAATTATATTAAAATTTTAGGTTTCAAAGTTGATAAGGTGAGACGGAATAATATTATGGCGAAGAACTTCCCTTTTGTAACCAGACTGTAGCAAGTTCAATAACTAATCCATTTATATGCCGTCTTTATGAGATGGCGTATGAGCAATTAAAATTCAGGAAGTCTAACGCTCGTACTAGTAAAGTCGGCCTCACTACATCATTGTCATCAAAAATTGTGAGCTTTGCTTAACAACATGGCCAAGAAGAATCAGATAGCTGATAATGTAACACAATAAAAAGTAACGGCTTCTTCTATTAAAAAACGAATAAGAGGACCAGGATAACAGGATGTCCTCAATGTAGAGGTTTCCAAACTTGACCAGCTAAGATCTTCGTGTTGAGAAAGCCTGTGCACATTAAATACTGTGTAAATTCCATACTTTAGAGTGGTGTAGCAAATTTTAAGAGGAGTATACTATATTTGATATCAGAATCTTTTAATTATGATTTCAATTTCTAGCAGTATCGAACTCGTTTGCTTTGCACAGACGCTCAGTTCCAAAGCATGCAGACGTCATGCAACAATTCTAATCAATACGTGAAATAATAAACATGACATTTGAGTTTTCAAATCTCAGTTTTTTCTAATTTTCTTGGATTTGGAGAAGTTCAAATATACCTGAGCTTCAGCCCAGGAGCCCCCCCCCCCTGAATACATGGTAATACTAAATTTACCTGGTAATTCAATTTTTCTGAACTCGGGGATTTCAATATTTCATTCCTAAACTAAAAAGTTATCATGACAAAAACCCAAAATAAGGATTCAATACAGGATTCGACTTACTGAGTTGTATTTAATCAGCTGAAAACATGGACGCAAAAGGAATCCTGCATTTTCAGCATAGTAAACCTCCCAATTCCAGCCAATGAGTTTTGGATGCTCTCGCCAAACATTTGTTTCAAAATTTCTGCGGACGGACTTCGGCCAATTATCCGCAGAGGCTGCTGATGAGATACTGAAAAGAGCAGGGGACTACTGTGGGGGTGGGGCAGCGGGCTATTGAGATCACCTATTTAACATTCCCTTTCCCGGCTAATGGGAAGTAATTAACGCTAGGGACTGCATAGGAAGGGGGTGTGCGATCTCCAAACAGAGCGAACAAAGATTGATGGCGTTAATTATCGTTAATCGATCTCTAGCCCCATCAGCTGTTTTAAATTTTAGTTTGGGGTTAAATTTTAGACCCCGGCTTTACCCGAGTTCTTGGTGGCTTATCATAATTCAAGCGTAAAGTGTCTCAGTTAGTATCTTAAAATAGTTGGTGTAAACTTTAGGCGAAAAGAAGAGGTTGAATTATTGAGAATATAACCTGACACAGATTGTGGTCTTTAGAAAGGATTATAGAAATCCTTCAAGAACGTTTTTTCTGCTGGCTTCTGGTTTTAGGAAACTTTCAAAAGGTGTTATGATTTTTCAGTGATTTAAGAGACATGGAAAATCAAACAGAAACTCTTCTGTGATGCATAAATGTAACTTTAATTTGCGTAAATTCTTAATAAATAACTTTTAAAAGCAGGTAAGTAGTAAAATCATGACTGCAAATATTATTCTCCTCACGTAATGTTTTCCAAAACATTCCCTTAGAACTAACTCTGAATATCAGGCACCATTTAGTTGAGAAAGCATTTGTGCTCGGAAGGTAAAGGGTTCGAAACATGACACCGATGAGTACAGTTGCGATGATAGAGCAATGAAAGTTAATTTTCTGCAGGATCTAATGCCCCTCTATTGAGTTTGGTGGGGAACGTGCCAGATCAGATATTGTCCTCCTCACTTGACTGTTGTTTACAATGAGAGTGTCTCTTAATGGCTTCAGTAGGCAAAAACAGGCAGTTGAAAATTCACGCAATAAATAAAATTGTATTTTTTCGAATGTCTTTAGTGTCTTTTACATTAATTTAGACTTAGGTTATTTGATTTATTTATAAAAACACAACTATAACAACAACTATTCTTAAACATAAGCAAAATCACATACATTAAGGAATATTTTGATAGAAATTATTTGTGTATTTTATGTTCAAAATTTATTTAGGTGTATCGCAGATGAATCCTTTCTTTAAAAACGCATCGATATTTTATAATACACTGCTGGCTAACTGTGTTTGGATGACAGATACGGACTTTTTATTTCATGGTGCTTAAAGCCTATACCACACTTCTCAACAATAGTACTTTGGGAGTGAGCCAGTCGCTCGTCTTATATATATCATGAATGTTTTGAATGTGATGATAGTTTTTCGTATACAAAACTTTACGTATCAAAATTAATTTGATCTGTAATGTCAACCTACTTTTAAAGACCATTTTATTATAATTCATACTTAAAATATAATTATGATTTAATTATATTCTCTTTTCATAAGTTATTCAAATTGGTCTTACAAATATTTATCATTCTAAATGTATTATTTAGTCTCAGTCAGTATTATCAGTCTCCTTAATCCTACATCAATCGTCCCCTTAATCGTAACTTGAACATATCTTCAGCTCCTGTGGCCGAGTTAACAGCTGAATGGCTATCATTTGATCTTTAAATGAATTGAAATTAATAAGTAGTTCATGAAATTATTACAACTGGATTAAAGTTGACAATTGGAACAATGAGATGAAAAGTTCTTATACAAATTAATTCTAACATTTTATATGCAGACGATTGCGGAAATTACGCAGCAAAACTTCATGAAAAATTGGTTGATTGAAGATTGACAGAGATTATGAGAATTCAACCATATGCATAAAAATGTTGGTTATCAGAACATCCACCAGATGGCACGCAAAAGCTGTATACAGATTGTAACAAAAAGTAAACAAATTATCCGTTGCATGTTTTAAAAACATACTCAATATACTTGCTTACTATTCTCTGCTGTCATCCATAAGCATAAAATCTTAAATTCAATGATAAAAACTTACCATGGCCTAGTGGTGGAGTCTCTAAAATAGATAGTCATTGTCCCATTCATCGTTGAATAATGAGAGATGGATGATGTAAATATGTTTCCCGTACACACGTCTATCCTAACAACTACTTGAAAGTTGTCTCCTTTACGGCACAATGATATTTCGCACTACTATAAAAAGTCCTTTCAACAGATAAACAAACGTCAGATATTCGAATGCCTTCACAATTACTTTAGGCTGTTCCCTTACACCATGTTCAAAGACAAGATATGACCTGTTGAATGTTGGCCATGACGGGTCCTACTTTTTCGAAAAAACAAATTGAATATTTTTTTTGTTACACATATTTTATTTAGAGCAAAATTAATTTTTTGGAATAAGATCGAGTTTCCATTATCTCATACAATCTCTCAATTTCCTTGTGATGTATGATTTTTCTACAAGTTGCTCACAGATTGTGAATTTAATTTCATACCACTAGATTTGTTACCGAATAGATAGCAAATTTATGAAAAATGCCTTATGAACATAAAGTTTAGCCTAAATATCTTTCAACAATTCCTACAGACTTACAATGCTTCTAAAAATATGTAGGCAATAAATCATTTATAAAAGCATTGCCATTTGTTAAAATTATTTAATTCCCTTTAGATTAATATTTTTAGCCCGAATGTTTGATCTCAGCTTCTCTAATTGAAATGTACGAAACGAAATAACTTCATTAAGTATTAATTCTTTCATTTAGTAGAGTAAATTGATAAAACGTATTGATTTAATTGTACACTCTTTTATCTCTTATCCAATGCAGTCTATTTTACTAAATCTTTGTGATAAAAGGAGCATATTTACTTGGCACTGCTGCGAATAACTAAATTAAAGTATCCTTGGAGAAACGCTAATGAGCTGAAACTTCCAAAAGAATCCGATTAAATAGTTAATAAATCCTGGAATAAAATGAATGTGACATTCATATTATTAAACATGCTTAGTTTATAAAAGTAAATTTGTAGAAAAATTGATATATAAAACATAGCAGAGAATAGATTTTCATTTATGGTATGCCTTTATGTTTTGTATATAAATTCACAGCTATTGGAAAACAAAAATTTAGCATTAAGATAAATTCAGTAAATAATATTAACTCATTTTTAAAATGTATTTTGCTGTTAGCTGATTTTCTCCTTATAAGTTTATAATTTAGCTATATTTTCATTCAAGTTATTACATATGTATACATATATATATATAATTCAAAAACAAAAATAAATTGTGAACAAACAAAAACTTAACACATCTTAAATGTTATGGGGCTTTGTAATTATTGTATTGATATATTTCCCCAATATAGGATAATTTTAGACTCACAATATTCGTCACAGGAATCAAATTCATTCATCTTCAAAAAAAGTTCAACTGTATCAATACCGTTCTGGATTAGAGTACAACAGTTTATATTTCAACTCCCACCGTGGGTGTGAATAGCTTTAGAATTCACTTTATTCTGTGAGTCTCGGTCCATTTAGCAATTGTAAACACAAAAACCATCGCAGGACGACCTACCGATTTCGCATAAACCTATTTACGTTGTACTGTAGTTAAACTAGTTAGATATTTCATTCAACAGCTGGTGGTTAGACTCTCCTTTTAAATGTGAATGCTCGTAATGGTTTGGTATTCATTTTGAACTATATATTTTGGAAGAATTAACTTCTGCGTGCAAAAAATTTTAACAGGGTGACCATGAATCTCCTCTCCAATTTTGATGTTTGAAATGGTTTCAGATCAACTTCAGATCATATGCAGTGTCTCACAAAAGTGATGGGACACTTGTGCTTTACAAAAGGAAACTAACAAAATAAATTAAAAATACATGGACAAATTTTTTGTGGGCGTGTTTCATATTTAAACTTAGTTACAATTATTACATAACATACATTTTGTCAAAATATTAAAATATTAATGAAATAAAAATACAATTGTTTAGAACGGAGCTAAAAAAAGCTCACATAAGTGATGGGACACTTACTTTTCCATCAAATATTTATCCAAAACTTTTTCTTTTTAAAATGTTCTAATATTTTGTTGGATTTTCCTTTTACTTTTAAAACATGATTTAACCTTCTTGGCATGGATTTGACTCATTTGTTTATGATTTCTGGAGTGATTTTACCCCATTCTTCTTCAAGCACCGATTTTAATTGTTGTTTTGAAGGAAATGGTGTGTTTGCGAATTCTCGGTTCCAATTCTTGCAAATATTCTCTATGGGATTTAAGTCTGGACATTGTGGAGATGTTTTTATTATTTCAAGACAGTTATACAGCAGCCAGAGTCTAACGTTCAAAGCAGTGTGCTTGGGGTCATTGTCCTATTAGAACTTATAATCGTTATGAAGGTTCAATTTTCCTGCTGAAGATTTCAAATTTTTCTTTAGAATATCAATATACTTGTACTGATACATTCTACTGTCAATAAAAACAAGATTACTAACTCCAGCAGAAGACATACACCCCATACCATAACTCCTCCACCACCATGTTTTACTGTTGGGACCAGGTTTTGTCTACGAAATTTTTCCCTCGATTTTCTCCACACCAAGATTCTATCGTCAGAACCAAATATATTAAATTTACTCTCATCAGCAAATATAACTTTATTCCAGTAATCAGAGTTTTTATTTATGTTGGATTTGCGAAAGCTATCCTGAGTTTTCTATTCTTTTGACGTACGAAGAATTTTTTCCTGGCTACTCTACCGTTATATCCAGCAGATTTACTCTTTCAATTTATCTTTTAATACAGATTTACTCACCAGAATTACTCTTTCAATAGTCTCAGGATTAACAATTACTCCATATAATGCTTGTAAACCAGCAGCAACTTTAGGAACACTCATTCTTGCGCTTTTATATATATATATATATATATATATATATATATATATATATATATATATATATATATATATATATATATATATATATATATATATATATATATATATAATTCGAACGACAATTCGCTTTATTCCATTAGATATCTTTGATGGTTGGCCATGTCTTCTTTTATTCTGAATCATATGAGTCTTTTTAAGTCGTTTAATGATATTGAAAACTGTTTAATGATTCAAGTTAACTGTTTCAGCAGTTTCTCTAATAGATTTTCCACTTTCAATATGCAAATTAATAACTATTTTTTGAATTTCAGGCGAAGTTTCTTTTCGTTTGTCATTCATGGCTGCACATAGCTAAAAAAACACAAAAATTAAAAAACAATCTGGTTAGAAATATTGCAGACGATTTTATAAATTACTGAAAATTGCTTTTGAGTAAAAATAAAACACAAAATTATTTTTATTGCTTATTTTAGACGATTTTTGTTGCATATGTATTGGTGTCCATCACTTATGTGAGCTATTTTTTGCTCCGTTCTAAGAAATTATATTTTTATTAAATTAATATTTTAATATTTTGCCAAAATGTATGTTATGTAATAATTGTTACTAAATTTAAGTGTGAAGCACACCCACAAAAGAATTTGTAAATGTATTTTTAATTTATTTTATTACAGTTTCCTTTTGTAAAGCACAAGTGTCCAATCACTTTTGTGAGACATTGTAGGTCCCAATGAAATTATCCCTAAAATTAAAAAGAAAAGATAGTAAAGCATTCATCTATTCTTTAAGTTCGTAGATAAATTATCTACGAACTTAAAGAATAGATGAATGCTAAGGGGTCTAGACTTTAATTAAATAGTTTATAAGTCAGAGTGTCCCCCATTAAATGTGAATGCTTGCAATGGCTTGAATCTACTTTACCGCATAAATCAGAATCACATTAACCCGTTTACTAAAAAATGTACAAAGAATGACCCATCAAACTACCTAAAAATCAGTCATTCTGTTGTAAATTTCCATTGATTATTTTGTTAGTCTTTCTTTAGTGAATATTGTTTAGTATCTTGACTAAAGGGGAAGACACTTCAAATGTTTCACTTTCAGTTTGAAGTTATCTCCAATAAATATCATCCTCTAAATTGTTTTTTCTATTCTAATGACTATAAATGTTCTAGAGTTCAAGTTTTTGATTTTCCATTGGGTGATACATGATCTTATCTTAAGCTAAATCTAAAAACAGCAAATTTTTGAAATTTAAATTAATGAACTAAATGTAAGCGTAGTAAAAATTGAATTCAATTTTAAAAGCATAAATACTCGATTTATTAAAATTGCTTGTAAAATGTCTACTTAAGTTATGGTTTACTTGCATATATCTGAAACCTTAGACACCATTATAAAAACGTCCTAAAGATTATTTCATGAAATAAATTATATTCTTATTCATTTAAAGTAGCTCTTTATTAGAACAAAATTCATTAAATAAAAATTTACAGATTTTTTTTTCTAAAAGGGAAAATTTTTAGTATGTAATTAGAATCAGACGATAAAAATTCATTTCCGTACATATTAGTTGCAATATGAACTCCATTTGTATGTGTTTCATTAATATTTATAGATCCAAGCAGAATGCAGCCTTTGAATACATAAATAATTCAACAGAAGCAAATAACGAGAGCTCATTTCCATCTTAATATAAATCCGAAACTGTAAAATATATTGAATTCAGATTTCTTCAAGTAAATAATTTATTCATGAAAATGCGTGTTTTATAAAGATTGTTCTCTTTATGAGAGCCATTTTATTAAAATTGTAATATTCTCATAAAGGTGCTTTTTAAGATTCATTTTAACTTTCCAAACGATTATTAACAGAATATTTATTTCTTAGGTGCTACAAGTAATTGTTTCAAAAATATCGTCTGCTTAGGCCTGAGGAGATCAATTTATTTACCAAAACTCCATTTGGCTCTTGGCTAGTTTATCTACGAATCTAAGTACTTATATTTCACTGCTTAAATAACTAATAGTTAGGTACTACTTCAAACAGTTAGGGATTTCTTTTCATGCTAAAAATAAAAAATCCTTTATAGAAACATTTCGTTCTAGAATTAAGTGTGTTACAAAATAGCAGAATTAGCTTTCAATATGCATAAAAAATATGAGAATTAGAAATCAGTAGTTAATATAATTATAGAAAAAAAATACTGTGAATTCTACTTGAACAGTAACTGATTAATAGTGCGAATTCCATGAATTACCTGAATTGATAAAAATTTTCTACTAAGAGTAGAATAAATGGTGTTAAGTAATCTTTCCTTGATTTAAGAAATTCGATTTAAAATATTTGATTCTTAAATGAGGTGATAAAAAATTTCCTCTACAAGATCATCATTTTTAGATATTATCATAAATATGCGACTAAATTTGTGTGATTTCTTAATTAAAAACATATAATAATATTATGAACTCCAAATTCAATAATAACTAAACCAATTCAGAATTTTTAAAGAAATTTACAGTTGGTGGTGATATACCGGAAAATGTTTGCGTTTGTTGATGTTTATATTGAAAGCACACAACATCAACATTCTGTTATTTTTTTTTTATGTAGCGCTCCAGGTCAACAAAATTTGAACTAATTTCTTTTCTCTGATAAAGAATTTTAACTTAAAAAATAACTTTTCCGCATCATTCAAATGACAAATTGATTTAATTTTTATGAATTTATAAACTCTTTTCTAATCTGTGTTTTAAAATAAATATATCACCATTGAACACCTTTATTACAATCTACAAAATCATCCTCATCATCTAATTGAAATTTTATTTTCCTTTTTCTTTTCAGGCACAATACTACTTCAGAAGGAGTTTTGTGTGACAGAGCTCCAAAAAAGTGCACCCCCATTAGTGCACCAAAGAAATGCACCCCATTTTGTTATTAAAAGAACTGAGGGCAATTTTGACAATGTTTCCTCTTTCTTAATTAATAAGAGTTTTATTGGTACAGTTGTAAATGTCAAAAATGTTCGCAAGATGAAATCTGGTGATCTCTTAGTTGAAGTTTTATTAATTGAACAGGCCAAAGCCACCCTAAATGGCTAAATTAAAATGCCTTAGTAATATAAATGTTATAGTATCTCCTCATAGTAGGTTAAATTTAAAAAGGAGAGTAATTTCAGCAGATGATCTATTTAATGTTTCAGAGAAGGAAATTTTGGTTAATCTAGTTGACCAAAAAGTACATGTGCAGCGCATTACAATCAGGATAGAGGGCAAAATTATAAGAATTAAACACCTTGTACTCACGTTTGCTACTCCTATTCTACCACAATCTATAAAAGCTGGCTAAATAAATTGTGTTCGCCCCTACATTCCAAATTCATTACGTTGCTTTAAATGTCAGTGATTTGGCCATGCAAAAACTAATTGTAGGGGACATTTGCTTTTGTGACTTGTGCTCGATATGCATCTGTTGGACATGACAGTAGTCAGTGTCAATTACAAAAAAATATGTCAACTACAGTGGTGAATATCCCTCGTACTCCGGGTCATGCCCAACCTGGGTATTAGAAAAGTAAATTATTACTGTAAAAATAAAACATCTTACCCTGAAGCCAGGCATACAGTGTCATCCCGTACCCCTAATCAAGATATTAGCTATTCATAAGCAATTAAAAAAGTCATGAAATCTTGTAGTATCAAACAGATTTCTTAAATTTTCCAAACTTATCCTCAAATATTTCTAATATTTATATCTCACCTATTCCGAAAGGAATTTCTTCAATGTCTTTCGCAAAATCTAAGTCTCAAAGATCCCTAAAATTAAAGAATAAAAAAGAAGGGGTCCATGAATCATATTTAAAGAGTAAAAGAAGCTCAACTGCCTCTAAGACAGGTATAAAGAACGTAGACCCATCAAATGATGAAACACTCCTAAGTGGAGATTCATCTGAATCCCAGATGGCGTGCACCAATGCCAGAGCATTCTGCTTAGCTTAATGGTAACCTTCGTTTATTGGAATTGTCAAGGTTATCACATTCATATAGAAGATATAAAAACAATTATAAACCTGCATAATCCAATTTGTTTTGCCATCCCCGAAACATTCTTGAAACCTCAGTAGAGTTTAAAATTGCATGGATATAATTGTGTGAGGAAAGATGTTAATCATGATTCAATTTCTGGAGGTGTATGCATTCTTGTCTTATAATATTCCTAGCACTATACAATCCCTTATCACTTCATTACAGGCTGTTGCAGTTCGCATACTATCAACATTTCATTACTATTTGTAGCATTTACTTACCTCCGCATGCAATCATCCACGAAAGTGATTTAAGCAATTTGCTGGATCAATTACCTACCCCCTTTATTTTACTTGGTGACTTCAATGGTCATAACACCTTAAGCGGTAGTCATAATATGAATTCTCGTAGCAACATAAATGAACACTTCATATCTAATAACAATATCTGCCTTCTAATTCCACAGAAATAACCTATTTCCATCAAGAACTTTTCATTCATTAGATTTAGCTACTTGCTCTCCATCAATTCTACCTTCATTAAGTCTTAATGTTGATAACGATTTATATAACAATGATCATTTTCTTTTAATTATAAATCAAACTGGTATAAGCAAACCACAAATCTTCCACTCCTCTTATTCTTATCATCGTGCAGACTGGTCTCTCTACACTCAATTACCTGAGATTACTGACAGAATGGTTAGAAGTAGTAATATCAATGATGCTGTGCAAAAAGTAACTGACACACTTCTTGATGCTGCGAAAAATACAATTCCCAAGCGCTCCCCAATTCCACGCAAATATCATAAACCATGGTGGAACCATGAGTGCCAAGTATCATACGAAAAACAAAAAAAAGTTGTGGGCTGTTTTTGGCAAGTGCCCTACCGTGGAAAACCTCATGGCTTTCAAAAAAGCTAAGGTTTTTGCTCGTCGAAATAGTCAAAAAGAATTTTGGATAAGATATGTTTCCTCCATCACATCATCAACTTCCAGCAAAGAGTTTGGAAGAAAGTTAAAGCTTCCAGTGATTTATATAGGAATTTCTCTATCCCAATACTAGGCACAGGAGCTGACACAATTTCTTCTCAATATGATATTGCCAATATTTTAGGTGAAACTTTTGCAAGGGTATCTAGTCCAGCCTCTTGTGATCCTAAATTTCTCAGGACCAAAGAGCAAGCTGAAAAGAAACCTATAAAGTTTCATGATAAAGCCATACATCCATATAATTGCAATTTCTCTTTGCTGGAATTGCAGAGAGCCCTGTCCCAAACTAAAAATATTAGTCCAGGACCAGATGGTATCCCATATAAAATGCTTTGTCATCTTAATCATGAATCTTTAATAAACATTTTTTTATTCAATAGAATATGTAATGAACATGTCTATCCCAGTCTCTGGAGCAAAGCAATTATTATTCCTATTCTTAAACCTGGGAAAGATCCAAATAATCTTCAAAACTATCGTCCAATTGCTCTCACAAGTTACCTTACTAAAACTTTGGAGCGTGTGGTCAATGCCCATCTTGTTTATATGCTTGAAGACAATCAGTACATATAACTTTATCAAAGTAGATTACGGAAAGGTCGATCTACTCTGGATAAAATTGCATACTTAGAAACACAAATTAGGAATGCCTTTGTACGGAGACATCATTTGGTGTCTATAATTTTTGACATAGAAAAAGCTTATGATAAGACATGGCGTTATGGAATTCTTCGAATTTTGTATAATTTTAATTTCAGAGGAAATTTACCCATTTTTATTCAGTTTTTTTAAGTTCTCGCATTTTTAATGTCCATATAGGATCTGTTTCATCTAATCCATTTATCCAATGTGAGAGGGTCCCTCAAGGAAGTGTCTTAAGTGTTACTGTTTTTAATATTTGCATCAGCTACATTCTTCAGGTATTGCAACCATCTGTCCATGGAACGTTATACGTTGACGATCTCCAAATTTCTTGCCAAGGTTCCAATATGCGACTGATTTAAAGGCAATTACAAACTGCTGTCAATAATCTAGTTGCCTGGTGTAATGAAAATGGGCATACTTTATCCCCTTGTAAAAGCAATTGTATCCATTTTTACAGAAAAACTTGGCCTCATCCTGATCCAGAAATTAAGATATCAGGCACAACTATTCCAGTAGTTAATCAGATATCATTTCTTGGGCTTATATTTGATAAAAGGATAACCTTCCTATCACATATCTTAGATTTGCGCAAAAGATGCGAAAAATCACTAAATATTCTGATAGTTTTCTCTAATACCTCTTAGGATGCAGATTGTAAATCATTACTCCAAATGTATCAGTTAGTTATTCTATCTCGAATTGACTATGGTAGCGTAGTTTATGGATCAGCCAGATCATTAGATTTGTGCAAATTAGACCCTGTTCATCACTCAGCTTTACGAATCTGTTCTGGAGTATCCGAACTTCTCCTGTAAAGAGCCTTTATGTAATTTGCAGCCAGTTACCTCTTAATCTGAGACGTAAGCAACTCTCTCTACATTATTATTTTAAAATGTTATCAGTACCACAACACCCTTTGAGATCGATGGTTATTTGTCCCTCTTTAAGAAGGCTATATAATGCATGACCACATAACATATTACCATTTTATGAGCGTACAAATTCATTCCTGTCTTCATCTCAGTTCCCCGATTTACATATTGAAGTCACAGATGCTCTAAGATTTCCTCCTTGGAATATTCCTGTTGTCAATATAATCAAACCCTTTACAGGATACAATAAATCAGCTACATCTCTCCTTATTTTGCAACAGTTGATTTCACACATTCATTCTCATTATTCCTCTAACATCTCTGTATATACAGATGGCTTAAAATCAAGTGGTCATGTTGGTTGTGGTATTATTGTTGGAAATACAGTTTACAGCTATAAACTGTATGCATCATATTCTGCCTATACAGCCAAAGCTGTTGCTATTAAACATGCTCTAGAAATAATACAATCCAGCTCTCATCAGAAATACTGTATCTATACAGATATCATTAATGTGGTCATGCAATTAGACCATTTTAAAGATAAATGTCATCCAATTATTGTGGAAATATTGGATATTTTAAATATATTGGAGAAAAAAGGATTTGACATCTTGTTTTCTTGGACTCCAAGTAAAAAAGGAATCATTCTGGCGTTCAGAAAGATCAATATTTGACTATGTTGAAGACCATCGTGTTGAAAGGGCTTATGCACTTCAACTATTTATTGAATTCATTCCTTTTATTTGAGTGTTTTAGAAGTTATGAGAGGAGTATATTAGTTCAGTTGTCCTTTGTTCGTTTCTCAAATTTGTGTGTTCATTGGCTGTATTCTGTAGCTTTAAATACCAGAAATATGTTGCCAAAATCAGATAACAAACCTGCTGTTAAAAATCATTAATAAATGTACTGTTCACTGAAACTTAACTTTTAAGCTGTCTTCACTATTTAGTTAGCTGAAAAGAAATGAAATTCACAAATCGAACGATTCGAACTAACAATACATTTTCCTTGTCTGAACATGAATGTTTTCTGCTAAAAATAAATTTCAACTGCATTTATATTACTGTAAATACTATTTTAAGAAACTTTATTTCTATAAAAATTGCATTCTATATTTATTTTTTTATTTGGGAAATACACTTCAAACTCCCTTCTTTATTTGGTCAAAAATGCTTTGACTTTTCCATTTTTAACCTTTATCAACAGAATAGCCCTAAACAATCAATCGAATAACTTCAAAATATATTGCTAAGCAATATGCCTTCTTTGATCCAAATTTTACAGCTTTTCATTTGTTCCAACAGGGTATAAAACCTATAATTTCACATGTTCTTCATTCGATGGTGAAGTAGTCAGTTTAGTTTTGTGGGCAAATATTCCCCTGTCGTGTTCAAAAAGCATTCGGTTCAATGCATGACACAATAGAAGACTGATGGTGATATGCATACTCTTGCTGTCCATTATTTGAATGCGAAAATTTAGAAAGTGACAGCCAAAAATCTGCTTCTTCTTTTTGACAGGAAAAGAAATTTAGAAAGTTGTTGATTGTGTTTTTGGTTGGCAAAAATGGATAGACAGATTATTCAGGTCATAAGATAATTTAGTCATAAATAAAGAATTAGATGAATGTTGCATTTACCATTATGTAACGAATTCTAAATATTTAGGGCATTCTCAAGATTCGAGAATATTTAGAATTTAGAATCGAGAAAATATGCAATACATTTCCCATTTCAAATGTATATTACTTATAACAATCGCATAGAATTTCTTGAAGCTTTATAATTTATACTATGGAATACTACTGAAGTTACTTTTCTTCTTCCGAGTGTTCAAAAGGAATCCTGGGAAAGCGTAAATGACTTCCTGGAGAAATTCCAGTGTGATTATGAATAGATGATTCTAAAATCTTGTCAAACACGCGAGAAAAGAATTTTTTATATTTTATTATTTATCACCTAAAAATTACATAGTGCTTACTAAAATAAGTAAATGTAAGTGTTATAAAATAAAGATATAGGCAATTTTTTGCATAAAATTGAAGAAGAGAATTACAAATACAATTTTTTTTCATTTTCGAATTTTTCAGTATGCAGATTTCAAGCTTGACGTCGAAGACAACTCTGGAATCAGAGTAAGAAATTCTTTTTTAAACTTAAAGTTAGATAAAACAGAAAAGAATGATCGACATTCAGTAAGCACGTTGATTCGATAAGTATGATGTCTCAACGAAGTCATTTAATCGAATCAGAAAGATTTTCAGGATCTGAAACCATGTTTTGGAGATTGGAAATGCAGACAGAAGATTAAGACAAGGTCGTAGACGTGCAACAATGCTCAATTACGAGCCTTATTCAAAGCTAAAGGATTGAATACTCCGAAATATGAATAACATTCTTCTTTAACACATTCGCTCGGCTGCTTGTACCGCTGCTTCGAAACAAATTGTCTGAAACCACCTATGGAACAATAATGTGTGTCACGTTAACAGCAAGACACCGTCACGCTCTTAGGTAGTGTTCATCAGAGCACGGAACTGAAGAAGAAATAAATGCCGTGATATCTTATTCTCTGACGAGGCCCGCTTTTCTCTTCATCCTGATAATGGGCGTATTTTCATCTGGTAGGAACGTGGCACTAGAAACAATCATGCATTCTTGCATGAAAATATCAGATTCGGTGGTGGGGAAGTAATGATCTATGCTGGCATCTTCATTGATGAGTGGACGGATCTCCATATCATTCGAAATGAAACTCGGACCAGTCACCGATATAGAGATGAGATCCTCAGAAATATTAAAACTCTTACGCTGCAGCAATTGGAGGTGACTTCGTGAAAATGGACGACATTTGAATGCCACATCGTGTTAACCTGATGAAGGGTTTCCTTTTGGAAGAAGGGATCATACAAATGGAATGTCCAGCGTGTTCTCCAGATATGAACTCAGCACAGCATATTTGGAATATTTTAGGCTGCCGAGTTGCTGGACGCCTATCAACCCCACAAAATCTCGAAGAACTGGAAAGAGCTCTTTTGGGAGAGTGAGACAGATTACCCCAGCCCCTCATTACTCATTGACTCCATACCTGGAAAGTGTTAAACACTGCTGGCTGTCAAGGGAAGGCATACTCCTTACTGATACTATTTGTTTTAAGAAAACACCTTTTTTAATAGTTTTTCTCATATCCACAAATTGTTTTTTCCCTCTTGGATATATGCTCGATAAAAAGCCAAACAAATATCATTTGTATGTCATATAATGTACTATGTATATTAATAATGGATCAAAATCAACCAAACAATCTAGGTGTAAGATCAATCCACAACCTCAGTATCCTTAAATTATTTTGAGTAGTGAATATAACATAAAATTTGTTTTTTCCCAAACTTTTTTAATTAGTTAGCATTCTATATTTTAACCAAAGTTTAGTAGAACTTTAATTATCTTAATCGTTTCCAGAATTTTAGAAAAATAAATTAGACACAAGAAGAAAAAGGAAAGAAGCTTAAGAGAAGGAAAGGTCAGAGAAGGGAGAATTTGAGAATGACGTGTCACTTGAGGAATTGAGAAATATTCTTTTAAAAATTCCTGGATGCTCTGAAGTTAGTGCTGAAGATATATTAGAATGAATTATGAGTCGGACACCACGGATTTCAAATTGCAAATGAGGTCAACTTATTGAAAGTGTCGAGGAAGAAGATGGCCTTAATGTGCAAATTGAAGTAGACACAGGACCGTCAGTTAGTGGAACATTTACACTTTTAAAACTGCTTTCAGGTGAATGGAGCGTCATCCCGAACATGATCACATGCCAATTCTCTCTGTCCTGGGGATGCGTGACTTGGCTGCCCGAAAATGGATGGAAGCAGTGAAACAGTTTATTCTGACCGAGATGTTCAGCAAACAATGATTTTCACTTACAGCACTGAAGATATGTGCTATATTAATGAACAGTACTTGTAAGTACGTTAACATGTAAAAGTGTTGCTTTTTATTAAATTCTTTTTCTTTCAAAATAGATAATTTTTTTCCCATTTCCAACATGCAATAATCAATTCAAATGGATCTTTTCTTCTAAAAAAATCCAATTATCTGAATAGGTCCGGTCCCAATTGATTTGGAGAATTGGAGTTCTACTGTACGTTGAAATATTAAATAAATTCAATGTTGTCATTTATTAAGTATCAATAAGAAGTAAGAAAGAGAGTTTCTAAAATATTTGTGAACGCGCGTTGCATATATAAATAAATATAAAAGTTAGCAAGATTTATATTCATTTATACCTACATTTTCAGACGAGATACTAGTACTTAATGGGGATATATATATATATATATTGAATATATATATATATATATATATATATATATATATATATATATATATATATATATATATATATATATATATTGAATATAAATTGGATCGACTTTTTGAATGTCCTAAAAATTGTAAGCTCTATCCGTGACAACTTTCACTGAGTTTTCTGCAATTATCTCTTTTCAAGGGATATCAAAGCAGAGACGTAACATCTATGTATTTCTCGTTTTTCAAAAGCGGTTAAGAAAGGAATTACTGAACTTATTCGAGTCGCCATTAAGAGAATAAGATTTCTATCCCAGCGCACTTGTTTTATAATATCTATCGGGAGCATATTATATAATATAAAATACTATAAATAATATGTTTGTATTTTTTATATTGATAGGACAGTGTCGAAGAAATTAGAGTAGTGTAAGCTCATAGACATAAATTTAAAATTCATGCAAGAGTATTCGATAGAGAAATATTAATAAATGTAATTATAATAAACAACATTACAAATATTGGCATATATGTGTTTATGAGATAGTGTTAGGGTAAACTTTTTGTTCGCAGCACAATTGCTCGACTCGCGTAGTAAAGTCTGATATAACTACTTTCATTTCCTTTTTGACTTTAATTTTTCGAATGATCTTTAGTCTTTATTACAGCAATAGCTGAAAATCCAGCTTTGCATAATATTGACAGGGAACTCTCTTTGCACTTATAATGGGGTAATCAATTCTTATAGAAATCCTTAAATCCAAACAAGCGAATTTGGCATTCAGATTTTTGTCACGAGATCAGCATACTCGTGATCGAATCTCGGGCATACTTGTAATTGAATGGAATGAAGTCTGATGGGAAGAAACTGAGCAAGGTATTATTTCTGAATGCATGACAAGTTTGTTGGAATAATACAATAGAATGCAGCTCTGGATCTATTTGTAAATTGTATGCTGAATTTTGAGTTCTCGACAGCCAATACTTCTCATGAAAAGCTTCTAAAACAACTGGAATTTAGATCAATCTTGATGGGCTGAGAAGGCTTTTATTGTAAGAGTTCACAATTTTGAATTGCTTAGGTGAAGATCGAGAATCAAATCCTGGTAATGCAAAGATAGTGGGAAATGATTACGCTTGGTAATTTGGAAGCAAATCCAATTTTTTATCAATATTCTCTAAATCTCGGCTTCAAAAGGAAATGCAGTTATTTGTAAGAGTATCAATTTTAATGCACAAAATACGAATACAGATTGTTTTGAAATTGCTGATTTATGATCTGATGACGGGGGGAAAACCGAGTATGGGCCGAAATATAGGCAAAAAAATTATGGACTATTTTCGTGCAAAATATGTTGTACATGATAAAAAAAATATTTCTCATTAAAACAATTTAGAATTGAAAATCCATGAGTTAATCCCATATTATTCTGATTATCACTAATATTCGATAAAAAAGAATTTAATTTCTTATTCGATTTTTACTATCTGATTATTGATTAAAGTATGTGATAATTTTATACAGAACTTGGATATATCTGCTTAAAATCTTATGAAAGTTCAACTGTATAAAATTTTAATTATACAGTATTTAATATTATATTTGCAATGAGTGATGATTATTTTAATCTTATTGCATGCATTATTAATCTTATTGTATGTATCGTTTTTATTGTAAATGGGATGAAAGTTTTATTGCATTCTCTACATACTCTGTTCTTTGATACTTAAATGTGAAATTATGGTTGTCGATGCTGAAATACACTTCCCAGTCCAGAGTTGAGGTCTACCAGTTAGGTGAAAGCAGCTGAGTCTTTGAAATTCAGAACCAGAGACCAAGCAAAACTCCCTAATATTTGACCTGCCACTCCCAGAGCTATTATTTTACATAGAGGACATTTTGACACCATTCTGCTTAACCATCCCCAACCGGTGTTCATTAAAAGTGGTTACTTTTAATGAGCATGACGGATCTTTGGTTAAATGGGGATACGAACTCATTGCCTTCCGAATGTGAGAACGACATTTTCATTAACCAAATCACCATGGCGTGGTGATATTATAGTCATAGCCTCGAGATTCTATCCGAATTGACTCAAGTTCTTTTGAAAATGATTAGGATATTCCAAAAGTTTTTCGGCTGCCGCTTTACACTGCCATAAATCTTTCTACAAATGACGTGGTCAACATAGAATCTCACAAACACAATTCTTTTCCTACCCCCATACATTAACAAATGATGATTGGGCCCGACACTGCTTTTAATGTGCATTGGCCTCTTAGAAATGTAGTCTTTTGGTCAGGTATCAAATCTACAACATTTTGGATAGGAAAATGCGTTTCATACCACCAAGCTACCATAGTCCTATCTCGTATCAAGTAAATGAATGACAACGATGTATTTTGCTCTTCTTATAGTTGTGTTTGGAAATGCTCTATATTATTGCATACTAGCGAGCCAGATGTCACAAGGCGTAGTTTTTTTAACTGAAAACAGAAAACCTGTTTGTAGCTGTGGGAGAAAATGACCGTTTGAAAAATAGATTTATTTACTATTTTCTTAGCTTTGTTCAAAATGTTGTTTTGCATCAGGAATGAAGATCTCAAATTTTTATCCACTGGAAAAAAATTGAATGAATAGTTGTGTGATGCCTTAAAAATTCCCTTCAGTTACGAAATTATAAAATATTCAAATCAGAATTATTTCCATCCACGTTCCAGTACATTTCGTATCGGTGGCTTATAGGGAAAAACGTAAATAAGTGGGCTACTATTTGCGAAAGCAATACTTTTTTCAAAAATTATAAATATCGATATTATTTTTAAAGAAAAATTACTATGACATTTTGGAATTATTTTTATCCCCAGCAGTTACAAATAGGTGACAATATTATTTGAGGAAGGAAAGTACCCACACGTTTCCTTCTTGAAGTGAGCAAAAGAGTAGTACCAGAAAGGAATCCCTTAAATGAAATCGGCCATGTTATTACAGGGAGATCAAACCAGTACTCATTATACTTGAAATGAACAATGGGATTACAAATGCTATAGTTCGAATTTCAAAGTAAAGCATTTAAATGTATGTCTAGATTTAAATTATGGACTTTCCATTTATCCGTTCTTAATTTAAACCCCGGAACAAACTCCTCGAACAATCAGAATAAGGATTTTATTTACATAGATTTTATCCCTAACAATCACTACTAATATTTTTTTAATACCCTACTATAATTTTAAACTTTTGTTCACAAAATTATCGCTAAGCGTTTCATTAACATGTATATTTTTCTTCGAATCTTTAAATATAAACACGAAACAAAAGAGAGCAAATACTGCTTGCAAAATATTTTTAGAAGAAAAATTCGATAAAAAAAGTAAATTTTTCTCTCTATCTCGACTATTGTTTAATAAAATTTAAATATGATGGTTTAAATACAATAACGTTTATTAAAATAATTATTATTGAAATATCATCAAGGTCCATACATTTTGGTGAAGAGAGTTTGTAGATTGTCCTTTTTAATTATACTTTTGAAACTCTTTCTTTGAATATAAAAGACTGAACACGACGTAAAATAAGTCTAATATTGATTTCAAAATATTATTTGGTAAAATAATTCAAAATTCAATAAAAAAAATAATTAAAAAAATAACATATAATTTTATAATAACTGTTTAATATCGACATAAAATTTAAACATAAAAACAATTATTTTTATTTATTAAAATATTAGAATATTAAAAAAAAAATTGCATTTTAACATAATATTGTTTTAAACCTTATTTTCTAATTTATTGCATAATCAAACTCCATTACTCCATTATTGTTGTGTTAAAATGATATTTATATTACTATGATTTATTATTCAAGCCAACTCATTTCTTCTCATGAAGATATTCTTATTTGACGGGAGTTTCTAATACGTGAGGACATACCTTAATGTACTCGATGATAAAATATTTGTATATTGCATGAAATATACTTCTCCGTTCGAGAACTAGAGAACCTTCTCGGAGCCACAGTACACATTCGAGGAAGATTGAAAAGTAGAATGTTGATTGCAGAGGGCAGAACAACGGATCGTTGGAGTGTGCTCGACTTGTAACATCACTTTGTTCAATCATTTGGGTACAAAAGCAAGTTTCCTAACCTTCTTCGTGCGGGGGCGTGGGAAAGTATTGACCAAGACCAACGTCACGAATCAGTCTTGCTGTGACCTTGTTTCATCTCTCCCACAATAATCACCTTTTTTAGGTTATGAAATGGGCCGCAAGCGATAACTGTTTCACAAGGGCTCCTGAATGTTCTCTGAACGGAATCGACCACTGCTCCAATCAATACATTATGGAGATGACATTTTTTTTTCATGACAAGTCAAAATTTACTTATTAAATTATCGAATGAAATGTTGCAAATGAGAGGGTTAATGATTAGATAACTTTATTAGGTTATATAGCCATTCATGTCTGCAAAAATGTTAACGCTAACTACGATCATAATTGACATAATTAATTGATTCTCTAACTATTAAGAAAAAGTGAGACTAATTATTGATAGCGTTACAATTTTTTTTTCTATTTGAGAAAATAGCAAGATTTTAACATTTAAAAAAGCGTTTGCATAAATCTTTGAATTACACACAACTGGGACATTATTTCTAGCTAGAAGTCTATAAAATTAATAAAACATTTCTTATATATATATATATATATATATATATATATATATATATATATACATATATATATATATATATATATATATATATATATATATATATATATATATAAAATTTTGTTTTCGAGACTTAATATCAAAAATTCAAAAATTATATAATAGTCTAAAACTGTTTCATTCGATTTCTCTATTTTAAAATAGTGTTTCTTAAAAGTATGGCGATCTTATTTATAACAGAGTTCTAAATATTACGGGGGTACCACTCACTATTTTACCGAACAATATCACTGGATAGGGGATATACTGCTTGCTCCTTGTATTAGTTCTTCATACATTTGGTACATCTTTGGCTGGGTTTGGTTTGTTTTTCGCTCTATGATCACTTTTTTCACAAGAGGACTGATTCGAGTGGGATCAACTTGTGTAAAGTGGATTCCAATCCATACAAACATCTACGTTCGAGGTGGGAGTCGATCTCTCGAAGTGTTGAATTGAAGGACTCCAAACTTTCAATTGCTTGTTATGTTGGTGAGCGTTAGATGCAAGTTATTGATTCCAAATATTCTCGAAAAATACTTAACAACTGGACAGTAATAATTAATAACTGAACACTCGAAAAATAACTGGACAGTAATTTTATAATAGCTTCCCTCACAGAATTCAAATTTCGCGTATTTTTATTTAATTTCCCATTTATTTCCGTTGTGTAATTTTCATTTGCACTGAGGTCAATGTTTTTCTATACTGTGATCATACCTTACTTTCTTAAGAAAAGTAATGAAGAGCTGTCTGCATTTCGGCAGAAGATTGAGAAATTGTGGATAACATATTTATATTTTCAGAGACTTTAACATGAGTGGAAAAAAAATTCACCTTTGAAACAGACACAGTTACACTTTCCGTACTTTTTTCCTTTAAACTGGAACTAACTTTTAAATTGATTTTACAACTAAGTTTTATACCCTGGCAAAACTACTTCCGATACCATTTGTATTTTTATTTAATTATTTTTTTAGGAAATCTTATTCTTCGAATATTATATCAGACTTGTAAATGTCTTCCAAGCCTTTTTAATTGAATTGGACTTGACAGTTACTCCATACGTTTCATATTACTTGAATTACACTAGTGTTTAAAGTCACATCAATAATATCCTTCAAGTGTGAAGATATGCTTGCTCAATATGATCCAGTACATCAATTAACCACCCTTTAAAAAAATTAAATTAAGTGAAGATAGAAATAATGTTTTATTGAAATTTTATCTGTATCTAAAGCAAGTCCGAAATGCCCCAAAATAATTGGTTTATTGTCAAGTAGAAAAAACTGTGATTTAAACCTTTTGAGGTGAAACTCTTTTCCCCTGGCAATATTCTTAATATTTGATTAGATATTTAAAAGTTAAGGACTATTGTAAGAGGTTTTTACCATTTTCAACGTTCATAGTGCCTTCTGAGGAGAGATTTAGTTCCGAAGTTAAGAGAGTGGCAAGAGAACTCTTTTCACCACAAAATTTTATAATCTTGTTGTGAAAGGAAGATTTTTAGATAATACTGTCACATAAATTTAACTAATTAGGCATTCATTTTGTTCTAAGAATTTTAATTTGAGTGGCAGAAGATGAAGTCATGGGAAATAACATATTCATATAAAATGATCCTTCGGGACTTTTATTTTAGAGTGGTGATTTCATTCTTTGAAACAGAATTTCGAGAATGAAGATGTTTAGCTTCTTAAATTAGGGGGTTAGACATTTCCTTAGAAAGGGTCAGCTGTATTTCATAAAGTCCGTTCTCCGTTTTCACAACTTAATTCTCGAAATATTCCATCAACAAAAATGACAGAAAACACATCTTGATAAATTGCATTTAGATGAAGAAAAAAAGTTAAGTAATTATCTATTATTTTTAAAATTAAATTTTTGAAACCTTAATATCAAAAATATTTAAAATGTCATAATTTCCTTCTATAGTAAATATTCCCGTGAGCTACTTATAATAAATTAGCGGACTGCATGTGAATCAATTTGAAATTTTCTTTGTCTTTGTACAGTAAAAAATATAATTTTTCTTTTTAAAAAATATTTTAGTTGACTTTGTTGTTTGCAGAACTAATTCTGAAAATGAAACTAATTTTTAAAATATAAATTATATTAATTATTTGGTGAAATGAAACATTGTATAATTGTGCTCATCAAAATTCTGAAGGAAATTTGAATGTTCAAAATAAAAAAGTGGTTCACTTTATTTCCTTTAGTAAGCAAAACATGAGTATTTTCTTATGCACAGTTATACATCAAATTTCAAAACGCAATTCGAAGTGTATTACAATTTATAAATTTGATTTTCATTATTTTAAAGTGGCACAATATTCTACATTATTGATACGAGGGTCGCCTTTTAAGTTTTTACAAAATGTAGAACAAGAAAAAAGAATTTTAGGAAACAAACTATTTTATTGCTTTTCAAATTATTCGCCCTTAAGATTTATTCGCGTTTCCATCCGTTCAAAACAATTCTTGAAACAGTTTCTCCACTCTGAAGTAAATATTTCAGAAACATGGTTTTGGAAGAAATTAACAACTTTTCAAGGTGATGAAAACCGCTGCTTTTTCAATTTTTGTTTGACATAAGGAAACTAGAAATGGTCGATAGGTGACAAATCAGGAGAAAATGAGAAATGAAACATTAATTGGAACTTTTTATCATTCAAATAATCCCCTGTTTCACGTGCTGTGTGTTCACAGCTGGTGTTGTCGTGAGTAAGAATGATGAGCTAATTTTTGTTGTTTCTCATGATTTCGTTGATGATTTTTGGCAAACAAATTTCTGTACACCATTTATCGTAAGCAGTTTTTCGATCCTCTAAAAAAATAGTTGCAAAATGTGTGTGCCCCGCAATACTGAAGAAACAATAATTGATTTCTTAAAAATTCTTCGTGAACGAACAACTTTCGTAGGATTCGGTTCATCTGAAAACACCTAAATAGTAGATCGTAGCTTAATTTCTGGCTCATACTATATATCCATGTATCGTCATTTGTAACGATGTGATATACAAGTTTTGCAGTTCCCAATTTGAATTTTTTTTCAACATTTCCGTATACCAATCTGCACGAGCCTTTTTGAGTTTCTATCAAATTGAATGGAAACCATATGGAACAAATCTTTTTAACAGCAAAATGAATCCAATGGAAACCTTCACTAGTTATTTCCCATTTTCACCCCTTGCTTCTTCAGAACACTCACTGTAAAAAAGGCAAGGAGCAAATTAATTCCAGTTTTGTGAAATTATGTATGTTTAATTATCAAGACATCTCTCTCTCTCTTATATATTAATTTATTTATATTGAAAATTATATATAGAATGTGTAAATTCTTGACATATTTTTGATATTTTTATAATTTTTTTCAAAATATTGAAAACTATCATTGCTTTGAATATAATATAATTATATATTTAAAATAAATATTTGTGTGTGAGATAATTTTTTAAATTAACTATAAATCTTTAAATAAATAGCAAGCAAATTATCAATCCAATTAAAATAGTATTAAAATCTATTTCATATAAATTATTTAATGAAAAACAAAAAGTATAATGATGCATTCTTGAATCTTTAAAAATCTAAACTAATTCTGCAATGATATTTAATTTCTATTATATATATATATGTATATATATATATATATATATATATATATATATATATATATATATATATATATATATATATATATATATATATATTAAAAATCTATTACACCTAAGCAGCCTTATCAACATAAAATATGTACCAAAATTACTCTGTTTCAATTATATAAATTAAACACAAGAATTATAATATTTTCAATAATATTAAATACAATATATTTAAATGCACAAAATGTTCTGTGTATTTTATCCAAATTAATTTAAAAATACATTTAAATATAAAAAAAAAGAAAATTTTGAATTTCGTTCCATTTCCTTCTCTTAAAAAAAATCCATGTTTAGTATTTATACAAATTATAACTCACCTTAGGTTTTTCAAACGTTTTGTAAAACGTATCACTTATTTCCTAGAATAGAACATATTTTTATATTTGTAAAAATTAGTTCTTTCTTTTGAATCCCACAGATATTTTCAATCTATATAATTTCATAAAATTAATAAACTTTCTAAAATTTTGTAACAATGTTACTTTACATAAAATATTTTTTTAATTTTATCATCCTTCATAAATAACTTAATTAAGTTTTAATCAATAATTTAATAAAAATGTAATATTTATAATTTTCAAAAATTAATTTAATGACTTTTGCGAAGATTTTTCATGAACTTAATCTTCATCATAAAAATATTGATAAAAGTTAATCGCAAACATTATCTCGAAGGGAGAAAAAAAACAAAAGAATAAGGTGAATAATTTGCTTTGTCGCTGGTGCTCTGCCAGATACTTCTAGCTTTCTGGAAAACTTAAAAATTCTCTCGGAACGCCTATTTTGTGACGTTTTCTGACGTCACTTGTTCGCCGAAGTTTTTCCGGAATCAGTTTTTCGCTGAATTCTTCACCGTTTTCCCCTGGCCTAAAATACGCCGCCAACTTCTAAAATGCCACTGATTCCAAGGTTTAAAAATAAAAAATATATAAAAAAAGGATATTTTACAAATTTCCTGAAAATAAATTTCAGTAGGACTTTATATTGGTTGTTTGTGAAAGCTTTAAAACAAACTATGTAATAAATATATAAGAAGAAATTTAATAAATCTTTCTTTAGGAATTTCAAAATGGTCTTAAAAAGTAGTCATTACGTTTCGTTTTAATTTAATTAATTCCTAATTCGATTTCTCGATCTGGTAAAAAAGGGAATTCCTTCAACGTAACATAGGAAAAATTATGGGCCGAATTGTCGACGCGACATTTAAATTGAAGACCGAAATTTTCAATAATGACTCTTAGAATATCTTGAAAAAAGCATTTATTCTATCGAAATCATAAACATTACTCGACGAGAGCCGGATGCATTCTAAAAATAGTTTTAAAGTTACACATTAACGCGAGCAGTCACATGACCCGAAGCAAGAGCAAAAACTGCGATCTGGTGACGTCACTCGCTTCTTCTCTGGTTATTGATTGTTACAGTAATCCTAAGAAATAAACTCGAAAGAATGAAGTGGATATTTCGTAAAACTGAAATCATTTTAAAACTACAAATTTTTTGCTAAATTGACATGTTAACCATTCTACTTTGAGATGAATAGCTTTGTTGGTGTAAACTATCAAAAGACACTTGATCACCCCATACATACTGAATGTCGCAGGACTTTCTGTAGAGAGGGGACCTTATACACGTGCACACGGGAGAAAACCCCAAAGATTAGAGACAATTCATCATGCCGTGATTTCTTTTATATGATAACGTAAACTGGTGGCAGCAAATGTGGCTTCATTTTCTATATTAACTATAAACTGTAGACTGCATCACTTAATGGGCATGAGGAAATCCACTAAGACATAGATCACCGTTTCTCAACATTTCATATTATTCAAGCCCCAATTTTCAATCATAACTTTGGTCACTCCCCCTCTTGTGTACAATAAAATGTAAACAATAATAATGTATTTTGAGTATGTTAGCGCTAAATCCACATTACGAATTTTATTTTAAACCTTACAAACTACTAATACTGAGCATTTTTTGACGTTTGGCAACACAGATTTTCAGCATTGACAAAAGAATCCGGTGCCATTTTACACTAGAATCTGCTCTTGTGTCAACCATGTTGGACATTCTCTTGGTTTCGAGAGAAATTCCGATTTGTCTCGAACATATTGGATTATGTAGAACATTCCGTCTCGAATATTCGCAGATATGAGCACATTTTTTCTTATAGGGAAAAGGAGGATGTTCGATAATGCCAGTTTCAATTTCTGGCAGTCTAATTCGAGTTGATCTTTTTATCTCTAGCGAATCTATTTGAATGTGTATGCCATATATGTTTTCGTGTTAATTGCAATTCCCCGCATTAAATATTCAGGTCAGCAGACTTTTGCAAAATCAAGATTTTTTTAGGCAGGCGTAAGCGAGTATAAGAAAATCAAGCACCATTAAGTATACAGGCGAACATGGTTCCGAAAATAAAACCAAGAAAATTGTCTCAAGAATACTTAAATTTTGCATTTACTAGTTTTGAAACCAGAAGACAATTTAGTAATAAATTCCTTTTTGAATTTTGGACAGAAGTCGATAATAAGTTGTTGTTACTAAAAACATAAAGGACATTATTTCGTATTCTATACCACTTTCAATATCCTATTTTTGTGAAGCTGGATTTTCTGCGGTGGATTCTTTGAAGAAAAAATGCAGATCTCAGCTAAAGAAAGGAAAAAACGTTGCTCTCCTTTTTTTGAGAAACAGCTCGGCAAGGCAGACAGACTATACAAAGTTTTAAATCATTTTAAATATTATAATTATAAATTTGTTTTAATTATAATATTTATAATTATTTAAATAATTATAAATTTACTATAATTTAGTAATAACATAAAAAATAATGTAAATGTATTACAATAATATGTAAATATAATAATTATATTAAGTTTAATGTATATATATATATATATAAATAATTACACAAATTTATACTATAATTTAGTAAGTTTTAATTAATTTCTAAATCAAAATTTACTAAATTAAGTAAAATAATAAAAGGTTTTGATATATATATATATAGTAGATAAAATAAAAAAAAGTATTGGCAATTGCCTATAAATGATCATATTTACTGACAAAGTATATTTACAAATTTTATTTTAACATAACGATTACAGAAGGAGAAAAGACAAAACAAATATAACGAAATTTTCATTTCAATATTTTTTTAGTCAAAATCTGCGAGAAAATCCAAAATTTACATGATAAAAAAAAGTATTGACAAAATTATGAGCGAAAACAAAATCAGTATATGTTTAGTACTTTGTATGCATACCTTCTGCATCTATAACAGCTTGTAAATTTTATTTCTCATTAGGTCTTTGTTATACTGTGTTGGGAATTTTGTGCCACTCTTGCAAGAGTAAGTGTTTGAGGTCGTCTTTACTTAAAATTTTGTTTTCTGATTTCTAGATCCAGTAAATTTTCAATTTGATTGATGGCAGGCGATTGAGGTGGGGTTTTTAACTGGCGAGGAGCATTGTAGAGTAGCCACTCACGGGTGAGATTCACTGTATGCTTGGCGCCATTGTCTTGTTAAAAAACGAATGATGTTCCCAAGCCAAGATTTTGGACAATGATTTTTGAGTTGGGGAGCAAAATGTTAATGTATGTACGAGCTGTCATAATACCATCAATAAAATGCAGGTTGCTAACTTCATTAACTGTCATATAGCCCCAAACTAAGACGTGTTTACAGTAGCAGTTAAATTTTGCTCTTCCAATTCAGTATTTGACCTCCTCCACACATTTCGTCGTCCAACTCTGCCGAAAATGTTAAACTTTGATTCGTCGGAAAAAATTACTGTGTTCCAAAACTCTTCAGATAAATCAACGTGAGATTTTGCGAAATCTAACCTCTTTCTTAAATCTATTTCCGAGATGAATGGTTTCTGTCTAGCTGCCCTTCCATAATAACTGCTCTCGTGTAAAACATTCCGTACAGTCTGTACGCTGAAAGTCATTTGCGAAGGGAAAGCGACATCTCTGGCTATCTCAGGTGCACTTATTTTAGTGTTTTTCTAAATCTTGTGTTAATAATGACACGTTCTTCTCTTGTAGAAAATATTCGGGGTCGTTCACTTCTAGTCTTATTTTCCGTTAATCCTGTTTCCTTGAACTTTTATACAACACTTCTGACACTAAATAAACTTTTATATTCAACTGCATTCCTATAGCACGATAAGTTAAACCTTCATTTCTGAGCCTAATAATAGTATTTTTAATACTAACGTCCAACTCCTTCGATTTCGAAGTCATTTTACTGCAGTAATCGCAAAATAATCCATAGACACTTTTAGAGTAGTTTTGCAGACTTCATACCAGTATAGAGTTTCTTATCAGTCGAAACACATGACTTCAATAAAACAAAATTTGCATAGCAGTTTCAAAACTTTTCCAATACTTTTTTGGCATGCAAATTTTCGTTTTTGAAAAATAAAAAGTCATAGAAAATGCAAGTTAAAATAAAATTTTTACTATTTTTATGTATCTAAGATGTTTTATATTCAATTACGACAGCTAAAATTGCATAACATTTTATTTATTTGTCAATAACAATAAATTAAAGCAATTGCCAATACTTTCTCTCTACTGTATATATATACATATATATATTATAGTTAATTATTAATTAGTTAATTAATAAAATTATGCAAAAATGTTGTTTTTTGTTAGTGTATGTGCCTTTCAGTCTGTAAATAATTTTTTTAAATAACATTTTCTTTTGGATACGTTCACGCCCTCGCTTTGTGAGCTCATGCCTTTTAAGGAGTCGTGCCCTACTGGTTGAGAATAAGTGAAATATAGATGATTGAAAAAATGTGATTGAATACAATGAATCACAAATGTAGGCATAATGAGGTCAAAGAATTTGGATTGGATAATATGAATGGTTAGCACATGGGTCTTTCAGTTACCAGTTCATGAGTTTGATTCCACATTAGGTTTGAATATTTGCTATGAGGATCCACTTTAAACTGTAGGTTTCAATGTAATTAGTACTTGTGGGATAAGTATCTACTGTTTAGAGACAAATAAACACACAAACTTGAATGTCAAAGAAGTCAAGTGACAGTAAGCGTTTCTTGAACTTGAGTCTCTTTCAAATGACGAAGTCAACATCTCAGCTGGAAACTCCATTCCTCTCTCATCGCAACAGAGAAAGCTATTCAACTTGATTAATACGTAACGTACACAAATCCCTTCTCATTGATTACTGCAAAGAAATTAAATGAAGCCAATCACTCAGCCGTCTCTCTCTCTGTTCAGATAAAAGAGAGTAATTTTCCTCTGCGATATTCAGCCATCCTAGACAATCAGTTCCAGAACTTTAATAAGAGCGCACACACTCATTACCAAAAATTTTTTATTTATGATTGAATTAAAAATCAATTTAGACAGTCTTACACACCTTTCAGAGTATATAATGTCAAAGAGTATTACAACTGAATAAAATTAGATAAAATCCAACTAACAAGAAAGAGGAAGTGTTTCCAAGCTTTACGCAGAATTGTCATTTGCTACCCGGCTGTCTGAGGGTAGATGAAATGGCTTATAACTATATGGCGATGGAACTGATGTGTGAAGAAAGGGACAGAATTATATTCCATTTAATTCTATTGAAAAATAATTCGTTTTACATTTTTACTTTAATCATATTTTATCACAATTAGCGTCTGAAATTGAAGCACATTTTCAAATAAATAGCGCCTGAGAGTAACCTATTCTAATGAGGATCACTTTACTAAAGACAATAAAAATAGAGCCAGAGCATTTTAAGCAGTCAAGTGTTGATAAAATAAAATATATAAATCCAAGATGACGGGTTTTGTTCTCTCGCAGGCAAAAACGAAGACATATATTTTCTTTACTCACGATATTTCTTGATCATGACAGGCATTCAATTTGTGCACAGTGAAAATTATAACACAACTAAGACATTAACCCTTTATTATCCGTATCCAAAGAGCTAAAAAACTTCCATGTCTGTTCTGTCTACCATAATTTCATAATAGCTTGAAGATATGAGCAATAAAATCTCAGTATGTGATCAGTTCAACAATTTAGAGCAAATTAATTAGCTTCTTACTTTTAAAAATATCTTCAAACCTCAAAAATTTTTAATACATGTAAGTATAAAGAAAGAAAGCTGTTGCAAATGCTTTTACGGATAGCTAATAGGAAGTTATGTATATTTGTGTGTGTGTGTCTATATATATATATATATATATATATATATATATATATATATATATATATATATATATATATATATATATATATATATATATATATATATATATATATATTCATGGCTTTTATTTCGTACCTTTAATATGTTCCTTAATAACAACAATTTTGAGTCAAAGGGTTGCAGATTGCTACCAATAGTTTAATGAGTAAGTGTATTGGAATATTGTGATACGGTATTGTTAACTGAAAAGCCACTTAATACAGCCTATGACCCAAAACCCGTTGAGTTTAAAATGGCTTAAATAAGTGAACATATCTGGATTTAAAAACGAAACATTACAACTTCATATAAATTGTTGATAATTAAATCGAATGTGAAGATAAGACTGAACAGCAGATGGGTAAATCCTCGCTCAACAGACGAAGGCAGTAGATTAGATACCAGGCACAATGGGACGTGCTTGAAAGAGTTTGTGCACCTTTCTCTGCCCATTCCAGAAAAGGCGGTTGCGAGTTCATCAGTTAAACGTGATTCAAACAACATTGGCAAATTTCAGCTTCTTGGTCATCTGAAATTAGCAGTCTGAAAAATATTACGCGCTGATTTAATACAGAAATGTTTACTCTTAATACAGGTGTGTATTCTTAAATATTAAAAATAATAATAAAATCACAGATTATTTATTTTGTATATAAATAATATAATTTTTTATAGATGTTCATAAATACATTTGATTGAAAACTATATTGTTGTTAAGAAAAATGAAGAAAACAAGTTTTGTGCTAACAATGATCTCTATAATCCGAAGAAACGACGAATGTAAAGCAACCTCATTGTATGAAATCTCCACTGGTGTGTTGCTGAGGGGAGAAATGCGTATCAGCGCAAGTGTCGACTTTATCAATTGTGATTGTGCTTATAAATAATGAGAAATTTCGCTGTTTGGTGATTCGGAGAGACGGGGAATTTTTTTTTATTATTTATTTTGCAGGTATTTCATATAATATCTAGTTAATTTAGATATAATCCAGACTTATTTTATCATGTATGGGGTGAATTTTTACATTGAAGACTCAAGAGTATAATTAGAAGGATTTATGGATTGTACTTTGGATGTGGAGTTAGGACCAAGGTAAGTTCTGTGCTTCACATATGTACCGCAATTTAGGTTTCAGAAATCGGAGAATCAATTTACAAGAGAAACGCAGTAGAATTAAGTTTGCAGTTTGGCGGGAATGGGCCAGTTAAGTAACGGATTGTTACTTTTGTTTGAAAAAGGTCAAAGGGTTTTCTTCAAAATCCAAACATTATACTCTGTATCGAAACTCACACTCCCCTATAAAACTATGACGATTGACCTAAGAGATCCAGATCATTCCATCTAACTATCTGCATCAATGACATACGCACATCACGAAATCGCTTCGGTAGAGCTCAATAAAATTTCGTGCAAGAATTAAAGGTTTCTTAAAAAAAACTGAGAAATGCTGGATTCTTAACTCAAGGTTCGAATCTATTAAAGAAAATTGTCCATTCCGAAGATAAAAAAGAATTTTATAGACCATTTTGTTGAGATACATGAGTTTACTTGTGGCCTCAAGCAGTGAGGCATCTGTTCATTGACGTAAGTACATATACAAAACACTCCCTTGTGGACGAAATGTGTTCGTTGATTGTTTTGTATTATCTTCTACAAATACGTAAGAAGCGTATATAGTTATGAGTCGATACTTAACATAATTTAATACATGATATTCAGATGGGGCATTTTGGAAAGATTGAAAAGTTATGGTGAAATCGACAGTCGTGCTGTGGGAATATATTGAATTCTACTACTTTTTTTTCTCTCTCTCTCTCTCTTTCTCTCTCTCTGTGGTTAGGACCGTCTTGGCAGAAAGAAGAAGTGACTTCATTCTTGCAATTAAAAACTTATCACCCGAACTATTTGGTCTCAATATGTCTTTCTTTCTTTCATTATTGCACATTAAGACTTAGTTTTAGTTCTTTGGCTATTGCACTCTTTTTTTTAAACACTTGGATGAAAATATTTGTAGACATTGAATTGCGAAAGAGAGATTTTTTACCATTCCAGGAATAAATTCAAAAATTTTAGTTAGGTAAATATCAATGATGGAGTTTTTATTAGCTCACAAATTAAATCAGTCTCTTTTGATAAAGAATTAGAAAACAAACTGAGAAGCTGAGAAAGCATCTTGGCTGGCAATTAAATCAATGTGGTCCTTAAAAATGAGGAAGCTGAAACTGTGAAGATTTTGTTGATAACTCAGTGGAAATTCTTTTGAGATACGGATTGCAACGGGTTGAGCATTAAAAGTACACTTCTTTGAAATTAAATATTCTCTCAATTTCTGGAACAATTTCTTAAAGATAAGCATAGAGAAAAGTTGCACCAGGACTTCTGTTTGAAAAGCATTTCAGTGGACAGTGGAATTGAAGTATAGAGTGGACAGTGGAATTGAAGTATAGAGTGGACAGTGGAATTGAAGTATAGAGTGGACAGTGGAATTGAAGTCAGATTATTTATAGTCAGTTATCAGAAACATGCCAAAAGATGCCTACTAGAGGAAACGGCCAAATATCATTTTAGCGTTTATTTTTTCGATTATCATGTCTTTGTCACATTTCTCAGTTTCCAGTTTGTATCAACATGCGAAATGTCTGCAAGGTGTGTCATTTTAGATTTTATGTATGAATTAAGCACGCTTTGTCTGTTTAAAATCCAATAGTTTTATCTAAAAAACTGAAAAAAATTCCAATTTTTTGTTTTTGTACAGTGAAAATATCATTTATCTTTCAAAAATGTTTATTTTTAAACCAAGAGTTAATTATTTTTTTAAATGAAGATTTTTAAACTTCAATAAATTCAGTAAGTCATGCAGATGTGTAATTTTAAAATAAAGATAGTCGAAAAAAAAAATTTTTTTAATTATAAAATTTTAAATTATTTTGTGTGTTATTACTATTTTATTTCTCCATAAGTAATGCAGTTTTAAATACATAATTTGTAACCGGACCTGACTCACCAACTTAAGCGAGCCTTTGCTTCTAGTGAAATGGTAATTTCCTTTCAGGAGAAAATTGCTCTTTAAGAAATATAATCCTATTTACTATTTTTAACAACCATTTACCTTGCCTTGTTTAAAACCCTGGTTTTTGCAAAATGAAATGATATTTTTGAGATAGAACAGATAAAGACAAATCAAATGAATCTTGGAAAAAAATTATACTATGCTGTTGTATTATGGTAAGAAGGGAGATCCATTATCGTGCATATTTCTGCTCAATCGATTGTATTTGGATGACAATTTTGAAAGGAAAAAGAGAGCCATATTCCTCCGTTCGTGAAGCAAACAAAGTTCCAGAATAATGTGCATCATGAAATAAGCTTATTAATTCCTTGAAATAAGCTTTAATTATGGTTTAAATTAATCATAAATGCTAAAATCGAAATTTTGAAATAAAGTATAGCTTATATTTTATTTTATTTTTATTAAAGGATCCAGATACAAGTTTTGATACAGCCATTTTCAATTTATGCCCGGACAAAAATTCAGAAGACAATATAATGAAGATTTTATTTATATAGATAAATATCTTCGAAAACAAATATTCATAAATAGCAAATAATTTCTTGTTTTAATCTTGAATATAAAAGATATCCCCATAATATTATCATTGAACTTTACGTATCATTATTAAATGTATAAAAAATATTATTTTATGGAAATTTCGATGATAATTTATGTGAATAATTTAATTTAGCAAAACATTTTCTATTATAAGAAATGCTCATTTTCGGGGAAATCAGTCCTTAATAAAAGTAAATGAATCAAAAATAGTTTCACGCAAATACAAGAAGAATAGTACAAAAGCATTAAATAGAAGAATGGTACAAAAGTAATTAAAGACATATAAAAAGCAAAAAGTAGTGAAAAAAATTACTGAGAAACAGTCATTAAAACCTAAAGGCAGAAATTCTAGAGTAAACAAGAAAACCGTTTCTTATATTTTCGATGATGAAACTTGTATTAAAGTCGATCTTACATTGGTTGATTTTCAGTATTATACGAAAAGTGAATCTTCAGTTGTTAACAAAAATTCTTGAAGTATTTGAAAAGAAATACATCGCGCGCGTTTTATTGGATGTTTGTTGATGAGCAATAATTAGTAATTGAAGGAAAAGTTAATTAGGATATTCAAATATGACAATATACATATGTCAAATATGACAATTAAAATGAATTTGTAAATCTAATATATGCCATGCAGATTTAAAATTATGAAAACTGCTTATAATTAAATTTATTTTTTTTTTTTTTTTTTTTTTTCCTAAAACTGACGATTATCAGTCTTTCGATTATAGACTATTGATGCTGTAAACGATTTTTAAAATGGTATTTATAAACACGAATGATAAATAATAAATAAGAATTTTTAATAACCATTGCTTGAATGCGAAAAGACTCCTCTGTTGTTAAAACATTGACCCAGAACACTTCATTTTTAATCATCCTAAAATATGAAAAATCGAATGTCATGTTTATAATTTATTGATAAAGCTAATGATGGATTTAATAATTTAAGAGAAAAAGATATACGACTTCAAACCCATATTTAAAATAAAATTCTTCATAACTTACAATAATAAATATAAGCCTACATACATTTTACAAGCTTTTAATCTTATAATGAAGCAGTATTTTATTCTTTTTTTAAATTTTAAAGATATGTAAGAAAAATGCTATGTGAAAAAAATCATGGAACAAAATTCCTTACTTTTAGAAAGTAAAAGTGCTCGTTGCCATGGTAAATGTGCCATAAAAATTGAAGCCTAGTCATTAATCTTATGCGAGCGTATAATTAGCATTGCATGGCTAATTTTCAGTGGTATTTAATCTTAAAAGCCGGCAGAAAATTAGACAAGACCACCATAATTAAAACCGTGTTGTGTCACAATATAATGACATCTACCGATCTCTGGGAAGGAGAGCTGTCCCATTTCACTAACAGAAAACCTATTCTTCCGTCCATTCTTCAGACGTTCATTTAGAAAAGGCTTAAGGGTGTGAATGATTTCAATAATACTGAACCGAAAATTTCAGATTGGCATAAAACAGGGATATCATTCAGCTGGCCATTGAAGAGTCAAATTATTTTACAAGAAGTATTTTAATTCAAATAAGCTCATAAATTTATTTACTGTATATTAAAACTAGCTGTTATGTGAGGGTTAAATTTTATTTCAAAATCATATATATATTACTCTTTTTTCGAAGAAATGAATGTTTTATTTTCATTTATTTATTTTTCATTTCGCGCAATTCAAATGAAGTGACACAAAAATTCTGGTTTAAGGTTTCTTTTGTGTTACATTTAATAATTAGTATTTAATCTATACTTTTTGTAAATTTGTATCATTTTTATCATTATCATAATGATAATTAGACGCATTATAGTGAATAGCCCCCCCCCCAAAAAAAAACCCTTAAAGGTACCATAAGGTCTTTTTAATATCCATGCACATTTTGCTTCCCATGAGGATTTTTCAAAAAATGTGATTTATATTTATGATCTTAGAAAATTCTCCTAAATATAGGGTCCTGGAAAATTCACAAGCACCCACAACCTTTCAGAAATGTATGCATCCATCTCCCATTATCCAACAATAGCTAATATTGAATTGGGATCTTCTTTCCAAAGGGGGGGGGGCATTATTTCCATTAGAAAACGGTGATCGCATATCTTATATTAAAATCACAGAAAAGGCATTAAAATTACATAAATTACATAAGTGAATTAAGTTTTCTTTGATTAAAAGTATGAAGATCGGAAACTGTCTTGAATTTTCTTTTATTACTTTAGTACATTTATGTAATTTTTGTCTCTATTTATTTATCCATTCTTAATTTTCTTAATGTTAGAATCTGGTTTTAACTAAGTATCAGTGATAATGATTTATTGACACAAACCTTAAGACTTATTTTCAGTGATTGTGCTTTAAGAGTGCATCAGATATCGTCTTCCAAATCATATTATGCTACGATCGAAACATACTAAAAATGAACATGAAATTAATACATTCAAAAGTACTTACAAATTATTAGATTAAAAAAAAACAAAAGATATAAAAGTATTTATAGTTTGCAAACATATATGTTTCTTTAAAATTTTACTTTATATTATCAACAAGTCTGGAATGCAAGCCTAAGAGAAGCTTTTTTCTAACTCGGTTAGCAGCAATAATCAATTAAAAGACTAAGTGGCAAAAATCAATGTGATAAATATATTTCAAACATTTTTTATATAGTAAAAATTAGTTTTTATAATTGTCATTTGATACTTAATTGACAACTTACATCTGGCACAAGATAAGATGAGTTCTAAATTACTGCCTAGCTTTTTATAGATTGTTCAGATGATTTATTCAACATTTTCCGATCTTTATACTTTGCAACAGAAGAAATATTAGGTAACAACAAAAGAATTTAACAATTTAGACTATCTATAATTTCTTAGTCCAAAACTTAAACTATTATAATTTTCTCTTTGATGAAATAGCTATTTGTCACCATTATCTTGTTGTTATCTAATGTATATAATAATAAATAAAAACTATTTTGTTTATCAACAAAATAGTTTCTGATTTTGTTGAAAATTGATATTACACATATAAATGTTTGGTAGCAAGATGCTTATCATATAGGACTACAAAAGCTCTTTAACATGCAGGATAACACACACATAAACGGTATGAATCACATAAGTGATTCACACGTTTCAAAAAGACTGTAGTTTTAAAAATATTACATCATATGCTGTATTTTGCTGAATATAATTCATGGAATATGAGTTGGAAAAGTTTCATTGCAAGTATTACATATTGCAGCGGATTATCTGATAAAAAAAAAGTTTTCGAGCAGAAAATCTTACAATAGAGTCTTGACAATAATGACATTTATATAAGTCATAAAATAAATAACAGATAGAGTCAATATTTGGCTAACTTATTTCAGCTTTAATTATTTTTGTCCAATTATGTTCAAGAACGAATTTGGTTCTTCGGGGAGGTGTTACAACTGCTATTGCCTATCGTCATTTGTCTTGACCTGAGCTGTTTCGTACTGAAAGTATTCATGTTTGTACAGCATTATGTGGAGGATAAAGCGTATAAGGCAAAGCAGAATTTAAAGCTTTTTATAAAGAGAAGGTAAGTATAAAAATGTGTCAAAAATTGTGTTGTGTTAATATAAGATGACAAACAAATCATGCGCATTACAAGCAAAAGAAAAAATGTATCCAATGCATAGTTCGAAAATAATCCATTTTTTTCATTTAATTATAAACGAAACAAATATTTTCATTTTTAAAGTGTATAAGCTAGTTTTAAAAATCTTTACAAACTATAAATCGATAGTTTTATTAGAATCTTTTCGGAATTATCCCTCTTGATCGATCTGGTGCATTTATCTCAGTTTATCGCACTTTGCGATGAAAGCGATCCAAATCGGATCTAATCAGATGTTTTTCTTAGTAATTGATTTTTTTTTTGCATAATTTATTATAATTTTAATCATACTGTGTACATTTTTCATTTTGTATAACACCACATATTATCAGCAGTATATATTTTCAACTGTTCGTCGAAAAATTACCACAGATTATACACAGTTGTGAATTATATCCAGGAAAATATGGTAGACATGAAAGATAGATGAGAAAACCACAAACTTATCAAAATTATACCCTGTCTCCTAGTGTTCATCATGTTTCCTTTTGGTGGCAAGATAAATGTCCAGACGATAATCAAATTCATTCCACACATTTTAACCCATTGTAGTAATTTTGCATTTCAAAAACAGTTGGTCTGACAGATATTCATTTAATTTTAAATTTTTCAAACAAATTAATTTACAGTTCTATTGATTATATGAGTATATAATTTATATGTACATAAGTTTAAGTGTACTCTTGGAGCAATTCCATATGTATACAACTTTATGTCAGACATATATTTTATGATAAAATATTTATGTTCTGAAATGTATATATTGCTCAGTCCCATTTTATTTGTTTGTATTTTAACTTTTAATTGTTGTTTGGATTTAAAAAGGATCTAACAATACTTTAACCCAATTTTTTTTTTTTTTTTTTTTTTTTTTTTTTTTTTTTGATTTTATGCCAAAAAACGCAGCCTATCAAACACAGTACTATTGGCTAACAAGAACTCATTTTAAATTTCGACATATACTTTCTGGAAAGCAAATGTATGTGATATTTTACTATTCACTTAATTGAATATGTAAAAAGTATTTTATATCTTAGCAAACAAAAGCTATCAATTTAATGGGGTCCTTAAATGTTATTATCGCTGCAAAGCTTATACCTGTGAATCAATTTAAGCAGCTTAACGACTATTGACTATACGAAAATTAGAAATTAAGTAACTAGAATAATGATTTAATATTATTAAAATTTAAAATTATCATTTTAATTACTTAAATATTTAACAATGCCCCAAACAGATTAGTTATTTGTTTCACCGGAAAATTAATTGATGTAGACTATTAAGATTATATGTTATAGGTACATGTTTTTAACATCCATTATGATTCAGGTGCGTCCATTAAAGATCCAAAAGAGAAATGTCTAAAAAATCTACAACTATTGGTAAAACTAGAGATGGCTAATAGGAAATTTATATATTTATTTTAAATATGTTATTTTTTATTTTAAATATATAATTATACATAAATTTAAGAAATATTTTTACAATAATACACTACTCAAAACAAAGAGAAAGTCAAGTTTTTTTCTTAGTTCTTAAAAAAAAGTTTTTTTAAAAAAAAATGTCAGCTTTATAAAGAACCGCGAATTCTCTCCCGTAACTTGGTGTTATGCAACAAGTGCCAAAGGGAATGGCAATGCGGTTATAGTGTCCTAACGAAGCTTCTAGTATGCCTGACAATATCTTGCCTTACCTAGTAACTCAGGCAATACTGGGTACATCTTTTTATTTTCTGAGATCGATATTTTAGTTTTATATAAAAAAAAATTACAAAAAACTAAAGCCACTGGTCATGCAGGTGAAACCTCTGAATATATACCAGTTTTTACAGGATAAGCAAATCCAAAATAAATCAGCTGAAGAAGTAGAAATAACTTCTAATCCATCCATTTCTGGAGTAGAGCAGGATGCCATTAGAAGAATGACTGCCTCTATATACAGGATAAAGATCAAGAAAATGCTACCCGGGCAGCAGAAAAGAAAGCTGGCGTGAGAGTTAAAATTCGCCAATGGCACTTAGGCTGCACCAAGGGAAAAGGCGAGAATGGACGATATCAGTCGATGGAACAGGGTAAGGCCCCAGAGAATTCTAGAAGAGACAAATCTGAAGATGCAATCTAAAAAGAGGTTCTCATGGCGCTCAAGATGGCTGTGCTTCTAGATGGAATCTTGAAAAAGGCTTAACAGAGGAACAGGCTCTGCACCTGAAACTACTCATAACCAAAAATATTAATAGTAAAAAGGGTTAACTCCTAACTTTCTATTTTTGTAAATTATTTCTAGTTTAGTGAGACTCTTATTAGTTTTGCAGACCTGGAGAACTCAAAGCGTCTGGAATCGACTGTAGATGATATTAACCCACGTTATGAGCAGCAATTTTTGGTAAAGGCAACTTGTCATAGCTGATAAAATTATTGCAAAAATTCTTTGAATTCATTGTGAATTTGACCCTAAAGATGTGTTATATAAATTCTAGACACAGAATTGTTTGCTAACAACAAGTGAATGGCATATCCTTCACTTGAAGATCGTTCCGTCAGGACATTCCATCGTCCTTAATGTATTTGAATTGAACGCAACTCCACTAGGTAGAAGAGAATAGAAATTCCATAACGGACTTTATCAAGTACACACTAAATTTTTTGATAAACCATCTAAGGAAGAGGGCTCTGAAGATTCTGCAGGCCTACAAACATCACTGTCGAAATAGAACCACCAATCTCACCATGAAATTTCAGTCTGAGGTTATACACCTAGTCTTAATTTCATAACTGCTTGCTAATAGTAGAATTAGTTGCCTTTCCCCCATATTCACTATTGACCTGGACCAAGGGGTTAGCCAGTATTTCAGTTACCACAAGTTACCAACCTGAACTGCAAAATTAGAAAGTCGTATTCACAGATAAACTGACAAGAAGAGTAATTGAACAAATGAACTCAACCTTTGAGTGAAATCTGATTCCCCATTGATTAAATTAGTTACATGATTAAATACTTTTGTAAATATTATGCAGATCTGTACCAAATTACTTTTGTCATTGTTAAAAATGCAGATTAAATCATCTGCGTTTTTAATTTTTTTTTTCCTATAATTTATTTCATATATTAAAAATATTGTGATAACTGAATTAGAAAATTTATTTCTCATTTTTTAAACTACTATTTATTTTAAATTTTTTAACAATAATACAGCTCATTCAATATAAATTTTTTCATTTATAGTGCCCAAATTTGGATCTATTTTATTAACTATTATTCTCTACAAGAATTATATATATACATATAATTTTGGTAATACAATTAAAATTTATATATTTTAATTAACTTAAACACAATTATTTTTTTAAAAATATTTTGCTATTAAACTGATTACTATATATTATTTCTCTGTATTTTTATACCTATTAATTTTTCTTACAGAAAATAATTTTGAACACCAAATACTCTAGCATTTTTACTTAAATAAACATCAAAATACAGTATAATATCAGCACCTAAAATTATATGTAGAAATTATTTAAATTAAGATTCTGGGTGTAACATTTGAATAGCTTCTAGTGTGATAAATCAAATTCAATAAACACTATTTTTTGCCAAATTTTTTTTCAAAAATCATGCATTAAATCAAAATTTACATATGATATTATAGACATATATAATTCAATTAACACCTTTTTTTTTTTTTTGCTAATTTTTTCAATAATGATATAGAAAATCGAAACTAATAAATTTTTTAAGACAATACGTGTAATTTAAATTAATCTTTGTTGATTTTTTTCTTTTATAAATAACAAAACCAAATACCTAACTTCACAGAACGACCTTAAAAATGGATAACCCCAACTCAAGTAAATTTATAATTCAATGATAAATTATCTTTAATATAACTAATAAAGTGTTTAAATTATTCACTTGCATTATGCAACTATTTCTATCAATTATAATAATATAGAAAAGCAATAATTTAACTATTTGTTTAGTATAAGATAAATTTAGAAAGAGTAATTTCACACATTATATACAAAATCGAAAGAACTATATATGTTGATGTTAAATCTTTCCTTAATTCAAAATTAAATCTCAAGAGTTAAAATACAGAAATGAAAAATGTAATACCCTTTTTTCTTAAACAAATTAATAATATTTTGATGTAGTTAAAATTTTTTAATAATTAGTGATGTGGAATACAGTTGCATATTAATTAGTATAATCTAAATATGTGCTGTATCTATAAAAATAAAATATCATTAATACATTTTCCTAAAATTAGAGCACTCTGGCATAAAAACAATTATGAATTAATTAATGAAATCTTTGAAAATGTGTGATGAAAGCATTTTTAAAATATTTGGCACAAATACAAATTTTTACAATGTTATCAACTCAGAAGTCAAAATTTTAATTTTTAATATTGCAACACTTTCAAATAAAGAAAGATAAATCAAATAATTGAAGAAAATTACGAATTTTAACTATGCATAATTCTAAAGATATTGTAAAAACAAATAACATTATATAATTAAATCATTAGATTCTTAAAAAGTTAGACAATTAATTAGCAAAAGAATTGTATTTTTTTTCTGTATAGACAAAATTTTAAAAATCATCACAAGTGATGAAAATAAAAAAAACTAATAATTTCAAAACAAAACAACAGGAAATTGTAAAGTTGAGTATTTTCTAATCAAAGCTTCATTACCATCTCAACATAACAATAAAAAATATATGTGTATAACAAAAAACACCTCTTCGATATGGAAACTGGCTCTTACAAGTGGTTCACTTCAAGCATTTCATCAAAGGAAAGAAAACTAAACTTTAATGCAAACCCCATTTGACCCAATAAAGTACTACAATTCCCCATATGATATAGAATATTTCAGATTTATCATTCTAATTTCCATTTTTAAATTTGTGGTTTAAGTATGAAACTTATTTTGTACTATTTGGTTCCGTTGTACACCCTTACACATTGGTATCGTGATGAAATCAAAAAATAAATAAATAAATGATAAAGAAAAAGTAATAATTTTATTTGATTCCATTTTGTTGGGGTTGCTCCATTAAAGCATAGCTACATTTTTTCTATTTCTCATATGTTTGCCATCATTCCGAAAAAGAATCCCTTTACACAAATGAGGTTTTTTTGACCCAATTCCGGTCTCTATGTCCTCAATCTGCCCAAGAGCATTGACAGTTACTGAAATGCAAATAATTTTTTCCATAACTCTAAGTTTATACATTGTTTTAGATATTAAAGAAGTCAATAAAAGGTGTGACGCTGAAATATTCTATGACAAGAAACTGAAATTAGTATATTAAGAAGCGTCTCTAAAATTTACATTCCACAAAAAAAGAATTCCGTATATATTTTTATAGAGAAGTCGAAATTATTCGAACTAACTGTTTTGTAAAATGGTATTAAAATTTACTTTAATTCAATTAATGGTTAAAGTTCATTCTTTTATATTTCAATCTTGCGTCAATTAGATAAAATAAAATATTGTTATGTAATGAAAATAGTTACTTTACTTTTACTCTTCTATAGTCAAGTGCAGTATTCATAATATTTTTTTAATAATTCTATAGCATACATTGATGTAACTAAAAATTATTGCGCATAGTTATAAATGCATGCGTTAAAATTAATATTTATTCATTATGTCACTACAGACACATCATGGAGGAATTTATTAAGACTCCTGAAAAACTCCAGGAAATTATTCTTGAAAATATATGCATGTAAAACTCAACTATACTTCTTTCACTGTGGGCTGACTTATAAATATTAGTAAATATGACTGACACTGATGACTGTTACCCGAAAAATGGCACTCGCTGTACATAATGCATTGCATCACTTCAGAAATTACACTTTTATAAAGGACCTGACTAAGTTAGGGGCATTCGGGGCAGTTGCCCTGGGCCTCTGTATAAGCGAGGGGGCCCCAAAATGGAATAAAAATTTATGTTACGTTTCCTTTATTGAAATTTTGTAAGCACTACAGTGTAAACATCAGTGCAGTTAAATCTATTAGTTTCATGCTAGCGCGCGTCTTCATTAATCTATTGTATGAACATATGGTGTATGTCTCTTCAGATGTGATATCCTTTTAATGACGGACATACGATTGACATAAAATCAATATAATATGAAAAAAGATATTTTCCTGACCTTTGGAGAGGAGAGGGTTATAGATATTTTATGTTCTTGTCAATTTTATTTTCTTCTATGAGGAGAAAATTTTAAATACCTTCACATAAAGTTTGGTTCTTCATTACTAAAGTAGTGAAGAAGAGGGGGCCGCCTAAGATGTTTTTGTGTTGGGCTACAATTAAGCTAAGTTGTGCCCTAATTTTTTTTAGAATTGTACTGTTATGGGTACTTCCCGGTCACCTTAACACAACATTTTTTATAGCTAAGTCACTTGATGCGATGATTTGCACATTAACTGAAAATATGGTTTTTTTTGTTATGAAACCATTATACATCAATTTCTGCAGGTGAAAGGATTAGTACATGAATACAATCAATACTTCCCATCACGAAAGGGAAAGAATTTCTCCCTGTTTTCCAAGAAAACGCATAAAGTTAAATCCTTGATAAATTACTAAAATAAAAATTCATTTAACTTCAATAACTTTTGAGAGAATTAAATATGAAATAATTGTCCAAATATATTATCCCGTTAATTATATATATATATATTTGGCAAAAAATATGCTGTGAATTACTATCAGTTATAACCATTTTTTTCAACATTTGATAATAAAAAACAAATAATTTATAGCTTCACTAAATAAATAGTTGAAAACTTTATTTTAAATTAAATTTCCAAAGTTTTAGTCAGAAATTTAAAGCTTCCGGTCATTTTATGAATAAAATGAAAAATATAAAATGAAGCTTAAATAAAAATAAATAATCACTAAGCTACAAAATTTGGTAACATTTTTTATAGAAATGGTTGATGGGATAATACATAAGTAACAAATAAATTTGAAAATAGACTTAAATATTTCCATGCAATTCTATATAAATTAATTATATATTCAAGACCATGTTCTCTCTCCCAATCTTCTCATAGAACAAACTGGAAATGAGACAAACTGAACAAAATGGAAAGCACATTCAATGAGTAAATAAAATTATGATCTAGAAGTTACTGAAGAATATCTGAAAATACTAATTAAGATTCCTACAACAATAATTAATTTGTAAGAAGAGAGTAAAGTGAAATTGTTCCTACCGGAATAACTCACTCGCTATTGAAAAGATAAATGTCAGCAAACTTGTTAATAGAGCAAAGAAAAATTATAAATGGAATAATTACAAAAAAAAGCCATTACCAATTATAATAAACAAATTAGAAAATATAAGCAGCTCTCTTGGAAGAAATTTTCTGAAGCTTTAGATTTCATCTCTGAAGAAGTTAGACTTAAGACTCCTTAGAAGAGGTCAATATTGATCAGAACTTTAAAGAATGAGAACGATAATTATGCTAGCAATGGAAAAAGGATTATGAAAATTATAACTAGAATAACTCACTTTCTGGGTGCTAAAGATCTATTCAGCAATGAAGGGAAGAATTTCGTTAGTCCTTTGAAAAGAGCCAACAGAAATCATTGGATCTATGCTAAAAATATTTTGGTTATAATATTATTAGAGAGATTATCACCTTCTTTAAACTACACTCAAAAGCTTTGAATCTTGTTTAATAATGTCCATCATGATCCAAAAAGCAAAGAGTTTTATTATTCCGGTAATGATTAGTAGACCGCAAGTCTTGTATTGTTATATATTCTTATGATACCACAGAAAACTAGGATTGTTTTGGAAAAGATAATTATGACAGGCTTTCTTTTCAGACCTAATTTTCTTCAATCTTTTTTAAGATAATGTAGAAAATTACTGATACATATGTTGGGGAATACTTGGGAAAGAATTGCTCCATATGTTACCTACAATTCGCCGATGAATCAGATGAATCTTCGGAAACAGCTTTATATCATTTCTTTCTAAGATTGAAGAAACTCTGAATTAGCAGAGTGTCTTCTTCAAAACAATTTCCTAATTGATTTGGCTTCTTTTCTAAACATTCAGGGTGTTTTTCAAAATAATTCCCATTGTTAATCCTGTAGACTTTAATGGACACGGGATAAATCATATTTTGTGTAAATGGATTGAGACCTGCTTTCGTATAGAATTATTCAAATTGAATGCAGATTCATTTGAGAGAAAAGCTACCAGAGGTTACCCTTAAGGAGATGCATTTGTAGTAAGTTTCTGGAACCTAGTAGTAAAAAGCCGTAGTACTCATTTGAATAATATAGGCTATTATACTCAAGGCTATGCAAATGTGACGTTATCATACTCATCCTTTACAAATATTTTAAAATAACTGACAAATGTATTAAGTAATTTTAGCAACTCGTGCATAAAGAGGAATCTAAAGATTAATCTTGCACCCTTTACTCACTAAAGAAAATGGAATGGATTTTTGTCCCTAAACTTTTCAATATCCAAATCAATATGGCCTCTGTAAAAATTATTTAGGTCAATTTCTGGACCAAAATAATACTTTGAATAAACATGTTGATTATAAGATTAATGAAGCAAAAAATACATCATAATGTTCAGACTTATGCTTGGTAAAAATTGGGGTTTATAACCAATTATTATGCTTTGGATGTACACTGCAGTTATCAGAAACATCATAAATTACTGCTAAATGATCTTATGGTGCACAGAATTGTGAGGGACAAGCTGGGAGTCTATAACGATTAACTTGCTTGTGTATCACAAATGCTATAATCTCTCCATCTATCAAAGCATTACAAACTATTTCATATTGGTCCCTTCTGTACATTTTCATTTGTAGCATTGCTAAAATCATTTTGTATAGAATGATGCTGCAGAAACAATAGAATGACGATCCCACTACTAAAGGTCACATCAGTATTACTTGAGAAATCCTTGAATCAATTTTAATATTGGTTTCGGGTATCCAGGAAAGGATTTACATGTTACATAGATCATTTGAGTTGATTTCACTACTAGGGAAGAATGGAAGAATAACAAGTTTATTTATAATACCAGTGTTTTCATCTGATTTACAGGTGGATCGAAAAAAAACAACCTATCAGGATATGGAGATCATGGCAAGAATACTAAGATTTAGCTTATCAAAAGGACTTAAGAATATGCCATTATATTTCAGTTTGAAGTACTTTCTATAACTAATTGTCTCTTGGTAAATTTAAGACAAGACTACCAGGTATTTTTTAAATTTACTTGTCATATTTTTTCCATTAGTGCCTTTCTTAATTCTTTAGTGAAATTTTAATTTACTTTTGTGAGAGTCAAAAAACCCCTTATTGGTATTAACTCATTCAAAATTACTCTAATATTGTTTTGAAATGTAGGAATCTTATAAATGAAATGGCAGCTAGGAACTAATTAATTCTTATCTGCATGCCAGGCCATGCAGCTATTGAAGGTAAGGAAAAAGTTGAAGAGCTTGCAAAATACAGATCGTCATCTAAGCCAGTTACTGCAGATCTCTTCCGTGGCATCAATTTAAAAACTGTTAAAGCTATTCTTATTAACTGTGAAAAACTGAAAATGGATAAAACCTAAATAGAATCTTCTAGACAATGACATGCTAAAAGTATTATTTATAAATCATCTGTAAAAGTTGCTTCTGAAATCCTTAGGTATCCAAGACAGTTTGTATGTATGTGTGTGTTTGTTAGTTACTTTGAAATATCACCTCAGTATATCCTGAATTTCTTGCAATCCAATTTATAAAATAATTTGTTTGTTATGTAAAAGTGAATGCATGTTATTTTCTTATCTCATAAAACTTTTTTTAATTATTTCCAAATAATTTCATTGCATAAGGCCATTTTAAGGAGAAAACATATACCCAGATACATTCTGATAAGGTGCCTAGAAATACTAATTTTTACTTGTTTTTAATTTACAAAGAGAATGATAGTTTTAATAATTTATATTTGAAAATTATTATGATTTTATTCTTCTAAAAATTTATATTACTTATTCTATAAAATTCATTCAAATGTACGATCTTTTTACATTATGTTGAAAAAATATGAACAATGATATCTTGTAAATCTGCACTAAAAATGTATGTCTTGTGACTTTTCCCCCTTAACAAGAATAGAATTAATTATTCAGTGTTGCATATGTCTCTGAGAAATGCATACTAAAGGGATAGAGTTCATAGAGAATATAAAATGTGTTTGAGTTAATGATTATTATATTTGTAGAAGATAGTTTTAAAACAAAAAAGCTTTTATGCTTAAAGTAATTAGTTTTCATACAGTAGGAAATTTATGAAAAGTTAATTGTTAATTCAGAATTAATTTAGAATATTAAGAACCCAGGGATGCATCATTATATTTTTGATGCTTTCCAAGAAATGATTTATATGAAAAAAAATTTTAATTTTGAATTATGTGGATATTTTGCTTACATTTTAGTTAAAGATTTACAGTTATTATAAAAAGTATCGCACACACAAATATTTCTTTTTAAAACATAATTATATTCAAAATAATGATGTAATTCAATGAGTTTGACTGAATTCATATCTGGAAATTTTTATAAAATATGCACCAGTTTTGCGGATATTGATAGTTTTCAATACATTCTCTAGAAATATCAATATACAAAAGAATGTCGTGAAATTACACATTCGAAATTGCCATATAAATAAATAAAACATATAGACGTAAATAAACCAAATGTTTTCATAAATAACCTGTCATAATTTCACAAAACTGATACTGCCCATCAGTCAAAATGTAAGCAAGAATTCAATATATTGTAAATAATGTCTCATTAATTTATCAGCACATTGTTGTCACATATGTATTTCCTAGTTTCTACTCAGGGAATTCTGCCTGAATTCGCTGTGCTAGTGTTTTGTAGGTGAATTCTCTCTTGTTTCCTACCAGCCTTAGGGCCGTATTCACCGTATACCACGACCACTAGGTACGAGCGAAATCCCGAGTCAAAGATATTCGATATTCACCACCGAACGAATTCACCGATATTCGATATTCACCACCAACTTCACGAAAAGAAACCGAGATGAAAATCTGTCTCTAGGTTCAAGGATCTTCTGACTGAAATACAAGAAGGTTAAACCAGACTGTGCATTTGCAGTTTATGTATGCGATAAGTGATCATGTGCACTTCTTCTCTACTCTTGTGTACTTTTCAATGTTTATAATTTGCGAAACAAATTTCAAGTGTGCCGTAATTTAACGTTGATTATTTTGTACACTAATTTACTGTATCATCTGCAGTACTTATAATTTCTTGAGAAACTAAAACTTTGTAAACGAGACATAAGACCTAAAAAGAAATCTAGAAAAAAAATGAAATAGAAATCCACAAGTGGTATATCTTAATGAAAGTTACTATTTAGGAGCTATTAAAATCGAAGATTTAGAACAAAACTATTATTTCAAATGGAGATATTCTTTTAGAAGTGTATGGACAAATTTGTCGCCAAACTTCTCACTTGCTTGTAACTGGTGATAAGGCCAATCAACAATTTCAATGGTGATCTCCGAATTAAACAAACCCATTGTTTTGTTTATGACCGCATTATATTAGAATTCCACAGACAGAAGAAGAATTATCAATGGTTTCAATTGTTTTCTATTGTTAAAATATTCGATTAAGGAAGTGTTTAATTTGCAAAGAAATTCATGATCATTTTGAATAAATGTTTGTAATTCTAAAAACGATGTAATAGACAAAAGACAGACTTGAGGAACATCATGTATTTTCATATCTAATGAAATTGTATAGAATTACATGAAAATGTTTAATTTTATTTTAAATTTTGTTACTTATGCATCATCCCATCAATCATTATTGGAGAAAAATGTTTTTCCAAATTTGGTATCTTAGTGAACATTTATTTAAACTTCATTTTATTATTTCATTTTTAATGACTGCAAACTTTAAATTTATGATGAAAACTTTTGAAATTTATTAAAAATAAAGTTTTCAACTATTTATTTAATTAAAACTATAAATTAACTTCTCTTTTTTTCCTCAAATGTTGAAAAATGGATTAAAACTGGTATTATTTGGCAGCACATTTTTGTCAAATATAATTATGTAACAGAATAATATGTTTGGACAATTAATTCATATTTAAATTTCTCGAAATTTATTGAAATCAAATCAACTTTTATTTCTGCAAATTTTTAAGGATTCAACTATTACGTTCCCTTGTGAATAAATGAGAAATCCTTTTACATAGCCCAGTTTCTCAGTGTGATTGGAGATCTTGATTGCACACGTGTGTCAGTCCTCTCACCTGGGATAATTGACGCAGAAGAGTTTCGTAACAGAAAAGATATATTTTCAATTAATCTCCAAACATAGCTTCAACAGACATATTTGCTATTCAAAATGTTGTATCAAAGTGACCTGTAAGTACCTATAACAGTATTGCTGTAAATCATGGTATGATTCCTAAAGTGATGCAATGCACTATGTACAGCAAGTATCATCTCTTGAGTGACAGTAGCTATCCATGTCAGCCATATTTACTTACTTCTGTAAATTATCAAGAATTAACGTACTAAGCAAGAATTAACGTGAATTTTAAATTCACCTGTTGTCAAAAAATAATTCCCACAAATTTTTCAAGAGTCCAAATAAATTCCTCCATGATGTTTCTATAGTAACATAATGAATAAATTTTCATTTTAACTCTATGTATCTATAAATATTAGTAATATTTTTCAATCACATCAATAAATGATATTTTCAAAAACTAATATAAGAAAACTACACTTGATAATGAAACAGTTAAAGCAAATTAACTGCTTTCATTAAGTTGCAATATTATTGTATAATTGATAATAGCTTCAAGTATAAAAAATCATATTAATTAATAATTCAATTAATGCAAATTTCAATACAATTTCGTAATTGTACAGTTAGTTTGAATATTTTCAACTCTTACATAAATATAAGAAATTTTTATAGCAGAATTATGTTCTGATGTGTAAATTTTAGATGCATGTTAATATATTAATTATCTCAGGTTTTAGAATTATTGCAATACAACATTTTTATTGACTTTTTTAATATACTAAAAATGCTTTATTAACTACAATATACACACATATTTAGTTAATATGCAAATGTATTCCACATCTCTATAATTATTACATAATTCTATTCATACCAAAACATTCCTAACTTTTTTAAGAAAACAAAAGATTACACTTTTTGTTTCTGTTTTATCTCTTGATATTTAATTTTAATTTATGAATTTAACGCTTACTTATAACGTTTTTCTATTTTGTGTACATTGAAATTACTCTAGCTAATTTTATTTCATACTAAACGAATGTAATGAAATTATTACTTTTCTATATTTATTAATATTAGCAGAGATAAATTCATAATTCTACACAGTGAATAATTTAAGTGTTTTATTAGATATATCAAAATTGATTTCTCATCTAACTAAATACCTTATTATGCTTGAGTTGCTGTAATATGTTTTTAAAGTGATTGGTATTTGATTTCGTTATTCATAAAAAATGGAGCAAAAATTAATTTAAATCACAAGTTATACCTTTTACAAAATATGTTATAACTCCTGTATTATTTGTAAAACACTTAGCAAAAAGTAGTTTTACATTATATGTGTGTGTGTGTGTGTGTGTATTTATAATATAATATGAAAATATTGATTTCCCGTCATAACTTTTAAAAAAAATTGCTAAAAAAAGAATGTTTATTGAATTTTATTTATTGCTAACAAACTTCCAGAACATTAATTTAAATAACTCCTTCATATAATTTTAAGGGTTACTGTATTTTGAAGTTCATTTAAGCAAAAATAATGCAAAGTATTTAGTGTGCAAAATTATATACTGTAAAATAATTTAATAGGTATAAAAATATAATAAAATAATATGTAACAAATAGTTTAATGGTAATATATATAAAGAATAATTATATTTAAATTGAAATAAATATACATAAAATTTAATTGCATTAGAAAAGTTAATTCTTATTAAGAATAATGATTAGTAAAATATATCAAAATTTGAGCACTATAAATGAAAATATATCTATCCAGATTTAAATTAATGTTTAGAAATTTCAAATAAATAATATTAAAAATGAGTAGTAAATTTTCTAATTCAGTAATCACTTATATTAATACTTTAATATGTGAAATAAATATTAAAAAGAAAAAATTTCGCAATGCAGATGTTTTAGTCAACATGTTTTCTAATTACGAAAGTAATTTAGTACTATTCTCTCTTTCTCTGCACATGGACTAAGGAACACAAGTAGATCCATTCTATTGGTGCTTCAAGTATGTGCCACACCCACTATATCTTCCAAAGTATTACTCTAAAACCTAGAGTTTACTCTTAAGCATAGTGTTGTGTGAATTCCTTGTTATTTTGAATTTTCTAACTTTAAGTAATTATAGCTACTTGCTATGCTTGTGAATGAACAAGTAATCCTTCAAAAAATTACAGGAGTAACTTTTCATAGGTTGTTTCATTAATTTTAAAAATTTTTTCTAATTAAAATTAAATGTATCTAATCCTGTACATAAAATTTTAACAGAATCGTTAGTTGTGTAGATTAATTTTTTAATGAATTTTTTTATTAAAAAATTGAAATAAATGTTGATGGCAGAATACATCTTGGTATTAGTCAATCAAATTTTTTAACAGAATCGTTAGTTGTGTAGATTAATTTTTTTATTAAAAAATTGAAATAAATGTTGATGGCAGAATATATCTTGGTATTAGTCAATCAAATTTTTAAATCTCTCATTTTTTTTTAAATTTATAGAATATTGAACATTAAAGAAAAATGAAGTTTATAAATTAAAAACATAAATCATACTATGATAGCTTAAGAAACATAATGGGGATGATTAATTTATTGATAGTAATTAATTAAGACAACATTAAAAATTGTTGACTTGGTTTATTATTTTCTATTTTAAGTCTGTTTATTAATTCAAATAGAATTTAAATCCACTTTATTGCCAAATACTGCAACTATACCAATCTGTAATACTATAAAAATGTACTTATATAACAATACTATCATTATTATTGACAAATAACTATGTTGTAGAAACGCTTGAAGAAAAATTTTACATATTTCATATGAAAAGTTTACTTAACTTACACATTGTATGCAATATTAAACACTATCATGTTCTCCAATGTTACATGTGCTTTCATATGTCACACTAAATAAAATTAAAACACCGAATAAAAGGCAAATCTAAACATTAAACTAAAGTTTTATGTTTTTAATATTTGTTAGAAATTTTTTTTTTATTTTTTACTGATTGTTGTCCTTCTAAACTTCCTGAATTTAAAAGATATTTGAAAGAAAATGCAAATATTTAAATTTCAATACACAGAAATAATAAAAAACAAATATTTTAATGAACGATTACTGATTAATTAAGAAAAAATAAAAATTTTCTATTGAATTAGGGAGTTTATCTGTAAAAAATTACTTTAAATGAAATTAATTTTCTAAATTTAGGAATATTTTTAATGATTTTGCTAATATATAATATAGAATTATTTTAAGCAAAAGTACTGAGCTTAATATGAACAAATTAAAATTTCATACTTTCTGAGAAGAAACTTTTATCTTAAATCATTCTTCCTAATAATATAATAAACTTTTAAATCAAAATTTATTGAAATTCAGTTTTATGTAGAAGTAAATATTTTATTTATCTTCTAGATTTTTTACAGTTTACTTTATATTATAACTTTTTTGATTTGTATTATTCAACGAAATTTGCTTACAAATAATTGTGAAACTTTATTTTTCTAATGTTGAACTAAACATACATCAAAGAAAAAAATATTTTTATTTTGTTGATATAATCCAATTTATATACAAAAGCATACTTCTATCTTATAATAGGAAATATTATAACCAAATAACATTGAATTGCATGAAAAGATAAAATCGCAGGAAATAACATGGATAGTAAACTTTGCATTCCATTATGAATAAAGAAAAAGAAAATTGACATTTTGTGTATGATTATAAATATAACAATATGATTGTATTTAATTTAGTTCTTAAGATTCAAGCTTTTTTATCTCGAAATCAATAAAGCGAAAAATACGCTTACAATTTTTTATTAAAATACATAATGTTAATAATTAACAAAACTACGAAATAAGCTCTTAACTATAAATATAAATAAATTTTTAGAAATAGTAATTAATTTAGATCACTTTTATTTTGATGTGTCGAATTTAAATGAAAATAATGCTTGTGAATATAGTGTCTTGAAAGTACTGCTTGCTTTGAAAGACAAAGTAGACGTGGTTTCATCTGGTTGCTGATTCAGAAGCTCACATGATTTTTCGCGCTTCAAACACCTTCATGCATATTCTTTTCTCCAAGATTCTACATGACTTTTACATAAGTATTTAATCACATGACTTATTTGACCAATGACAGATCAAGTTTTACTCATCGGTTGAATTGCTATCGGTTCAGTTACTTTTTCTATATGGTTATCGGAGAATACCATTTTTGAATTCTGAGGTTCAGGTTACTACCTGCAACATTTTAAATCCTGGTTAACCTCTTGGTTAAGGTTAATGGTGAGTACATGGGTTAGTCTCCGATTAATATTTTTTTTCTATAGGCAATTTAACTTGCTTTTAATAAATCTGCTATTAAAAGAAAATTTCTTGTAAAAAAACACTTCGAGACCGGCATCTACCTTTAGAAAGATCATTCATATAACCGAAACCATAGCAATTAATAAGTATTTTTACGACTGTTTTCCGTCCTCAGCTTATTTCAGAGTTCTTCTTCTTCTATATGTGAAAGTATCTCATTATAGTCACTGTTGGCAATGCTGTATTTAGGCGTATGAAGTATTTTAAGAAATAAGTCTGGCACAAGCATTGCAATGAATATAAGAGTATTATTGAGTTTTGTATTTAAAAGCTAGAAATTTTAGTTTCGTATTTAATTATTTTATTTGAAAAGTATTCGAATACGAAAATAGCTGAATTTTTAACTTATGGCAGCTATTATAAGAAGTCGTTTGTTTCGTTTTGTAAACCTTTCTAATAAACACTTTAAATTACAGTTGAAAACGACTGCAATAAAATCTGGTTTCACAGGATTTAAAATAAAGGACAAATTGCATTCAAGACAATTAGCTCAAGACTTTATCTTTAAACTGAACCATAAAGAACGACTAATTCTCCTTGAAGAACTACAAAGATTTCAGGCTCAAGCTTCCGCTATTCAAGGTTAAGTAAATTTTGTATCAAAATTATTGAAATGTCAATTTAGTTATTTAGCACTATTATTTTCTTGTTTAGGTAGGTCAGTATAAATTTCAAAGAATTTCTATTTGCATAAAATGCATTTCTTTTAAAGGTAAATTTTTTATAACTGATGTTATTTGATACCTTTGGTGGAATTCCATTGTTTATAAATAAAAAAACTCCCAAACCTATGTAATAAACGTTTGTTTAAGTTAATAAAAGTCTATAAATACCTAAATAAATTAATACTGACTAATGATAAGAATGTGAAATGTTAAACTTATTAAACAAAACAAAAAAATAAGAAGTTCAAGTTTTAATGACTAAAGGGTATACCTACATTTTACTTTATGAGCTTAACTATTCCTTATGTTTTAAATAATCTGCTTAATTAGGAACAGTAAGAATGCCCAAACACTTCAAATAGAAAGCTAGGCAGTCAAGTTCATTGTTAGATGAAAGGTGGCAGCTGAATTAAAAATTCTAAAGATCAATTGAATAAAAACATATGCTTGTGCTTAAAATATACAAACAAAATTTATAATAGAAACAATGTAAAAAGTACAGAATAACTAAAAAATACAGCATAAAAGCTTTCTATTGTGATCAAAATGAAGTAGGAAAAGAAATGAAAATTATGACAAAAAAAATTAAAACCTGAAAAATATTTGTTCTTGAGTTTACAAATTCCTTTGAATTATACTTGTGGAAAAATTCAAGTAAAATTGAGCTGTATTAACTAACATAAAGTATTTGAAAGAACTCTATAATGATAAACAGTAAAGAATATTAACACATGAAAGCTCTTCAAAAGAACTATGATGATATAAACATATTTCAAAACAAAATTGCATTCAAATGATTAAATGATATGTTAAAAAAAAAACATCAGTGTAGCGCTACCCACTACAGTGTCAACAGAGCAATAAAGCTAAATTTCGAATGTTAACAAATTTCATTTTATTTAAACTTGATTTTTTAATATACCGAGCAATGGTGCCCACCTTAAAAAAAAATCAATGTAGCGCTACCTACTACAGTGGCAACCGAGCAATAAAGCTAAATTTCAATTGTTAACAAATTTCATTTTTTGTTTAAACTCAAATTTTAATGTAATGAGCAGTTACACCCACTTTAAAAGAATTTAAGTACACTAACATGAAAAACGTAACACACATAACTTAAACATTCATTTACTTATGGAAACATTCATTTTTATAAAAAATTTAATTTCTAAATATGAATAAAATTATAATCAAAAACTAAATAACTCACCTAATCTTCATTGCTCTCCGAATCGTTACTTTTCACCGAATATACCGTTTTTATAGCTTCTAAAAAATCTTCTATTGTGTTTTCCCAATGATTCTTTCTCCATACGTACTCTGGAAAAATGTAAAATCAATATATCCTCATCCATACTTATTAATTTTTGCAAGCAACACAAATTTCCACAAATCGAATATTGAAACTCAATGCTTCAAGATTTTTCTGTATTAGTTTCAAGGGTTACATATAAAATGTGCATATCATTCATCACGTCATTCATACGAAAGGCACGTCATTCATACGTAATCCAAACCAGTAAACCAGTCTGGCGCACTTTATCACATGCTTGGTGCATTATATTCTTTGTATGCTTCTCTAATGTTTAGCGCAGTAATTAAACGTACTACACTAATGATATTGTAAATTCTGTGCTGGTGATTAATCTCTCAAAGATTTCTCAACAGTCCTAAATATTGAGGATTTGAAAAGGCTATCAAAGAGGATATTTTTCAAACATATCAGGTATTTGTAATTAAGTTCCACATATCTGAAGAAAAACATTTAATATTGTGCTCACTTATGCAAACTGGGAAAGATGTAAGAAGCTAATCAAATGGCTCCTTCATGAACTTACTGAATTCAATAGAGTTCAAAAGCTATCCATTTGTTCATCATTTTTTTCTATCAGAAGAGCAACTCGTTTCTGAATTCTGCTGACATAAGATGTATCCCTCACATGAGCCACAAACATTCACATCATTGGTTGTTGACAAATCCAATTCCCAAGACTATAAAGGCTCAGAAGTTGCTGCTATGTGTATGGTGAATATTGACTGTAATTGTCCACTATAAATTCCATCCACATGGTCAGACTACTAATGTCTGTGTAGGTGAAACAACTGCATTGTGTACAAGATTTCTTGCAGAACAACGCATGGCTGCACTCTGCAAATATCTGAATGTGATCGTTGCCTTTAAAATAGGAACTTCATCTTTCCTATTCCCTAGATATTTCCCCAAGTAATTATCACTTGTTCTGTGAAACAGAAATCACATGCAAATGAGATGGTTTTGTGATGCTAAAGAAAACAAAACTGAAGTGGCTCATTTATCTCATTTAAACACCGAGCATTTTATCACATTAATATACATGAGCTATCATCATGATGGAAGAAGGTTATCATGTCTGATGGTACTTACCTTGATAAATGAAGTCTATTTTGTTATACAAATTCTGTGTCTGGAGTTTTTATGTCTCATAGTGGCAAAATTTATCTAAGTTACCTGATATATAATATTCTGCAAGATATGTGATTAACTTCAAAGTAAAATCTCCAATCCATAATACTTTTAAGTGATAATATATTAAGATCAAATCTGTTGAAAAATCAGCTTTAATAATGATAATTGTGTATGGTATTGTTAAAAATTATTCAGATTTGTATACATAATCATTTTAAATATTAATATTTAAATAAACTCAAGTTTATCAAGCAAATATTCATAATTTTGAGTTAACAGAACAAGATAATAGTTTATTATGTGAAAAATATTTTTAGATGACAGACATTTTTATAGATTTTAATTATTCCCCTCTTACCAAGCTTAAGCTTTGCCTACTTTGAACTATTAGAACAAATTATGGGTGTAATGATACAAAATGTTTTCAATTTAGGATCATAAATATATATTGATCAAATATATATATATATAAAATCAGTAGTAGTCAAGTTAACAGATTTCTGTTTTGAAGTATACTACTAAACATTTCCCCCTTTATTTTTTTATAACTTTTATGTATTGTATTAAAATTAAAAATCTAAATATTTTATGTATTCATTTGTTTATTTTTCAGAAATTTTAAATCAATAAAGCTCTTGGTTCTTAAAATGTACTATAAGAAATATTCAAGAAATGTTTTTATTTCTATTTAAATGGTTAGTAATGATTTAAAATTATTTTTCCCTACTGATCTAAATTATTTTTGTACTGTAATATTTAATATTGATTAAAAAAATTAAGAAAATATTAAATTTAAGTATCATTAATTGCAATAAAATAATATCAATACTTATGAACTTCATTATAATTGAGATTACTTTGACAATTGTGTTTAATTCTGACTTGTCTAAAATTATGTTCATAGAATCGTAATTTTTATCAGTCATGGTTTGTATAATTTGAAATTTTAAAGTAGGAATACAAATTATTAATTTTGAGTTATTATCACAAACTGATTATATTTCATTTCAGTGAAAATTAAGAATTAATAAATGTCGTGTGACAAAAATTTAATTTCTTCTAAAAGTGTGCTTACATGCAACATTTATTATCTTTTCTTAATATAATAGGAACATATTATGTTTGCACATAATTTATATTATAATTCTAAAAAATATTTATGCCACTATATTTTCTAGTTTAAAAAAAAATTCTTAGCTATAATATTAAGTATAAATGAATAATGATGATTTATAAATCTGTAATAAATTACGTTAATAAACTTCATTCCTGGGTTTGATTCCCACCTGGAGTTTGATGGTTTTTATGGATTAGAATCCACTTTAAACCATAGGTTCCTATCAAATCAGCCATCAGGTGTAGATAATGATGTTGAGTGCCAAAAAAAAGAAAAAAAACAAACAAACATGCAAGTTTTAAAATAGAAAATTAGTTAGAAACAAGTAACAATAATAGAAAATTTCTTCGAAATATAAAAATTTCAAATAATTGTGTTAAAGTTCTAGAACAAAGAATTACTAAAAATGAAATTTATTTCATGTTAAAAGAAATAAGATCAGCAATCATAATTAACCACTCCTATTCTCCTATTAACTCAAATTAACAGTTAAAATATTCTTCTATTTTAGCATAATTCTTATGAAATAATTTATACTTTTGGAAAAAGTTATTTATATAAATTGTAACTCTTAATATTAATCAAACTACTGTTGATATTATTTTAGTAAATAACATTTGCTAATTTAATTGCAGGAATTTTCAATAAATTTTAAATATTTAAAAGAAATTTTTAATTCTGAAATGGAAATTAATTTCATTATTGTTTTTGTGTTTTTATTTTCAGAAGAGTACTTTTTCTTTAAATGCTAAAAATATATTGTGTAGCTCAAGTGCTATGATATATTTTATCATTATAAACCCAAGTAGAGAAACAAAATGTCTAATTTTTAAATCAATTAACCCTCCATGAGTGAATAATGCTTTGTGTAGCAAACAAACCAAGACAATTTAAGTTGAGAAATACTCAATAACTGTTAATTCTTTAACTCTGCTCTTGTAGAAACTATAAATTTAACTGTATTTCTAGTAAATATAGGCCTATAAGTAATATGAAAACTACTTTTCATTTATAAAATATGATAGCCCCATTAATTCTAAAAACCCCTATATATGATTGTAAACCTGTTAAGCTCAATGACTAAATTTCTTTATAAGACAAAAGCAAAATTGATTTGATACATTGATGCACTATTAATGTATTTTGCAATTAAGTGCATTTGCCTATATATATTTAATTTTCTATTAATATGGCTGATTTAATTTAGTTTCAATTAGTAGGAAATTATTCTTAAAACACCAATTAATAAAAGTAATTGAAGAATTTTAAAATATTAATGATCACATGTTAGTAGTTATTGGAGAAATGCTTAAAATATTGATGTAAATAGTAATTTAAAATATTTGCATATTTCAAAAAAGTAAAACTAAAAACAGTATTCACACACTTAGTAACCTCTACTATTTCAAAATATAGATCTTGTATAGATTCTTAAGTGATATATATTACATGAGAAACAAAATTTTAACAAGTATGTGAACCAAGAATAGAACTATTATGAAATCAACAACTTATAATAATTGTGATAAGGTATCGTTTAGCGTTAGAACTCTGTTGAAATTATTTGCAGTTATACATAAGATTTTTCTAATAGAAATAAAAAATCTAAAAATAGTAGTTAAAATGAGAATTTAGAAAAAATAAATTAAAAATAATCTAACACTGGTACTATTTTTTAAGTTTTTTTTTTCAAAATGTACTCTAAATGTTGCAGAATTAGAGAATGAAAAACAGGCTTGTATGGCTGTGATTCTTGAAGGAAATGAAAGATATTAAAATGATACAAGGGAAATGATTGTTTTGCTGGAATTAATGATCAAAGTGATACTTAACAGAGTTTGATTTTGAGATGAGATATTTTCATTAGAGCTAACATAACTTAATGACAAAATTATATAATTTTTTAAACATTTTTGTAATTCCATTTATTTATATCTGTAAACATTTTTATTGGCTTTTTTAAGTAAATTGTTGTCAAATGTTCTTTACTTTATTAAAGTATTTTTAAAATGCATGAATTGCTCAATATTGAAATTAATATAAAGTTTGCCTAACATGTTGATATTATAATTATTGGATCTTATTTTTCCTTGTGGATAAAGTTCTTTTTCTTGCTATATTTGAATCATATTCATGTATTTTATGGTAATATTCAGAGTTTAATACATACATATTAATAAACAAATTTTAAAATGGAAATGTTTCTTAGATTTTTAACAACCTAATTAATGTATCCAATACTTTTTACGTGAAAAAGCTTGTAATTTTGAATATCCTAAAGTATTTCACTGTAAAGTTTAAAATATTTTTTCTGTAATGTTGATGTAATTTACAAATACTTTTATGTTGAGAATTTTAAGAAACATGGTTTATTTTAGTATATTTTCTTTTTTCTTGAATGTCATTTGTAAGAAATAAAATTTTGTTTTTAGGGAATCACAGTCACAAAGATTAGATAGATTATGAGTAAAGCATAGATTCTTCTTTGTAATTATTTTATGCCACTTAAATTTTGCTTTCAAAATCCTGTAGTTTAATTATTTTATAAGAACAAATATTTTATTGTTTTTAAAAAATATTGATTAGATAGTCATTGTTGATGGAAAACTTGCTTATTATATACACTGAAAAGTACTTGTGATATGTTCGTAAGTCAGATAAAGTATAGAAATTAATGATATATATGATTAGAAATTATTAAAAAATAGTACTTTTTTGAAAGTTCATATTTCTTTAATGACTGTACTTTTTGTGTATGTATGTGTATATATAAACACTGACACACACACAGAAAAAGTACAGTCATAAAAAATATGAATTATCAAAAAGTACTTTTTTAATAATTTCTAACCATATATCATTGATTTGTATAATTTTATCTGAATTAAGAATATATAAAAGTATTTTTCAGTGTAAAATTTTAGTTTTTATGAAACCAGTATAACTGATTTCTTTTAAAATACTTAAAAAGATTTGGAAGTGCTTTCTAGATCTAACTTGTTTCACAGTATGAAAGTATGAAATGTTGAAAATATTCTTTAATATTTTGTAGTAGAAACATTTATTGTGTAAAACAATGTTAATTTAGGGTTTTAATTTAAGCTATTTTTATGGCTATTTTCATTTAAAAAATACTGATAAAAAAAGTTGCTTCATCCTTTTTTTTTTTTTTTTTTTTTTTTTAGCTAGTTGTAGAAAAATTCAGTTGATTTTTTAAATGTTAGAATAGCTTATTAGAAGAATTATTTTGATAATAAATTATATATTTGTGATCTTATTTATTTATTATTATTATTAATTTTTTTTATAAATTTATAAAATAAGAGTAACACATAATAACTATTATTGAATAAAAAAGTATTGTTAAATAATAATTTTATTAAATAATAAAATATGAACACATAAATAATGAAAATGTTTATGAAAAGAAAAAAAGTATTGAAACCAAATTATTTACTTTTATTTAAATATTTTTAAATATTAGGTATATTAAATTATTTTTATTTTGAAAAAATTATGCAAAAAGTTGTTTTAAAATTAAGCTATATATAGTTTTATTATTTCTAATTTTTTTTAATTTTTAAAAATTTATTAATTTTTTTTTTTTTTTTTTTTTTTTTTTAAATTTTATATACCTTGCTTCCTTTCCTTCTCAATGGCTAGACAAGTCCAGGATGAACCCTTGTCTTCTCATAAAACTTTTAAAGATTATACTCTTGTTGCTGTAGCTGTCCATTTTTTAATGCCAGGGTTTTTTTTTAAGACCATCTTTGCATCTTAGATTTAGTCTGCTCTTGTGCCAATTGGTCTGGCATTAGACTTTAATGATTCTTCTCCAAATCCATCCTGACAGTATGACCATTCTATTTTATCCTTTGGAGCTTAATGGATTTAATATTGCATTAAATGAGCTATAAAGTTCTAAATGTGATCTTTTCAGCCAGTCATTATTTTTTTATTCCTCCAAAAATACATCTTAAAACTTTTCTTTCAAATATGCCCTATATATCCTCAATTGTACGAGTCAAAGTTTCCATGCATATGTTAAAACTGGTCTTATGAGACTTACTTAGAAAAAACCTAGCTTTACTTTTGATTTTGTTTGATTTTATATATTTTCATATTCCATTAAAGCATCTTCTAGCTGCTATGATTCTTTTTTTTACTTTTGTTATAAATATGTCCCTTCAAGTGTTTAAATAAATTTAAAATCTCAGATCTCACAGAATCTTTACTTGGTAAAAACTGAAAATAATTTATAAAGACTTGAATCTATTTAAAATGAAAAAGTTCAGTTCAATGTCTCTTTTCTAGATATGTTACTGATGAAAAGCAAAATAAATTGTTGTATGAAAAACATTTATCAGCAATAATGGAAATGTATTGCCAAAATTGGCAAAGCATATTTATATTTGAATGATCACAACTAAAAAATAGTTGTTTATTAAAAAAATGCCTGAAAGAATGCAATTGCAAGCATAATGTATTATCGAATAATAAAAAGAAGTTGGGAAATAATGTTAAAGTTAAATCTCAATATGTTATCAAAAGTATACATACTGATATCTATGGTTTAAAATGCTAACAACTGCTACTAATACAACTGTAACAACTGATAATAATGGTTTAAAACTAAGTATTGTTGTTTTTTAATTATTTCCCTATGGAAAAATAATCTTGTATGATTAAAACAAAACAGGACTGAAATTTATATTCCCTTCCTAATGCATTATTTGCCACCATTCAAATTTGATTTTAGTTTTCTTTATTTCTTTACGCTCTTCGATCAAAGTGAGAAATTATCTGCAGTTGTTGTTTAGCCTGTTATTTATCCAGTAAGTGTTGAATATTTTAACTGTGTTTACTTTTAATATATTTTGCGGCAATTGCTACTGATAACAAAAAACTTGATAAGTTTTATTAAAAAAGGTATTTAAAAATTTGATTCCTTATTTTTAAGTAAAAAAAACTTCAAATGTAAGAATGTTAATAATTATCATTTTAGAGATAGACAGAAAATATTCTTAAGCTCCTTATGATTTTTAAATTAGAGTATAGAACTGGATATTATGATTTTGATGAATATATTCAGTTAAACTAAAAAATGGACTTGGCTGTTATGATCTTCAAAATAATGTTTCATATTCTATCTAAAGTTACTTAATTTATATATAACATATTACATATGGCTATTCAGGTGAGCCTCAAACTACTTAAAGTTAACACATTTGGAATACTCGCCTATCTCCAGGCACCTTGTAATTTTTTACTACAGAGGTGATGAAATCACAATTGTGAGCTGACACTTTCCTCTCAACATCCATTTATACATGATAAGAAGATAGAAAATATTGCTATTAAATATTTTTTCTTGTAAAAATTCATTTTCATGTAAAGGTAAAATACGTTTATTATACTGGCAGTGCAGACTTCTAATTACATTCTCTTACAATTACACTTGATGATCATTTTGATTTATTCCTTGAATTGGCTTTAGTAGTGATACCATTAATCTTAACAAGGAAAAGTTAATAGTTAATTTCTATTTTGTGTCATGATATGCGTGTATATTTATTGGAAGCCTGGTGGCACTTTGTATTCCCAAGGCATAGGTCTGATGTTCAATCCTCAGACTGGACAAGGCCGACTGTGCCTGCCATCCTTCCAATGGGTCAATAAACTGAGTATCAAGCATGCCTGTGAACTAAACACTTGGGATTTTGTGTTATCCTAACCACCTAACTAGGACATATGCTTTGTATGCCAAGGTCCTCACTCAGAAAAACAGATGTGTGCCCTCTAAGTCTTGGCTCACAATGGGTTGTCATGCCATAGCTTTAGTTTTTTTCTTTTGTATATATACTGGTCTTATATGTACATAAGCTCATAAGTGTTGGGGTGGATGATGCCAAATTTTCTGGGTTTCTTTCCTTTTATCATGTAAATATGACTCATTATATCAAATTCCCTTCTTGAAATCATGGCCTAATGTATTTCTCAAGAAGCCTTAGTATAGTTTGTTTGGTTTATCTATCAATAACCAATATTTTCAAAGTAATTGGCTTTCTTTTGCATTGTACTTGATACACCAGAGATAAGGTTGAATCTCTGCAGTAATAGTCATTGATAAAAAAGAGAATTTTTGCATTCATATATTTTATCATGAGTGCTCAAAAATTTTTTTAAATTTCCTTCAGTGTGTCATTTACATAAAAAGTCCTCAGAAAATTTCTATAGATTTAACAAAAGCCTTGTAACATTTTGTTGTTAGACTGTGCATTGTAATTAGAGATTATTGAATGACCATTTTGCAATATAATGGAAAATAATTTTGACCCAAAAGTATCTGAGAATCTAACATAGAAGCATTTTAAAAACAAATAATAAAATAAGTTTTTTTGAATTGGTGCAGAAAACCATACTAAAAAAATTTCATTTTAATATTTGGTTTTAAAATTTCTTTTACCATTCTGTGCTGTAATTTTTTATTTTTGTTTCAGTTACATTGATTTTAGTGCATGACAAGCAAAATTGAAAATCTATTTTATGAAATGAAATCGAAAATCTATTAAAAGAAATAAAAATGCTATATTTAGTATGATTTTATAAAAATTCATTTCAATTCTTCATTATTTTATTCTGTATTCTTCTAGATAAAGACCCTATTTGTAAAATTATGGAAAAATATTATATATCTCATTTTCCATCTAACTTTATATTAAAAAGTGCAGAAATTACTTTATTCATGTGTTTTGTTTACTAGAAATAGCAAAAGATTTAATCTGGTTTTCTAATTTCTTGTCTCACATATGTGATTATACTGTATTTTTTCTTTTGTAGGTCTAGTGAAACCCATCTTTGGCTGTCTCTATCTAGACCATGTAAAATGTATCATTTATGTAGATATATGCCAACTTATAACTGCAAAATAACTTGGCTTATTACCAATAAAATTTCTTACAGATGGTTATAAGTACACTCTAATTTGTACTTTTTTACACGAGATTAATTGAATTCAAAATAATATCAGTTCTATAGCTGATAAATATCATTAAATACATATTTCAAATTATTCAGTGTATACATTTACAACTCAAAATTCTTGATTTCTTAAATATGCATTGATGTGAAGGATAGAGAAAGGGAAGTAGCAGTTCTCAAAGGAAAAGAAGTTTTCTTATTTATCTGTTCCTCCTATATGTGGATACTTTTAATACTGGAAAAATGCATTATTTGTAAAAAGTCGCCTGCTTTCTTGGAATTTAATTTTGGTCTCATCAGGTTTAAGTTTCATAGAATTAAGTACACTATATCTTATGGCAAAGAAAAAAATTATATTTGTTTTTTATATTTTTAAACTGCATTAAATGTCAATTTGAAAATTATAAGAATAATGTAGTTCACTCAAATTTTTTTTATTTAAAATTTCACTTTTTTATATTTAAAATTCTGTAGCACATTCACTAATAGTTTTGGGATTTAGTTTACATACTTTTTTTAGCTGTTTGCTATATTCTATGAATTTTATGAACATATTGAATATGAATCTCACTTCTTTGATTATTTATCATAAACTCTCATCTGGTTGACTTATCTTAGGATTTTTCTTGCTATTTCATTCATTCATAGTTGAATTGTATATTAATATTTATCTGCATCATTGCTATTGATAATTTTGCTTATTATTTCCCTTTTGGGAATGACTTCATAAAATTCAAGATATTCAGTGTTTTTTTTTTCTTCAAAGGATTGATTTATGAAAATGTTTTTAATGTGCCGATACTTATGCAGCTGATTTCACACAAGATAATAATTCTAATCAATTCTGTATAGTTAATTAATTTCTTACTATCACTTTTGTAAATTATTCCAAATAATTTTTAAATTTCTTACATTTACTGAATTCCATGTAATATAGTTATTTTTATACATTTTTAAGTGTAAATATTATTGAATGAATATTTAAATTGTGAAATAATTAGAAAAATGAATTAAAAGACACTTTTAAGTGTAATTTTGTGGACATTTCTTACTTATCTATCTTTACAAACATGCCTCAGTTTAATACATGAATGAATACATATATTTAAAGAAGAGCAATCATTTAAAAAGTAATATAATTTAACAGTACAAATAAAAAATGAAAATATAGAAAGTTCTTATAATTTCTTAATTTCTTGTTATATTACTTCAATATTCTATATTCATTCTGTGTATCTTTTACACAAATACTGACACTCTGACTGTAATTCATATTGTGTATTTTGTTCTTTCTGCTGTTGCTTATAAAGCTTATATCATTTGAAATAACAGCACAAAAGATTTCATATTCTTATTGTAATTTTTGTAAGTGAACAACCAATTTATTAAAATAATATGACTATTTCAAATTGTTGCATAATCATAGAAGTGAGTATACCAAGAACTTGAAGAAAATAGGACTTCAGTATATATTTATCTCATGCAAGAGACCTAATTCAGTAAAAGAGATAACATAAAAATGTGAGGGGTAATTTAATTTCCTAAAAACATTTTTAATGAAGGTTCCAATAAACCTAGCTTTAATATTTGAACATTCTTTTCTATTACAGTAGTTTCAATTTCTGTACAAAAGCTTGATCTAAGGGCCATGAGACACTTGAGACTACAAGACTCAGGAAATTAATCTGGTATTATACATTTCTAGATTAGGAAGATTGCAGAATGCATTGTTAATGAATAAAGTAATATACCTACTTTCTTTTTTCAAATTATTTCTGTTTTTGTAACAACATAGCAAAAAGATCTTATGCTGTCAATGTTTTATTATTCAATTTCCAGTGGATGCTTAGTATCGATAGATTTTCTAATAATGAAAATGATTTATTATCAGGAAAATAGTGTAACAAAATAATCCTTTGCATTCATTCCTATAATTGATTTTCTTCTTTTTTTCTTCTAATAACTCTCATGAAGTATGTACTTCAGAGAAAAGTCTGATCTTATTTTTATTAAAAATATAGATTTTCTGAACTTTTTAACGATCCAAATTTCTTTAGAATGCAAAGTCACTGATCTACTTTCATTGTTAAATGTCAAATACATTTATTCTATTTCCTGGTTTGAAAACTCTTGATTTCTCTATAAATATATTATTTGATCAATATCTTGTTTTTCTTGATCTAACCACTTATTAGTAATTTTCACACTGTTTTTTATACTTCAAATGTTAATTTGTTAAAATTTTAATGACTTTTTTCCATGTTTAATAAACTGTGAAATAAAAACTTCCCATTTTCTCTTAAATACTTATAATTTGATTATTATTATATTTAAATTTTTTTTCAAAAAATATCTAAAACAAAAAATGTTTTTGTTATTTTAACTTGTTGCATATTTAAACTTTATTTTGATTTCTCATTTTAACTGTAAAAAGAAATCAGAAAAGTTTTATGAAATATTTGTAATTCATCAGTTATATAGTTATAATATAAAAATGTACACTATCTATTATAGACTTTATAACAAAAAATTACATGAATATAATTTACGATATAGAAGCATAACTCTTTTTTAATACCCTGATTTATGATTTAAAAAGCATAATACAGTAACATTGCTACTATTTAAGCTAAGACTATTCTGACTAATTCATAAATAAGATACACTTTACAAAGTCCATTAAAATGTCCTCTATGTTCACTATAAGGGAAATATTGATTATGTGCTGATCCTTGTATATTTTGACCATATTGTTTGTGAAATTTTCTTTCTGTTTACGTGAAAATAGTACAGAAGTTATTAAGATAGAGTTTAAGGAAGACAGATTTCTGTAAAAAAGGTATTTCATAACTCTTATTTTAATTAAAAAGTTATTTAACATAGAATACATAAACTATGTTATAAAGTTACACACATTTCTAAATTTTTGGAATCATTCATGATTGCATTATATGTATGAAAAACAGAATGCAAATTTCTTGTACCATATAGTTCAACAGTGTTATGTTTTCAAAACTATGATTATATTTAATGTAAGTTGAGAAACATTGATGAATTGTTTCAAAAGTTTTATATTAATTTTCTTTCCCTCTTTGTATTAATGTTACTCAAGTTTTTTCATATCTAAATGTTATGTAAAAATTTTCTAACTGGGATGGTTTCATTTGAGGAATTTCCATTTCATAAGTATTTTACTATTTTTAATTTTGAGATAGAAAATTTGATATTTATTTTTCTCTTACAGGAGATATTAAGCCTGAGCCTCCATCTACAGCTCAGTTAAAAGCTTTGGCTGCCCATAGTGCAATGCCATTTGTTGGATTTGGCTTTTTAGATAATTTAATCATGATTCTTGCTGTAAGATGTTTAAAATTTAATTTTTTATTCTTTGTAATGAAGGAATCATTTTGGATTAAAGGAACTATACCAATTTTTGCCATAAATTTATACAAAGATTATTTTAAAAATGAAAACTCTGGTAAAATATATTCAATAAAATCTTTAACATTCACACTGCCTTGAATTTTTCAGAAAAAATAATAAAAATTAAATGTAAAAAAGTATTTTATTTTTATTAAAAACATATCCATGACTGCAATTGTGTATTAATTTTTTTATGAAATCGTTTTAATTAACGCAATTTATGCACCTAATATTTAAGTGATTGAAAATTGTATATTCTGTTTTCATAAGTGGGTAGGTGTTCCATATTTTCACTAATAGAATGCACTTCAATCCTTGTCAGAAAATGATTTTTGAATATTGTGCTGAAAAGTATATTAGAAGTAAATACTATATTCGCATATATTTTTCATTCATTTTAGTAATATTTTCAAAAATATTTGTGTCATATAAGAAAAAGCTTATTTTATTAATAGAGATTAATAATTTTTAATTAAACCTTAAAATCATTAATAAAATATATTTATCATTCAACAGGCTTTTACATTTGAATTTAAACTAGGAAAAGTATTAGAGGAAAAAAAATAAATTACTAAAAAATAAAATTAGAAAAAGGCTGTCTTTGGATTTAAGTTATGTAATCCATCAAAAATTAAAATTATTTTGAATAAATGTTGCTATTAAATTCAGTGAAACAGCATATAAACAGATTTTGTATTTTCTAAATGTTTTTGTTATGTTTAAATAGATAATCTATTTAATTAAGTTTGCATACTATTATATTTTCATTTGAATCTAAGCATTAAAATTAGTTAGCTGTAATCAAAATACAAGTTTAATTGTAGAGAATTCAATAATAATTCATTTGTGGAATCAATGTGCTTATGTAATTTACATTGCTGTGTGGCCTCCAAAGTGCAACATTAAGAAGTACTAGAAATATTGTAGCAAAAGTTATTTGTCCAATAACTTTTGCTTTTGTCTATTTTTGAAAAATTCATGGTCAAATTAATTAGAATGTACAGAGTTTGTTATAAAAAAATTAAATAAAAAATATGCAACTAAATTAAATAATTTGGACTGCAAATTTTTCAAAAGAAACTATAATTATATTTTGACACTAACTTATTTTTTCGATTCTTCAGCCATTTATAACTGATGGTAAATTCTTCCTTCTAATAAGTCCTGTAAATTTAAGTAGCTATCGTGTAAAATCACCTCAGTAACAATGAAGCCTTTTCTTCAGTTCTCATCATGAACTTATTAACTTTCTTCTGAATAAAAATAATTTCCAAACTCAATTCTAATTACCGTATTTTCTTCTATCTAACCTGCAGTTGCATATTATCTGCAAGAACTTTCTTCTAAGTAAAAGAAAAAATGTGTCACATAATATCCAGCAATTTTTCCTGCAAATTGTCAAAAATGTATGCTGCTGATAATGTGAGTATCACACAAAATAAAAATATACACAGTATTGTTAAAAGTATAATGTACAGAAAAAACATATATATATTATACAAAAGATCTGCTTGTGTGAGTGCATTTCATCATAAAGTGTGATAAACTGAGATGATAACACCAAATCAATTCAGAGTGATAACTCCAAGAAGTTTCTAAAAAATAAAAAAGTGGCAAGTTTTGCTAACTTTTAAAATGAGGTTACACACAATTCTTTTCTTTGAAATAAAATTTGCTTTGTTAATAATTATAAGAAAAAAATGGATTGTCAAATTACCTTTTGGATATATTTTTTCTTTTGTTTTCTAACTTACTTTAACATGTTTGTCGCCATTTTTTTATTTGTGTTCTCTATAGCTTTTATTTTAGAATCTGCTGTATAACTTAAATTTTTTTTGCTTCCATATTACAATATATTAACTTACATATTTTCAGAGCAAAGCAATCCAGGTCAAAACAAAATGTTAAATGATCATAGCAATTGTACTATCTTTCAAAGAACTGAATTCATTTTTGATTGCAATTCATTGAAGCTAATTATAGATGAAAAAAGTTATCCTAGTCATAGGGCCATCTGTTATTTATTTTAGGAAACATAAACAGCATTTTTCAAAACTTTAAGCTTTTCTGATGGAGAATGTTTTTATGAGATTATCAGCAACCCACTGTATAAAATGCACAACAAAATTCAAAACATTTTTAACACATAATCCGCAGATTATATACAGGAAAATATGATACTGGTAAAGCTGAGATGTTGCTTCTGTATGGCAAATCTGTTGAGCATAGTGCTTGAGTATTCAAATTTTTTTTCCTTTGTGATTGATGAACATGTCCATTATCCATTAAAAAATCTGGAACCTGATATTCAGTGATTATATATTTCAAAAGCTTTCTAGCTTCATTGAGTTCTTTAGTTATCTATTATGTAGTATCAAAGTTATTATCACAAAAATGAAATTCTGTTACACTTTCACATTTTATAATTACATTTCACTCCGACTTAAATTGACTTATACAATTTTTTAAGCTCTTGCAATTTTTTATTCAGGTCATCTCAGATATACTTCTTATTCCAAGTTCATAATTGTTTCATTTGTAATCCATTTGCTTTATAGCATATAATGTCTTGGAAAAAATCACAACTTGTGAATCATCTTGTAAGAAATCTCTAAGATGATTATACTATTGATTAATTAAAAATATTGTAATTTTATATAATGCATTTGCTGCACTTATGTATGTTAGCATATAATAAATGACTAATTGTAATAAATAATGTTAAAAAATTTGGATTTCTCAGCTTAATACTTTCCTTAGCACATTTTAGTGTTACATATAAAAGAAAATTATAGATTTTAGCACACAGACTCTGGATTCCAGTGGTTTGGTAATTCTTCATTATCTTATTGTAATTTCGAATTAGGATAGATGTTATGGCAAAGAATAATTATCTGAATGAAATCTTATTTTAATTTCAGTAAAATAAGTGCAAATTTTTCTAGTTGAGGATTGTTAGGAATAAAAAAAGCTACATAAAAGTAATTATATATATAATTTTAGTCTAAACCTTTGTACACACACACTTCTTGTTCATCAATTAGATACCACTGATAAAATTCCAAGACAAGATTCCATGCAACAATATTGTTTTGAAATTTATAAATTTTAAAACAATATTATTGCAGGGAATTTATATCAATTAAAAAGCATTAAAAATATCAACATAAATTTCATGCATTATATTTATGTTAATTAAGAATCACTTATGTTTCATATATTATTTTTATCTCTCTTAAAAAAAATCATATCTATAAAGTAAATATTCAAAACATTTTCAGATTTTCCAAAAACACTTTTTAAATTAATTATCATGCATATTTATATTCTCAAGTAAATTGTGTATAAATGTTTATTATTAAAGCTTTACTTTTCATTTCTTTATATAGGGTGATTATATTGATACAACAATTGGTGTAACTTTGGGCATATCAACTATGGCAGGTAACTAAAAGTAACATTTGTTTATATAAACTAGAATTATATATTTGTCTAAAGTTAACCCATAAGATTGGCTTTGTTTATAGATAAGTTTGATTTTAATAAATACTGTTGTCAGTTAATCTGGATATAATAACACATATGTTTTTAATAATTTGTTAGTTTATGCGTAAAACACGCACACACATTAATTGATGACTAAAAAGTTTGATAAGAATTGTCACTGAAATCTGTTAAGTCAATATTCAAATTACAATTTTCTATTGGGTAAATTTAAAATTTCAGAATGGTCATTCAAGTTTTTATATATCTTACAAAATTATGAATAGTGTGTGAAATAGTTATCTTGCTTGAAGCTGGAAATAGATCTTTCTTAAACTATAGATTGGGAGAACAGTACTGTTCTGAATGCTCTCTGATACTGGAACAAACAAGTCAAGCTATATCCTAAAAGCATCCCTTCACATTTTCATCATGCCATTTTCAAATTTAAAAATTAGTGCAATATAATCCACACAAGTGTAGGTGTTCACTAAGTAAGAAGATATTTTTAAATGAATACACATTAGTAATAGCTTGATTGTAAAGATAATTATCACTCCTCTGATTATTTTTATAACATTTGGAGTTAAATAACAGCTTTTTCACATATTGTGCAGATAACATTACATTTTACATTCTCAAGTAGGGATATTTTTCTCTTAAGTAGTTGTGGACAAATAGTTTTTTTTAACTCTTTTGAGAAGATTCTTTTATTAACAATGTTTGATGGTCTTAATTTTTTAATGGTTATAATTAATGGAGGCTTACAAAAAATTTCATTTTACCACCTTCAATATTCTTTGTTCACATTTTTTAATCTGTTTATTTTATAACCATTCCATTTATATTTTACAATTATGCCACTCATTAAAAAAAAGATAAAACAAAAAACTTTTTAATGAAGATACTCATTTCATTCTGCATTCTAAATCATTAAGCAAAACAGCTTATTTGATATACTAGATTTGAGAGTTAAAATATATATGCCTTACAAAGTACACACGTTTTTATTCTCAAACCTAAGGTAGGAGTTTATAACAATGGATTAAGTGTGAAACCCTACAATCCTCTTAAAAATGTTAACCATATATTATATTTTTTACTTAAACTTTAATTTTGGGCAAATCTTGTTTTAAACCATTGCATTAACTTAAAATTTGATTCTTCCAATGAATTGTATTTCAAGAATAAAAAAGTGAAATGTATGAAGAGAATATTCAAATTATTGAATTTTATCTATTGTGAATTGTGAAAAAAAAATACTAGTTATCTTGATAATTTTTTCAAGAATATCATTTTCTAAATGAAGCATTAAACATAAATACAAATGCTTATGAATCACATGAAATTAAAAAAACAAATCTTTGTTAGCATTGTAACTGAAATATACAACAAGGAAATATTAATCTTAATTATTGAGAATATCTTTACATATCTTTTAAAAATGTGATTTGTAGTTTTTATATCAAACTTTTTACTGTTTTAGTAACTTATGTATTATAAATAATAACTATTATTTCTCCTTTATTGGTGTTTTTCTTTTGTCACAGTGAGGAATTAAATTTATAATCACAGCTGTTTATAATTCGATGTTTTGTCATACTTGCTTTGATTGAAGTGTTTGGAAGAAAAATATAATAATTTGTGCATAACTGATTGTTTTAATACTTGGTTATTTGTGATAATTCTGTACTTTAAATAAAACTTTGAACCTCAGTTGCGTTGACTTAAAATGATACTCTAGTAAAGACTGATTATGAAGTAGTACGTATATATATGAAAAAATAAAAGTGAAAATCATTTTCATTAAAAAGTTCATTCCAATCTGGAGTAATAAAAATTATTCAATTTATGATAAGTCTAATATTAATGTATCATAAAGTGAGATTTCATTTATGAAATTAAGTTCTCTCTATCTTTTAAGGAATTACCCATATAAAAGTCATTATCCTTATTTACAAAAATCATATACATTGAATAATTATAAAAATCAAATTCATTCTATTAGTTATACGTAACACTTGGCTAACAATAGATTTCCAATTTTTTGTTTACTATATCTCTGTGTAGATTTTATTTTTATTAATTGGTTTATTGTTTAATATTCTTAGTGATTAGAACAGAAAACTGTCAAATTTTGATTGATTGACTTTATTTTTAAAAAGTTGATTTGGATGAATACAAGAGTTGGTATTTTAATTATTATGTTATTGCTGAACTGATTGCCATGAAATAAAGCTGTGCAATGTTTATACCTCAATATAAAACTAATTATATTCACACAGAATATACAGACTTACTACCTTTGTTCATAGTATTTTCTGAGGTAATATGTTGCTTAACAAAATACAAAGTTGTTCACTGATATTTTTCAGAGTTACATTTAAATTTTTTAATGAATTATTTCTAATAATATAATGAGATAAACCATCAAAAATTTACTTTCAAAACTCATTGCTTATTTAAAATATTTTTGAGATTTCTATTTGTACATTTTAAAATTAAATATGATTAGGAAATAATTTACTGTTTTTATTATATTTTATAAGTAAGGAAATGTTTTTTTAATTCATGAGAAAATAGTAGGAAATAAGAAAAATTAGAAAATTAAAGGTATTAACAATATGTGAATTTAAGATTTATAGCAAAATTATCTATAAACAGTTGTTTATCTTTAAATTCTACCTAAGAGCAAGCTACAGTTTTCTTATATGCATATTTTTTAATGCTGAGTTAATATAAACTTCCTTAATGATAAAAACTTGACTGAAAAATGATGACATAGTATAATTTATCTTAAGAATTTTTCACTCTATAATATATTTGTATATGCATTAATTATATCACTAAAACTAAAATGTGTTTTTAGCTGCTGGAATGGGCAACACTTTATCAGATGTTGCTGGTATTGGGTAAGTTTGGTTTTATTGTAATTGTCATAAATTTGTGATATAATTATAAAGTTTTTACTCCAAAACTAATCATTTGGTAACATATTCTATTTTATTCCTTAAAGTTTTGTTAATGAATTTAAATATTTGTATTTCAGTGTAAATATATGGATAAAGTGCTGCAAAATGTTATTATGAATTATATAAATTATTTTCTTAGAATTTCTAATCTGAATTGCTTTACAACATTGTAAGATTAATTTCGCCCATATTAAGTACATTATTATAGAAAGTGTTTGATTTAAATTAAATATTTGTAAAAGATACGATTGTTTTTGCAGCATTTCTTTTTTCTTTTTCTTATTTTGAAATTTACGTAAATAATCATATATCATTTATTATTCTACTAAATTAAAATAACTTTTACAAAACTTGCTACATGAATGAAACTTTTCACCATTCAGGCATTCTTTATAATCAAATAAATTTAACTTTTTTAATTTGACACAGCTTTAATTTTTAGATTTTTAACCTAAGGTAATGTTTAAAGTAGATACTTTCCTTGCCAGATTTCTTGAATTTTTACACGAATGTTTAATTTTTCATTTTCCAAGTATAAACTTAATATTTAAATATTTAGTGATCTTATAATTAAAAGTACACTTACTATGCTAGCTATTCAAATGCTTGTTAATTCAGCCAAAATGTATAATTTGTGAAAGAGCTTGGTGAAAATATCATTAGAAAATAAAAATTATTAATCCTATAAGTAAAACAGTAAAAATAAGAAATCCTGGCAGATTATCATACCATTTCTTTTCCTTCTCTATTCTCCTCTCCCCGTAGACTTATTTCTAATATGCAATTCACAAGTGTAAGGAATCTATTGATTAATTTTATTCTGTGTTGCATCTCTTGAATTTGAATAAATATTTTTAATATGATAATACACTACTGGACAACTACTAAGGACGGATAACACTATCATCCATAATAACCAGAAAATGAAAAGAAGCAAAATGTGGAAAATTAGAATAAGTGCGAGATATAGTAAGAAGAAGAATGTGTATGCAAATTTTTTTTCCACGTCTGTTCATCACGCGATAGCGTTCATAAGAGCTTTAAAGGTTTTGACCCGTGTGGACAGTTGTTGTTTCAAGTCAAAGTTTTACAGGAAAGATTTAATAGACGAACTTGAAATTTTATATGTCTTCCCGGCATCACTTAGAGGATTTTATGCGTGGCCGAATTATTGGAAAGATCTAAGAAGGGCGAAAAATAACAGATGTTGCCAGGGAGTGCGACATTGCTCACAGCTTTGTTTCACGGCTGTGGAAGTCATTTAAAACTAATGGAATGTGTGGTAGGTGACACGGGAGAGGTCGTGTTAGAAGTACGACACCTGCAAGAAACAGATATATCGTCCTATCAGCAAAAAGGAACAGGCGCACCACAGCTCAGCAGGTGGCAAATCAGTTTCTTTCTGTCCAGGAAAGCAGATCTCCAGAAAAACTGTTGCCAGACGTTTGAGGGGAGGAAGACTATACGCCCAAAAACCTGTTGTGTGTGTCCCATTGACCGTTTGCAATGGTGTCGTGAATATCGCAATTGGACTGAACAGGACTGGGCATGCGTACTATTCTCAGATGAGAGTAGGTCAAGTCTGTCATCGGATTGTAGATTCCAACTGATCTGGCACGAGAGTGGTACTGCTTATCATGCAGAAAATATCCAGGAAGGGAACCAATATCCGACAGGACTGTTTGGTCCAATTGCAATGCTCACGACACCATTGCAAACGGGCCGTACGGTGCTGTCTGATCAATGGGACACACAAACAGGTGTGTGGGCGTATAGTCCTCCTCCCCTCAAACATTTGGCAACAGTTTTTCGGGAGATCTTCTTTTCTGAGGCAGCAAGAAACTGATTTGCCACCTACTGAGCTGTGGTGCGCCTGTTCCTTTTTTTGATAGGACAGTGTATCTGTCTTCTGCAGGCGTCGTACTTTTAACACGACTTCCCCTGTGCCACCTACTACACATTCCAATAGCTTTAAATGACTTCCTCAGCCGTGAAACAATGCTGTGTGCAATGTCGAACTCCCTGGCAACATCTGTTATTTTTCACCCTTCTTCGATCTTTCCAATAATTCAGCCATGCATAAAATCATCTAAGTGATATCGGAAAGGCATACCAAAAATTTCAAGTTCAACTGTTAAATCTTTCCTGTAAAACTTTGACTTGAAACAACAATTGTCCACACGCGTCAAAACCTTTAAAGCTCAAATGAATGCTATCACGTGATGAACAGTTGTGAAAAAAATTTACATACACATACTTCTTACTATATCCCGCACTTATTCTATTTTTCCACATTTTGCTTACTTTAATTTTGTGGTTGCTATGGATGATGGTGTTATCTGTCCTTAGTAATTGTCCAGCAGTGTATTTTAGCTGTGCTATTCTGTGTTCATACTGTTAGCATTCGCATGGAGTAGAAAGCATACTGCAATATATCCCATAATTTTTATTGTTTTAAAGAAGTTAACTTTTTAGTCGTACCATTATCTCTCATTTCCAAGAGAGATTATCTCAGCTCTTGTTAAAGTTTTTTTTGAGTCAGTATTTTTTTTCAACACCTTAATTTTAAAGTTATCAAATAAAGTCAGATTATTTAATATTGTATTTATTGATAAACCCAATTAATATAGACTTGTGGGTTTTGATTTGCAGTTTAATTTTATTGGTGTCCAGAGATGTGTGTGTGTGTCATTTGTGAGAGTGTGCATGTTTTTTTATGTTCTGAAAATTAATATTATTTTACTTTGGTTAATCACATTGTTTTGCATTTATTGATTGATGAATTAAAATTTATGGCAATTTAACCATATGTATTACTCTTTCAGTATTATATTTGCAGAAAATAACAATTAAAATAACAGTTGCATGAAACTAAATTGGAGGGATTTAGGATAAATAACATATTATTGACATGTAAGAAAATGATTGACAGTTTTATTTAAAAGTTTTCTTAGCAAAATTAATACCTTATGAGAATTAACTTGTTTGATTAACGTAGCATTTTTGATAAGATTATTTTCTTAATATTTAATTAAATTTTTTATGTTAATACACGTGAAAGAGTGTATTTCAGACATAAAATATTTGTATTTTAGACATAAATTTAGTTTTAATTTCTTATTTGATTACTGTTGGTTTCAAACTGAATAATTGAGCATGTCAAGTACTTTCAATCAATTTAAGGCTGTTTTTTTAAGTGAAATTTTTTTTGTGTATTTTCAAAAAGTACTTTTGAAACAATTGTATTTAGAATGATATATGAAGAAATAATTATAACAAAACACATTATGAGTTGAAAAAATAAAGTTACCAATGTTTTTAAATATAAAAGTTAAAGGGTACAATGCAAAAGCTCTTGTGAAATACATAAATATTATAATGTTAAGAAAATTGTAAAACATTCAAGCCTCCCTCTGATAAGAAGACACTTGTAATTCAGAATAATATAAAATGAATTTCCAATATTGTTTGTTAAAAAATTTGAAGTAAATAAATTTTGTCAAAATCTGCCTTAGTAAAAATGAAGTACATATGATGACTGGTTTCTTGAATCCTGATGTTCTAGCAAGCAAGTTAAGTCCAATTGAATTAATATTTCAGTGTAATTTCATGTATGAAACTGATCAGAATATGGGCTCCTACATTATAATAATTTAGAAATATCTTTCAGTGTTAGTGACAAAGAAACACTTGTGTTGTGCAAGAAACACACAATGTGCGACTGTGTGTGTGTGTGAGAGAGAGAGAGAGTTAATTCATTTTTAATTGAGTGGCTAGCAAGTTGTTTTTGGCAAAGGAGCTAATTATGCACTAAAAGCTGAATGCCCTGAGAAATCCAGGACTTCTGCTGCTGTACTAAAAGCTGGATGTTTAGTATTCTGGCCTTCAATTCAGTAGCTCCACTTAGTCGTTCTTCGGTTGATTATTTTCACACTTAGATGTTTGTAATGGTTTGGGATCCAATTTAAGTTGTAGATCCTGGTCTAAAAGCATCATCTTAAAAAAATTAACAGTTGAATAGCAATCAAACCAATAGAAATTAAAACTGAAATTCAAAACTGTTAAAATTTTTTATTGCTTTTATAAATAGTTTATTTCTTCAAATTGTAGCATTTATATCAATACAAGCCATTAATAAATATTCATTTCATTTAGACATTCGGTTTTGAATATTTATGTAAGAAAATTTAATAAGATGAAATTTTAAATCTTTATAATTATTCATTTGCAAATGCAATTTTTCTTCCAGTGGAAGAGTATTTAAAACCATCAAAAAAATATTGATTTTATAACACTCTAAAAATACAGAACGTGTTACAGTTAAAATCGTCATATAATTATGTGTACATACTTTTCCATTATAATTAATTTTATAGAGTAAACAAGCTAGGTAATTTGAATATTGTATACAAGTTTATCTATTATGACATGTGATTTCTTTCATTCTTTTCCTACATTATATGGGTTTTTATGTACTGTACATGTTTTTATTTACTTAACAATTAGGTATATCAAGAACAAATTTTTTTATTATTTTTCTTACAAGTCTTTGTTTGTATGGATATTTATAATAATCATTCAAGTTACTTGGGGATTTATTTTCTATTGTATATATTAACAGAAACCACTATCAAGATTCTTGTAAAGTAGATATTTTTAAAAAATGACAATTTCTTGAAACCTGATTTGTTTACACTTGAAAATGCTTATTTCAGTGAAACTTACTCATTTAATATTCCATTTGTAGTATTTACTGCAATATGGATTTGTAATAAGAAGCAAACTATAAAGAAATATTTTAAGTATGTAAAAGTATCTCTAGCTCTGTATAGTCTTAACATAAATAATAATGGCTTAAGTCATAATGATTATATAATTTTAAAATGTTTCAATATGAATTTTAATTGTATACAATCGCTTCAATTCGCCTAAGTAATTTTCAAACTAGAATATACTAAAATTTTCTCAGTGACTATATTATTTTACATCTTCAATGAGATGGAATAATGTAATGATACTGTCTGTAAAACATTCTCCCATTCAAAACTACACGTCTTAAAGTTTTTAAGCTAAGAAATGGCGTGTTCAAAATCTGCATAAAACTTTTCTCATTAGTACACATAATATATAGCAAAAGAAAATTTCTGTATACTTTTTAGATAATGTATTCCTTCCTGTAATTGATCCTGTATACAGAGTAAAGTACTTCCATATTTTAGCTTTCCACTGATCAGTGCATTTTAAAGACCTGCTTTTTCTTCAATAACTTCTTGCATTACATAGTAATATCAACAGGTCTTAACCTACAAGACTGAATATCTTATCTCAATCGGAATTTTTTGCGCAAAATCTTAATGAACAAAATGTAATCACATCTGAGGAAATGCTTTTATCTCTCCAATGTTTTAACTCTCATGATTAGGATCATCATTTCTCAACAACTTTATATTATATCAGACAATAAAACATGCATTAACTCTTGGTATAAGGCATCCTTTGATAGCAATTGGCTTCTTGGGTACATTTATGTCATCCATGATTCTGTTTTCACTATTGCATGCCACAGTCTCTTAACCAGGATGGTCTGGGGTGTCATTTCTTTAGATGGCCAGATACTTTTGGTCGTCATTAGAGATACAACACAGCATGTACATCTACAACATTCAAAGACTTGTTTTGCTACATTACTTTTCAGTAACTAGTCCAATTTTTCTGCAAAATAATGCCAGACCATCTACTGCATATATTGCTATAAACTGTCTTACAGATTTTCAAACACTTCGTTTGCCAGCCTATTCACCAGATTACTCTTCCATCAAGCTTGTCTAGGATAGGATGGGAAAGTGACTGCATCTATCAGAGAATGTTGATGACTTTGCCCTCAATTTTATCACTTTTTATGCGTTTTAAATGATTTAAAATATTTTCCCATTAAGCAAAAAATAGATTTTAAAAAATGATTTAAAATTATACTTTGATTTTTTAATTAAATATAAAAAATAATTTAATAATCTGTAGTCCATTTTTAGACTTGATATTAGATATTTTAAAAAAAGATTTAGTGAAATAACATTAATATGTAAAAATTTAATTTTCTTAATCATATTAGTTAATATTTACTGGTAGTTTATTGCTAGAGAATTACACCCATTTATCAATCATTGAATTGAATTAAAAGTAACATTTTCACTCCTTGAGCACAAATATTTGCAAATAGCTTTATAACTTTGTTCTACTTAACTTAAACGCATAACAAAAATTTATAGCTTAAACTGATTAATAAAAATATTTAAACTGTTGTGTTATTGATATATTTTGAATGTTTAAATCAAAATGTAAATTTTGAATATATAAGCTGCAAAATTTATAATACAATTTACGTATTTTTCGCTATATTTTGTTACTGTCATGCACATTTTCTGATATAATAACTATAGGAAAATAAAATGTGGCCTATTACATACTGAATAAACTTTTAAAAGTTTAAATATCAGCTCAAAATGATTCAATGTGAAATTGCATTGAACTAAAATAATTTTTAGAAATTGCTTTAAAATTTTTGAAGATTTGTATTGTAGAATTTAATTATTTCCAAATTCAATTTTAGCTCATCTTAAGAAATTTTATGGATCTATTTGTCTCTGCCAGATACAGTATCATTTAAAGATTCGTCTTTGTTCAGTAATATGAGGGTCACTCTGAAATTTTTGAGATACAACTAGGTTTTTAAAGTTATACTTATGAAATTTTAGGTGTGTTCAAAGTAGTCTCCTCCAGCATCAATGCACTTTTGTAGACGAATTTTTCACAGATTAAATGCCTCAAGACATTCAATTCTTGGAATAGATGAAAAAAATGCATTTATAGCCACATCAATCTCTTCTGAATGAAAACAATGTCCACGTAAGTTTATTTTAGATTAAAGAATTACAGAAAGTCGCACATAGCTAGATCAGGTGAATACGGTGGATGTTCAATCACTTTAATTTGTTTTTGTTTAAGAAACTCAACTGTTAATCCGACTGTATGTGAAGATGCATTGTCATTGTGAAGCATTAGTCCCCTAACATTCAGTTATTGTAGAATTTCTGGAAGACATTTAGTGGTATACCAGTTTGCTGTTACTGTCTTCTGTCCTTCCAACTTGATGGCTTTGACCAATCCCGTACCTCTGAAGAAAATGGCTTACATCACTTTTTTCAGTGCGCGTTGTTTTTTCACCATTGTGGGCGTGGGATCATCTTCAAAGGCCCATACTTTGCTTTCTTGACGTGTTGGAACGTCAAAAAACGGTATGTACCTTTCATCACTTGTTACAATTTTAGAAATGATGCCGTGGCCACCATCATTTAGCAATTTAAGAGTTTCTTAACTGAGTCTGACACCCTCCTCGTTTTGGTGCTCAGTTAGATTATGGGGAACCAACGGCAAACTACTTTTTTCATATGTAATTCTTCATGAATGATTTTGTGTATGGCTGCGGATCCAATGTTAAGTTACTTCTGTATCATTTGATAGGTACAGCGATTATCATCCATTAATATTTTTCATAGGGCTGACACATTATCCGGGATTACTGCTGACCGCGGCCTTCCTGTGTGGTCTTCATCCTAAAGAAAATTGCAACTTCTTCTAAATTCTCTAAACCATCTGAATACAGTAGCACAAACTGAAGATTCATTACCAAATGCTAACTGCAATCGTTGAACGCTTTCTTCTTGATTTATTCCTGTTTTAAAATCGTAGAAAATCAAAGCGTGAAAATGTTCTCACATCAACTTCATTTTCTCTTCTGTTTAAAATTTATTCTATGCTAAACAAGTTGAAGTAAATCAGTAACAAATCATCATCTGTATTAAAATACTTTGTATTTTAAAATTAAACCGTTATTTTTATTTTGCAAATTCTCGTCTACGTGTATTTCAAAAATATCAGAGTAACCCTCGTATATTCTTTTTCTTGTTATATTTGATAATATGGAATGCAAACTGGCATTGTTCATTCAATAGTTTCCGCACATTCGCAATCACCAATTGAGTAGGATTACTTTTGTGTAATCCATTTATGAAACTTTTTATGCAATCTTATACTTTGCTTGCAACAAAAATAATATTGTTCAAACAAATTGATTATCATTTTCATAAATATATAGCAATTTTAGTTTTCGACAATTCAGTATGTGCCAATTAGGTATTCCTTACATGTTGCTTTTATTATAAAATAATTTTTAAAGCAATGTAATATAAATTAAATTAGTTTCTGAATTAATCTAGTTTTTATTTATTTTTTGATACATTAAAAGAAGAATGTATAGAAAAATAAAGATTTTCCATATGCAAACATTCTACTAATACTTGGCAGAATTGATTTTCTGATTATAACTCACTCAACTAAATTACTGTCAAAAAAGTGTTGTTTGTTGTTATATTAATGATTTAGTGCTTATATAAAGCAATATTTAAAAAAATCTTGGTTGCATATGGAAAAAACTATTCACTGTATCAACTTGATAAAATACTTTTATAAAGTTGGAGGAATTTTTTTCTGAGTTTTTGTAGATATATATATGTATGTATAATTTATGATATGGACTACTATCTCAAATCTTTGATGCATTAATAAACTTATCTGAAACTTCATCACTATCAGGATAAATTTTTAAATCTTACAAATTCTTGTAAAATTTTAAAATTTATCATTGTGCTAATGGAAATACATTAGCATTAATTTTTTTTCCCAACAAAGTAGATACATATTAGAAAAGTTAAGGTTTTAATATTGTTATCTAAATTCGTCCAAAGCTGATAACTTTTATGGAGTCAATCTATCAGTTTATGTAAAAGTAGAAAGACTATCACCCTAAAACATTGCTTATTTACTAATTCATCCATAGAACTTATTGAAATAATTTTTTATCTTATTAAAGAAAATTGTAGAATTTGTTTATTATAGTCGCAAATTTTTATTGATTGCAAATTATAAAAAAATCTAATATCATTTTAATTGCTTTTTTTGTATAAATAAAATTTATGTTTGGTAAATACTATTAGTTCAGTCTATTTAATATTACTAGATTTTTCATATGCATAGCTAATAATTTTCCTGTCTATTAACTTACAAGTGCTTTGAATATATTTTTAATTTTTTCTTTTATTAAAGAATTTTGGTCATTGATAAAAGCATTTATTTTTAGCTCTGCATGGTATGTAGAAAAAATAGCTTCTAAAGTTGGAGTGCAAGCACCAACTATAACACCAGCTCAAGCTGCATTATCCAGAACACGTTGGTGTATAAATCTGGTAAATAAAAATTGCATTACTATATGATAGAGTTTTTCGGTAACATTTTTTTGTTATATGATCTTTTGAAAATAAATACATATACTGTTTTAAATTTAATGCCATTCTTTTATTCTAAGCATAGTTAATTATTAATAACAATTCAACGATTCCTTTTATATTTATTTATATATTTTAAAAACTGATATTTATAAAAGAGCTATTTAATTTTACATTATAAAATCTTGAACTATTTAAAGCATATTGAAATTTGGTTGATTATGTAAAAATAATATATGTTGTATTTTTATGATACAAAAAAAATTTTTAAGAGTTCAAATTTTAATTTATTTTTCCGATGTATTTGCAATTTTCGGAAATTATATAAGTACAAACTATTATTATTTGGTGTTATAGAAACCACTGTTCAGGAATATAAAGTGTCATTTCTTTTTAATTGTTTCAAAAGCACATTTCTCTCTAAATTTTTTAAAACAGATTAATTAATTTTTCAAATTTATGAAATATTTAGATGCTTATATTTCTTCTTTTTTAAATGAACGAAATCTTAAATTAAAAATGCCGTTTTAAATCATTCATTTCAATTACAAAAAATTGTAATCACTATTCTCAAACTAGTACTAGTAATATCACTGCTTTGAATTGTTTCATATGAAGGAATTTTTTCCCTATTGTATTCTTATTATTCATCTTTGGATTTCAATAGTTTAAAACTGCATGGCTTCTAAATCAAGATAATGTGTATTTCAGCCATGTCAACCTAGTATACTTTCACTTTGATTTCCCATTAAGCAATTAAGTTTATTTGTGAAATTACATCACCAGTTTTTAAGGTTCTTTAGGTTATTTTAGTGTTTTTGTTGTACAGAGGAAGTTGTATTAAAGTTATTCAATAAAGTTAGGATAACATGTGTTAAATGAGATGCATATTTAGTGTTAAATGAGAAGCTTGTAAGATTTGTTATAGTTATTATGAAAAAAATCATAGCAATAAACTGATTGCCATTTTAACATCCTAAATTAACAATGCTTATGTAATTAAGTACAGTTATGTAATAAATAATGACAACCACTGCATAATAGGCTTTCTGTGAATGCTGATTTTGGTGCATTGCTGGCCATTAAAATTTCAGCACCAAGAAGGAATGATCTTACAAACATCAAAACCTTAGAAAAAAGAAGGGGTTGCAATATGGAAATGATTAGCATTTCAGCACATTTGGTTGAAACAAAAGGAACAAAGCTGCACAAAAGAAATGTTCTGAAGCACTGCATAAAAGAAAAGTTCCGTCAATTTCTCATTTGAAGTTTGCCTTCAGAAAGATGAAATGCTTACCTGTAAGTGTTAGAATTTGATAGAGGTTCGATTATTCCTTTTGAAAGGGGATTATCATTCCATGATATTATCTGTTGCAGTGGTCAAAATGCAATCAGTGTCCAGTGAATATGAAATCAATGGATTGTTAAAGTTCATATTGAATGGCATATGATATTTCTATTCCTTCCCATGGCTAACGTTCGTAAGTGCAGAAGGTGTGAGGTTCAATTTTCAAAGATGGAATGATCACCTAACAGACCATTTAATCAGGAAATAGATTTGTTTGCATAACATCCAATATTAGGCCATATAATGTGACGATGAACATATTGACCATTATTTTGGCTTCTCTTGAAAATGCTGCATAAAAGCAGGAGTGTCTATCAATAAAGCGGATATAGGAGTGACATTTTGATTTTTTTGATGTGTTAATTTTTAGCTTGCAACATTCTGATTGCCATATGCAGGTCTGGAATCTACAATCAAGATGCTTATTACCTGGTTGTCTTCAGTATCATTGGTTTGTGTCCCATCTTCTCAAAGCCTTTGAAACACCTTCATTTAACAAATCATTTTTGCTGTATTATTTTTTATATTTATTAAAATTATTATTTTTATCACATATTTAAAGATAACACTCAATACATTTTACTTCGATTTAAGAATTTTGAATTTCTTTGTTTGCTACAAAAAAAGAGCAGTATCATAATTAAGTGAACTTAAAATTTACTTATATATTTTTTATTGAGAAAAGAGAAGCATATCTCACTTATAAGGAAAATGGAGTAATAACTGAGTACTGCATTTCACATGTATGTTTTTAATCCAAATAAGAATTAAACATTTGCTATTCCTGAATACATTCTGACCTTAAATATATTTTTTCTTTTAATTGTGTATGGAAGAAAAATCAAATGTTATAAATTTTATAAGTTATTTGAAAAAAAAAAAACAAACACTGTTTTATTCTTGGAAAGTACCAATTCTAAAATAAAATATTTTTGTATGGATAAGTACCATGATAAAGTAACAAAATAATATTCCTGTGGCTAATTTGTATTTGGTAATCCAAATCTGAATATCAGGTCATGAAGAGGAAAAGCATTTTGACTATTCTATATTTATGGAGTTAAATCTATTCAATGCTCTAACATTGAATAGATTTACATAAATAAGAACATATGTAACGAAACATAATGAGTTCCTTAATATGAGGATTTCTAAATCCTCATATTAAGGAACTCATTATGTTTCAAACTTACACAGATTATAAATTTTTAAATCGTAACATGATAAAAATTACTATATAGAGTGTTCAGAAACGAATTACAGGACTACCTACTCTTCAAAACATCAGAAATAATTTAATTGCTCTATTGGTTTACTAATTGCAAATTGTTATGTAATATACTAAATTTAATTGTTAATAATTTTTTGAGAATATTATCAATATCAATAATTATGAATTTTCCTTTAAAAATGATATATGTAAACATATTTGGGCTTGTATGCATGTCATTTATAATATATCATAAAAATATGTATCAATGCGTAAATCAAAAATATTTTTAGAATAAAAATATATTCTCTAGCTTTGATTAATTTGTTTAGCATTAGGAGTTTGAAAAAACTATTTATGCTGTTTGTAAATGCTTACAAAATAGTTTAATGCTTATAAAATTATCAATTTGTAAATGCTAAACCATCTTTAATAATTGACAACTAAAAGTTAAGTATGCTATCATCAATGAATTATCTGTTCCTTATAAGTGCAGTTTTAAAAACTGAATATTTTGATCTAATGAAATCAAATCGAAGATTTTAAGACATGATTACAATCAAAGATTTTAAGTGAGAGAAGATTTCATATATCTGCTGAATTTATCAGATAATATTTAAAAAAAATATATGATGCCATTTTTTCAAATTGTACATTTTTGCAGATAGTTAAGCAACTGTACTTTTAAGTTTGCTCATAATGTTTGCCAGAATAACTTCAGAAATTTTCTTATCTTTATAATTTTTATTCATTTGGTTTTATAGCACATATGCATTTATAGTAGTGTATCTGTTTTTTATATATTTTATCACAAATTTCTTTTTATATATTTGTTGAGGAAATGATTTTCTGAAAAATATTTTTTTTTAATTCCAGTGTTTAATGAACTGTTTTCACTTATAAATAATTATAAATGGTCCTAAATACTTTTATAAATTTAATTTATATACTATATGTAATTGATTAAATTTTCATTTATTTAATTTTATAATTACACATAAAATTTTAATATCATTAATGCAATAAACATCAGTCTTGAATCATAAACTCTTAATGTAACTTTTTTCATATTTATAAAAATTTCATTAATGGATGATTTTAAATTTTTTTGTACTTTCAATTTAAATACTGATTTTGACTATTGGAAAGGGGAAAGAAGTTCTGTGTGTTTAAAATTTCTAAAATAAGTAGTGGAATGGGCTAAAAATTTTCAAGCATATTTCTTAGTTCCCATTTTTATTTTGGCAGCCAAATGTTTTTGTATTCTTCTACAGACTCTTCACAGTATTTTTTTAAATTACAGCACAAATTCTTTGACCAGAAAAAAAATTTAATTATTTTTTATATAAAAATATTTTTATCTAATTCATGCATATTGTTAAAAAATTATTTCAAGGATAGCCTATAATTTGTAAATATTTTCAAAATAAATTATTTTATTAACAATTAACGTTGGTTTTAGGAAATTTCTCAATAAAATCGTTTTATCTTAACTTTAAAGAAATGTTTATTTAAATTTAAAGTTACAATAAATTTATGCTTAATATTGTGCAGCAATAGGTAAAATATTTTGCTTTGTGTTTCAATGAATGTAATTCTGAATTTTTGAGATAATTTCTTTCTTAATTACTTCTTAGTAATTAAAACATTTACATAGTATTTAATTGAAAAAATAAAACACATCTTCACATTTTTGCATTGTCTGTAAAGCAATGTTTATTAACTAGAATACTTTTGATGCTCTAAATCTTTATTTAATCTCCTAACTTGATATTTATTTAGGGCCGTGCTTTGGGAGTTACAATTGGGTGCTTACTTGGCATGTTTCCTCTCCTTTTTCGGCATGGTAAGGATTCTGAAGATGAAGGCACAAAGAATTAACATATATTTAATATTTCTAATTAATTAAACAAGATATAGCACCCTGGAAAAGTTTTATTTTGGTAAGTATGAATTTAAAATTGTCTGTTTTAATTTTAAAACTGTTCTTCATGAAATTATTTATGTCTATGTATTTTTAATGTGTGTAAAAGCTATTAAACCATTGCAACAGCTTTGAAATTATTGATTTGTGATATAAAATATATAATAAATTTCAAATAACTATTTTTAAGTGTTACATTAAAATCCCTTAAAATTTCTAGAAAAATGAGAAAATTATTATAAAGTGAATTTGTTGAGGTTAAAAATGTTTGTACTTTTCAAAGAATCTTGTTAGAATTTTCTCAAAATATTACATGAAGTGTTAGTATTTTTCAACTCAAGAAAATTATTGCTCATATATTTTTGATTGAGAATTTAATTATCTAAATTCGCTTTCTATAATTTGATATTTTTAATTAAATAATATAGTATTCAAACAATTAATATATTAATCTTTGCCTTATAATGTATAGATATAATAATCTCTTAAAACTAATTTTTTTATAAAATTTCCTTTTATTTCTTTTTTATAATTCATATATTTTTTGTATTTATATCATATTTAAAATTTCAGAGATAATTATAATAATTTGTTTTCTCTTAGAACAAGAATCATTTATCTTTATTAAATACTTTATTTAAATAACATTATAAAGCATTTTAAATGTTAACAAATAACTAATGCAGGATAGTTGAAAGTACATATATTTTGTTGCTTTTCTAGGTAACCTATATAGTGCTACAATTGAGAAAATGCTCTTGTAAAAATTTTTAATATAGGGGAAAAATATATATAAAAATTTTAATTTTTCTACCAAAGTAACTGCTTTTCTGTTTAACTACCATATAGTATTTGCAGTTTTCCTTGATAAAAATGTGATACATTGAAAAAATCTCTTACAAAACAAATTTAATGAATTATCTTTTATGATACTATTTATAAAATAATGCTATATAATTTGTTTTATAATAAATTTGTTGTGTGTGTGTGCAGGAAAGTTTTTAGTTTTAATCTGGTATTGCTATTATCATAGCGTTAAATAACTTATATATTGCAAACACTTGAAGCATTGCTTAGAGAAAAATTGAATTTAAAAGAATCGAGTTTCAAATCCATGAAATTAGAATTGTTAAACTAAGTAGATAAAAATTTAAAGGGTTATTATGCAGATTTTGTACTTTAAATTTATATAATCATTTGAAAAATATTCTTCATTGATGAAGTTTACTATCAAAATTGAATGCTCTGCATATATTTAATTTCATTTTCTATTTCAATACAATTCTACCAATTTTATTAGTAACAATTCTCCGAATCAAAAAAATTCTTTGGTGCATTTTTATTTCTTTAAGTTACAATGTTTGACCTATCCAAACTTTTCACATTATAAGCATTCAACTGTACAATTTTAAAAGGCCTAAAAATTTAAAAATAATTTTATTATTTTTACTATATAATACATAACTTTAAAGTACGAATATGAATGCAACATATAAACAAATTATGAAAATCCCTTTGAATTGTCATTTCCTTAACTTATATTGTAAAAATATATAACTTTCTCTGCATAATAAAAACCAATAATAAAAAATATTATTCATTAGGAATCTGGTATATGTCTTGGTCAATTAGCATAAAATATGCAAAATAATTCTGTAAGTATGATAATATATAGTTGATTAAGATTTCATGTGTAAATATAATTCTTCACATGATTCCAATTTTTTTTTTTTTTTTTTTTTTTTTTTTAAGAATAAAAACATTCACTTTTCAGGCAATTGCAAATTTTCATTTAAAAATCAAAAGAATCGTGCATTAAAATATTCACTGCAGTAAATATATTGATATGAATTTCTCATAAAAAATAAGTTCATTTTAATTTTGCTGAATAAATTTCATTTAAGTATAATTTAGTTTCACCCATTTGTATTTATTCAGGTAAAAATGTATATATATGTAGTTATTTTTAAAACTATATTCACAGAATTCTGGAAAACTTTCAAAATAATTTAATTCATTCATAATTACTTGAAAATGCATTAATTAATATGCATAACTGTCATATTTGGTTTAATTACTTTTCATGCTTATTATTTGCTTAATAACTTATTATTTGCTTATTACTTATTAGTTTTGATACTTATAGCTTTTTATTTGCCTCAAAATAAGCTTTTGATTTGTTCAGAGCCAAACAAATAGATAAAGAATATGCACATTATTGCTGTTATTTAATATTACTTACTAAATATTATAAAATATTATGTAAAATGAAAGACTTCAACTCATTTATATCTTTGCTATCCACACTCATTCCTTCTTGAATAGAAAAAACAACATACTATTTAATATGTATAAGAGCTGATTAGCTTTCTCCTTAACAAATGAATTCAATTACTTTTTCTTTACTAAACTCATTATACTGTATTCATGGGATAAAAGTCTATTTGTAATGTAAATCATTTTAAACATCACATATATATCAATATTACCAGTTGTATACGTTTTATTACTTTTACTCAAAAGGAATGTAGTATCCAAATAATTATAAAGAATCGATTTTGTGAGAATTTTTTTCGACCGACTACATTGTTAATGAAGACAATCTGTTGTGACCCCTTTTTGAACTTAGATAATTTTTTATGGCTTTCAGCTTGGAAAAATTGCATTCAGCACGCGCAGTGGTTTCTGATACTGAAAGAAGGATTTGTAAAACAGTTCAAATGTTAAGAAAGTTGTCTTACATTCTCATTTTGAGAAGAAGATGGTGTATTTTTCAAGAAGTTGCGTTTAAAATCTGGAAATTATGTACTGAATATGCTTGAGATTTTCTGCCAGTTCTACATCATTTATGTTTGAAGAATCTTGACCACTCAAAGTATGGTATAAATCCATGCAGCAAGATAACAAGCTTTCTGGTACGCATTTTAAATTAAATATCCGCATTTTTTGTAGACAAGCATTCGATCAAACTGCACACTTTTGGAGTAATTTAAATCCTTCTTTTATGGAAAGATTTAGAAAAGGTACTTTTTGCTTTCATTGAAGTTTTCACATAGTTTTAATATTTAAAGTTATTTTGCACAGTAGTTTGTTTTATTTCATTTTAGACAGTAGAAATTTCTAGAAACTTAAAATCAAGTAAAATATTTTATTTGTAAGAAATATAACAAACATTTTAAGGATGGTTATTAATATATTTGAAAACATTACCAAGTAATATTGCCCAGCATCTATGAATACTATTCAAGTAATACCTCTTCTATGCTTACGGTAAAGGATTTCATAAAACTAATTTATTATTCTTTTGAGTATCTAGAGAAATTGTTTTGAATAACTGAATATAAGAAATCTTATATTAATATTCATTTAATTTTAATGTGCATAAGATAAAAACATTTTTTTAGCAAAATCTATCTAAATTTTTACTTTTAAATTTGAATTATTTTTGTTTTCTATATTATTTGTTCCATGTCTCTTTATTATTTCTGTTATTAAATATAAAATACAATTATTTTGATGACGTATTAATTAAGAAAACTAGTTTTTTTTTACAAGTTATGCTTTGAATAAAGTAAGTTTTGATTTTCACTAATTATAACAATAAAGTAAGCTGTCTTGCTTGAAGAGAGATAATAAATAATTGGCTGTAGAGTCCTATAAAGCTATCAATACACTTTTTAGAATATTAAATATATATTCTTGCAGAATAAGGTAATTTTTGATAGTATGGAAATAATTTTAAAAATATATTCAATGTAAAAATTATGTATGTAAATGTTTAGCTTGCATTCTTATTTCTGTTAATAAAATTAAATTATTTAAACCTTATGTAATTACATATCAAATCATTCTCTTAATGTTGTACTTAATGTTTATATAGAACTGTTGGTTTTTTAAATAGTATTCATATCATCTATTTTATTTAAAAGCAATTATTAGTTTAAATCATTGAAACTAAGAATGCAATCTTTCAATTTCTTATACATCTTTCATTAAATAGCAGAATAAGTTGAGTTCCCTACAATTTAAAAATGTGTTCTGCAATGTTTTAAATATGCAATATGTAAAACAAAATTTATAAACCCTGAAGGCAATTTATTGAATATTAATATAGCAAAAATATCATGGCATTATTCTTAAAAGTCCAGTGATATCTGGAAGATCAATTTATGTTTATAAAAATAAGGGATTTCATGGTGTAACTAATATTTTTAAAAATATAAAAAGCTATAGTATATATATACTCCATTCTATTGCATTAATATCCAGTATATTCAGATTTGGTATAAAATATCCTGTATAAATTTTGGCATAATATTTTATATTACTGAATGACTTCAATGATTTTATTTTTTTAAATATTTTTTCTATATGGTTTTATTTATAATTTGTTTTGTTTTTAGCAACCTTAATCCGCAGCTTTTTCCGAAAACTGGAATGAAATATGTCTGAGAGAATTCTGAAAAATTTAATCCTGTTTATGATTTAAATTTTAAAGTGTTTATTTATTAACCACATGTATGCACTAAATCAATATTACATTATGAGAATTAGACTATTTTTTTCTATATTAAATAATACTAGGCAATCTAGATAATCTAAATAATTTAGTCATTGAATGAAAAATTGCACCTTTTGAAATTTGGTGTAAAAACCATAGATTTGCTATTTTAAACTTTAAATATAATTTATTGGAAGAATTAAAAATATTCCAGTGAGTTTTAATGTGTGTACAATTGCCTTCTGTGCATACTTATGAAAAAAAATAACTATTGAGATGAATGTTTTCTTGTTATAGAATTTATACTATTCACTTAGCCGCCATGAATCTCATAGCTTGGTACTATATTTTAATCGAACAAATACTCTATTGTAGGCTTCACTATTTTATTGTTACTTTACTGTGACAAATATTTTATTTGTATATAATGTGACCGTTTAAATGTTCTTTTGTTTTAATGCAATATACTTTAGACTATTCATTTTATAATATTTTGCATTTTTAAAAAATATTAACATCTTTTTAAAATGTTTCTTTAAGACTAGTTTTTTATCACTTTCTGTTGTATGTTATTTATGTTTCCAAAACATTTTCTAACTTTATAAATATGTACAAATGATTATACTTTCTCATTTGGACATATGTACATGAATAACTGTGTTCTTTCACACAATTTTAATATTTCCATTTCTTACATATCAAAATATGGACTTTTATGAATCTCTGACATAGTTATTATTCCTTATACTTTTACAAATTTTACTATTGAATAAAAATGCATTCTTAAATTAATTTTGTTTTAAAATTTTTGCTTCTTTAAAAAATAATCTTGTTTATTTTTTATATACATATTTACATCAAATTGAAATTTATCATGTATCTGCCATCCGTCTATAGCTTTTTTACAAATGCCAAAATAAAGAAAGAATTTTTATTTGTCTCTGAAATTTGTTTTAATATTTCTTTGAAATATTCATTGAAGATTATCAATCTCAAAATTAAATTGGCATAAAATATTTTCTCTAAAGAGAAGTTAAAGGCATCTAGTTCAGTCTATAATATTTGAATTTTCTCATTTGTATAAAAGTTGCTTAAAAAGGTTGAATAGATAAGTATTAAAATATCATAATCTTAGAATTATGACTTACTTAGCAGTTTCATAGGAATTAGCATTGAGACAAGTATAGTTATCGAATAAATAGAACATTTTTTTTAAATTTATGATAACAGCAACTTAACATTTTTTAACACAAAATTTTACAAGTTTTTAAATATAATTAATTGCAAATTAAATAGTAATCAGTATAAAACGCTTATCTTTAATTCACTTAAACTTTGAACTAAAATTAATAAATCATTTGTGTGTAAAACAAAAATAAAAGTAATTTATTTTTGTAAATTCCTTAAATAAAATTAGTGATTTGCAGTTTACATTTGCATTTTTTCTAATTTGAGGATTCTGTTGTATAATCACCATTTTATTCCTCATAATTTCTTGTGAAATATTCATTATTTCAGTATCTTAAGTGTAAAATTCTATATATCACTTATAATTTTGCAACTACTGATTTTTTGTTTAATCATACATTAACTAATTAATGCATTAATTAAAAATTGCATAATAGAATTCTTAATTATCTTTTCAGAAAAAGTACAACCAATATACAAATATAAAATAAAATACAATAAAAATACAAATTGTTTTTTCATTGTTTTTAATTTCAAAGGAACCTGTTGATTGATAATTCATTGTTGCAGGACTTTTGTGTAATGAAATATTTATTTTACATGTATTGCTAAAAATTGTAGAAAATTTTGATTCAGAATTTAAAAAATGATGAATATGGGGCATTCTTTATTATGTATATTTATTTATTTATCCTATTGTATAATTATATATATATATATATATATATATATATATATATATATAATTTCATTTGAAAAATATAAAACAGTCATGTTTCAAAGTTAGTTATTGATTTGGTTTTTAAAGTTGTAAGTTAACAAACTGCAGGAAAATAACTAATATTTTATATTAATATTTTTCATAACTTCAAGTATTGCAGACTTTTTAGTCTACTATTTGTACTTGAATAAAGTGTTACCTCATAATGTTTAAATTGTCCTTTCCTTTTGTGCTCTGTAGAATAATTTATGCATATACATTTACCACTTTCTATGAATCAGTTTAGAACAGTTTTTCCTGTTGTAAAAATTTTGAACATTAATTATTACCATTTAAAAATTCATGATTTTACTAAAAATTAATCTTTTTATTAAATTTTAGAAAGTTTGTTAATTTTGTGAAACTATGTTGATCAAAGAAATGTGTAGGATTCAAAAGATAGAAATTATTGATAAATACAAAAAAGTGTTCTACTCAAGGAGATAAGCATTGTTTTGCGAAACATTTGAGAACTTTGACTGGTTATAATTTGCATTAATACTTAATAATGAATTTTTTTATGAAAAGAGAAAATAAATTGAAATAAGATATTATTTTTCTTATATTTACATGTACTTTTAAATTTAGGTGAAGGCATAGAAGAACATATTCTACATTTAAATATGCTTTATTTAATATTATTGAAAAAAACTGATTCTTGTGTTTAAAATACATAACTCAAAAAAATAATAATTATGTTACATATTGTTTGTTACTAAGGTTGTTCAGGTGTTATAATTTTTTAATGAAATAATTTGAGTCCTGTGTTTTAAAATTAAAAACATCTTTTGGAAGTAATTATATATTAACAGTTCATGATTACATCGTGTGTGTATATATATATAAAGAAATTTAATTGTTATTGCAGAATTTAGGTTTTTAAAAATTCAAGAATACATAATTATTTTTTTCCATAAGATAATTTAAATTGAGAAATAATGTAATACTACATTTTGAGTGTGTTGATAGTTTGCTTGCATTTTATTTAAAGACTTATCGTTGAATTTATCATAAATATTTTCCAAATATTATTTTCAAAGCAATGATGTAGTTCAAAGAGTTTGACAAAATTTAGAATATGAAATATTAAGGAAATATACACCAGTTTTATGGGGTAATAATAATTTTCAATATTCTCTAAAAAAAATTATAAAAATATAAAAATGACAAATTCCATATTCTGAATTTCAATATAAATAAATATATATAAATTAATCAAATGTGTTGATAAATAAGCAATCATAATTTCACAAAACTAATATTGTCTTTATCGTTCTAAATGTAAACAAATATTCAATATGATATAAATAAAATTTCATTGGCTTATCTAACGCTACTGGAAAGAGGGTCTAATGCATGGATTACCTGACCTGTCACAAACTTTATGATTGTTGCTTTGTAGGAAGTTTTACAGCATTCTTGCATACGCGTTTATGTTATAGGTTTGTTTACTGTTAATCATTGAGGATTTTACGCTTCAATTTTATAATACTGGATGGCTGTGCTGCACTAAACTGTACAAATTCTTTGCTTTTAGAAAGTCTTCCAGTTTCAACTTTTCCATTCAATTTTACAGATTAAGCTTGGGATAATATTTCTTATTGAAAGTAATAATTTTTCGTCATAAGATTTTTAAAAAATAAAAATTGTGCAGAAACTGTATTTTATTAAGTTGTGTTTTACTGTACAAAAATCATAGTATCGGAAATAAAAAAAAATATTTTTTAATGTATTGCAAGTATATATTATTAATGACTAGTATGTATATATATATATATATATATATATATATATATATATATATATATATATATATATATATATATATATATATAATTACAATATATGCTTACATAACTTAAAGAAATAAAAACTAACATTTTTACAAAATATAAGTATATATTATTTCTAGAATGAGTAATTATTCATAAATTATATAATGAAATTATCATTGAATATTCATTTAAGTGTTAAAGAAATTATGAAAGTTAAGGTGCATTTTTTACAGTATATTGGAAACGGAAAAAATGTTGTTATATTAACTTAAAATTTACTTACTCATTCGATACAGCAGCACAAATTTTTACATTTGTCAAGCAAATTAAAAAGAAATTTATTTAAAAGTACATTTTTGGCATATAATACTCAAATTAAAAGGAAAATCAAAGAGCTATTTGCAATCAATATTTCTGATAAAATAAAAATATTGAAAATATTTCATGAAAATAATATATATAAAATGTGTGTGTTAGGAATATGTGTCATGTATAATGATAATGAAAGTAAAATTAGTTAAAATATAGAATACATTTTATTTTCATGAAATATATTTAGGAATGTTCTGAATGAATAAAAAAAGTTTAAATAATTAAATTAACTATAAAATTAAAATATTTTAACTATACCCAACATTTCTGTGTGTAATTAATACATTTTTTTTTTCATTAAAGCAGTTTATATATGAATAGTATAAATAAAAAAATATTCTATACTTATAAATAAAATCTAATGTTATCTACAATTTGTTTATTAAAGTTCTGTATACTAAAGAGTTATTTATTTCATTTTATTATATATATATTTGATGGTGGTAGAAAAATACAAAATTATAACTATAAATGACAAATCATAAAAAAGTGAACTTTATAATTCCGATATAATTTAAATGATTCGATCTCGTTTGCTACTGGACTATGAAGCTCTACTTTCAAACATTCTTCAAGTATTGTTTTCAGATGACAGAAGAAACCTACCTCACTCTCAAGGAGTTTTGGAAAATATCACTTCCATATCGTTCCTTGCTTCCAGATGGTCGACTAGGCATGGAAAAAGGTTACTCAGAGAATCCTAATTTAAGAGTTTTTTAATCCAGGTCAGCGAGATTGTTCTTGCCCACTATCATGGGATTGGAGGCGGATAATTGTGATACGGAAAGAGCTAGTGCTCTTTGACACTAGTGTGTCTCAAGGTAGAACCCTAAACGCGTAATCTCCCAGAAGATTTTGGCTATGATTCAGTGACTTGGCGATGTAACGAATGCGATTAATTTCTCTGGCTAGGAAGTTTATTTCATTGTTGAATATGGCGGATTTCACAACTACGTATTCGGTTTTCCTTTAGAAAAAGTTATTGATTTAGTATTGTTATACTTTTATAAATATAACAAAGTATTTATTTAATTAATTCATCTTGCATATAATTTCTTTGTATTATAAGAACAATGGATGTGTGCGTATTGCGTTTACATGATCTTTTCCTCTCTGAAGATTTAGCGACTTAGCCCTAGTAACGACAGGGGCCGCTTAGGTTCCATTGGTTAACGACATTAACCAATGGAACCTAAGCGGCCCCTGTGCGGCAAGACTGCATGGAACAGTGGACATTTCTCACCTCGGCTGGAGAGCGGCTGCGGTGTCCCCGCCCGTTCAGTTGAAGTGCATGGTGTGATGAGTTTATGGCGTATGGCCCGGTGAGTTTTTTAAGATTCGATGTAAAAGGAGTGAGTGCAGCGATGATACTATGCGATTCAATTTTGTATTCTACTTGTGTACCTATGCTGATTTCTGGCTTAAATATAAAAAATACACTATCATTAAAAATAATTTAATGATAGTGTATTTTTGATAATAAGCCAGAAAATATTAAGGAAAACTTATTTTAAATATTCATATATTTATAAGTTTTTTAATAGATAAAAATACTTGTGTTGAAGGAATTTTAAATATTTATCAATAAATTCAAAATGTAATACATAATTCATATAGTACAATTATATAAGTGAAATTAATAGGAAATGTAATTTACCCAAAATCTAATATTTTTCACTATAGGACATAAATTCCCAAAGTGGTCCAGGTGAACCCCTAGGGGTCCATAGGAGACTACACAGGGTCCACATAGATGTGAAAAGAAAAAAGAGGTTCACAAGTTGTAAGTGGGGGTTCGCGAAAAATTTTCTGGTTTTCATAATGAAGAACAAACATTTTGGCTTGGATTTACATATCAACGTGGGCAGGTAGCATCATTCACTGGGTAGGTACTCCAAAATATTCGAGATTTAGTTCAAACACAGAATTAAATAGAACAAAAAATAATAGTACAAGTGTACACCACGTGTCGAGACTTGCAAAGTGCCGCCCATCTCATTAAAAGTATGACTATTTTTTGTTGTTGTTGATTTACATTTCAAAGATCATTGTTGATTTTTTGTTAATCGTTGATTCTTTGTAATAATAAATGTTTGTAATTTTGTATAACCATAAATAGAACACAAGAAAATATCATACGTTTTTTTCCTAACACCCCCAAATTAGGGTGATATTTTTTAGGATTTGGGAATACAGTAGGAATGTTGCAGTGGTCTACCGAAAATAGTAAAACCTTGAAAGTGGTCCGCGAGAAAAAAAAAAGTTTGGGAACCCATGCTATAGGACATAGACATTTCAGTATTTTCAAGTTTTCATTGCAGGACACAAAATTAACATTCAATAATTTCAGTTTTATAGATTTGCTACTATTTTTTTACTAATAAGAAAAATCCAATAAATGATTTCTCAGACAATATTTATTAAGATTTTTTTAAATAATTTCCCCAATTTTAGGAAAAATAAATTAGCAAGTTGTTAATTATAATTTTACTAATGTTTTCTTAACAAATTTTACACTGGAAATTTAATTGCAAAAATCTAAATTTTATTTTTATATACAATATATATTTTAACATTTGTGCATAGATTCAGTTTTAGAAATTAAAATTGTACATAATTCAATTAGTTCCAATATATTTGATAGAATGAGTATAAATTATTATAGAGCCTTTCTAAACTAGATACATTTGATAGATTTAAAATAAAACATTGATTCTAATTTAATATAGAACACAGACAACTTTGATTCTATGGTCTTAGTTTAATTAATATTTGATATTTTCTATTAACAGTTGAAAAATTGACTTAAATATGAATATTCTAGAAAATTTTCAAATGCAAGATTTGCAGAGCTTAAGGTGATGAAAGAAATGAGTTACAAATTTTTGGTAACAAGTGTATTAAATATATTATTGTAATATGATTAAAAATTCAGTTACATTTTTAGATAAAGTGTTCCTATTTTATGGCATTTTTGATTTTAATATTTGTTAAACTATCTACTTCAATATTTATGAATTTATTCAAACAAATAAAATGTTCACAAGAGATAAATCTTTATTATTTTTATTACATATTAACATTAGACTGGGCTTTCTCCAAAGTTAGTGTCAAACGCCCCCCATCTCTGTCAGGAACATGCATCAACCATTTCTTTATGTACTACTGTACATCCATATCTGTGATACAGCTGTCATGGTAGTGAGTAGAAGCTACAAATAAACAAATGCTCATATAAATAATGTTAAATAAAGTAACATCAGAAACAAAGTAGGGTCAACATTTTTATAATTGATATTACATGGAAATGTCACAAAAATTAAATTTTAAGTTGTTAAAATATTAAAATTAAGATTTAAATTTAATTTATGTACTATAATCAACATTTTGATCCTATGGTAAACTTGGCATTTAAAAAATACAGAAGTAATCCGTAAATAAAAAATAACAATTTTTCCCAATTCTAAGTTACATACACAATATAAATTGAAATTACATACATTAAACATGGGTTAATAAAAATATGCAATTAAAATTATGTCAGAAACATGAAATATGTTTTTTATGATTTGTCAGTGATTATGATTCAGAAATATTTTGATTTAATTCAATGTTTTCATATTGCACTATATTACTTTTAAAATTTATTTGTAGAAGCAGTTAGTTTTAGAAAGTTTAAAAACAAAATGCTAACCTGTTATCTAATTTATAACATTCTGAAGGGTGGAAAAAGCATGCTTTACGCCTCTACTACCCTTCCAGTTGTACTATTTTGACAAATCATTTGTCATTAGTTCCATCAGAATTCTTCTAATAACATGGAACATTCAATTACTGGAACTTGTGCCACCTTTATTAGTCAAAATAGTTAGCTGAAAATAATAACAAAATATTAGAAATATAAAATTCAATTGAAGCTTTAGTTCCCCTAACCTATTAACCATGTTAATGGTTATTTATATGTCAGCTAAATATTTTTTCTAAAGAAACTCAATGTTTTTAAATTTTGTTTTGTTATTTAACTGGCTTAAGGTAATTTGAAATTTAAATTCATTAGGAAAAAATTCCAAAAGAGATTAAAATCAAACCATATTGCTTGAAGTATTTTTCTTTAGAAAAAAAACATATTACAAAAAAATTTATTTTAAACATAGTTTTCTCCGCAAAAAATAGATAAATACATACTTCTTTAACATCTATATACTCCAATTAACATTTTGATCCAGTGGCAAACTTCACATTTAATAAGCATATAAATACGTAAATGAAAAATAAAAACTATACATTAATTTTTCATAAGTTACAAACACTATATAAAAAGAAACCACATACATTAAACAAAGGATAACAGAAACATAATACATATTGTGTTCTTATGATTTTTTACAATGGTTGATTCTGAAATATTTAGAGTAAACTGAATTAGTAAAAATAAAGTTTTACAATTTAAATTAATGATGTTTTCATATATCATTATACACCTTTTAAAATTTATTCTCTATCAGGAGCACGCATCAACCATTTCTTTATGTATTTCTGTATATCAATATCTGTGATACAGCTGTCACGGTGGCAAAGAAAGCTACAAATAAATAAATTTTGCTCCTATAAATGTTAAATAAAAATAACATCAGAAACAAAGTAAGATCAACATTATAAAGATTTTTATAATTGATACTATTGACATTAAATTGCTTCTGTTATAAAACAGTTTTAAACATTACATGGAAATGTCACAAAAATTAAAGTTGTTAAAGTATTAAAATTAATGTTTAAATTTAAAGAAAAAAGTTATAAATTTAATTCATATACTCTAATCAACATTCTGATCTAATGGTAAACTTGGTATTAAAAAAATACATAAGCAAAGCATAAATGAAAAATAGAAAATAACAATTCTTAATTTTAAATTACAGGAACAATATAAACTAACATTACATATATTAAACAAAGGATAATAAAACATGTAATTAAAAGTTATAACAGAAACATGAAATATTGTGTTCGTATGATTTGTTACAATGGGTTATTATTCTGAAACATTTTGATTAAATTGAATTATTTAAACTTTTACATTTGAATTTAAAGATGTTTTCGTTTTGCACTATATTACTTTTAAAAATAAAATACAAACCTGTAATCAAATTTATAACATTCTGAAGGGTGGAAAATGGATGCTTAACACCTGTATTCCAATTTTAATGATACTGCTTTGACAAATCATTTGTCATTGTTTATATGATCATTCTTCTGATAGAGCTTGTGCCATCTTTATTAGTCAAAACAGCTGAAAATAATTATTAAATATTAAAAATATAAAATCCAACTTAAGTTTTAGTTTCACAACCTTACTTCTTGTTAATACTTATTTATCTCTATCAACTAAATATTTTTATATTGAAACTTAATGTATTTTGTCATTTAAATGTTTTCAATTACTTTGAAATTTGCATTATGTCAGGAAAAAATTCCAAGAAGGGTAAAAACCAGATAGAATTTTTGCAGCAATATATACACTTCAATATCTACCAGTTTGAAATACAAAATTTGCAGACTGTATCCATTGGTACTGATGTATGGTTTAATTTTTTTCCATGTAATAATATTTGTAATATTTATTGCATTATTTTGCTATTATATTATACAATATATTGCTCTATAAAAATTGTTGTTTACTATAGAAAAATAAAATAATAAAGTGAATTATTATTAAAATTGAACTATAAAAACAGATTTTACAAAATAATTAAAATATTTGGTTATATATACATGTAAACAGTATATTTTTTGATTTTACCCCATCAATAATAACAATAATGGGAAAGAAAGAAATCATAAATTAGTCCTAAATATTGCATTTTCATCATGTATTGTTTAAAAAGATTTACATTTTTAGAAAATACTAAAGATAATACAAGCATTTCATTTACGTTTTTTGCACGTGAATCTAATTAGACCAGTACATACAGTTTAAAGTGGTTTCTGGACCACCATCCAAGCCCAAGCTGTGATTCAAACCCATTAACTGTTGAACCGAAGCTATTTCTTCAGGTTTATAAGCAAAGGAATAATACAAAAGCACCTTTTTTTTACTTTCTGTTCAACAGAAGAATTTATTTTTGTAAATATAAACATATTATAATACATACATAAAACTTTTGGTTATTCATTTAAGTATAAAAACTAATATTAATACACAAACAGTATATTGACCTATGCTGGAAATTTACTTCAACAACATGGACTAATTTAATCAGTTCACTACAAATAAGTCAAAGATAAAGTTGATTTTATTATGAAATCATAGAAATTATTGTATCAAAATTGTGAGAATATGATTAAATTTTAATTGTAAAAGAATAATTAAACTTTAAGTTTTATTAAAATTTAGAAACTACTTATAGATATTTGTATTTTACCAATTTATAGAAAATCCTTAAAATACAATAATATATAATCAATCCTGATGTTTATCACTAAGATGGATTTTTATATTAGATTAGATTTTAAATTTCTTTTGTAATAAAGCTTTAAATCACAATTTTTTTGAATATGCTAACCTATGGCCAAGTTTCACATATTAATGCTAATAACAAAAAAGAAAGCTAATTAAAAAAAATAGCATACATCAAAAATATGCAAAAGAAATTATCAACATTGGTCTTTAGCGTGCCAGCTGGTTTTTAATTATCATAATAATCATAGATTATTAATATTATAGATTCAACATCAAAAACAATGAACAAAATAAAATGAAATTTAATATTAAAATTAATTAATATTATTTAAAAATAGATTGTTTGCAATACTTGTTTTGACTTAATTTTATGAGCACAAAATAAAAATTAACTTCATAAAAACAATGAGACAGAATTAAATGAATAGACATTTTAAAGATTTTTACTTTGTATTCATTCAAAAGAATTGATAGTACTTACTAAATTATTCTGTGTTAAAAATAATGTTATTATTCAAGATCTTAAATAAACATTCAGAAAAGGTAAATAACACTAAGATTTTTAAATATGGTCGCTACGCATGCGTAAACCTATTAATAAGTCTATGTATCATATTACTTTCCTTCAAACTGAATGGTAAATAATGCAGACGCCGTCCAGCGGCCAACGACGGTGTCCTTCAGAATATGCGGTAGAAAATAGTGACCGTTTCATGTGTAAGTTAATGGGCACAGACCGGTGAAAAAATTCGGTGCAAAGTGAGTTACCAATGAAACCGTTAAATGGCCACTGTTCGCTCATGCACACACATCACGTGATATTGTTTGGAACAAAGGAGATATAGTAAGGAAATTGAGGAGAACGGTTATGTTTCTCCAACGGGAATTAATCCCCATATTCTTTGTTATGTTTGTCTGTGCCTATAATAAATAATTTAAAAAGACACTGGTCCGTCGTTGAAAATTATTATATATATAATCTACAAATCTCTCTCTTAACATAAAAACAAACAAAGTGGTCCGCCGAGACCGCAGTCGTACCAACGAATTATGGATAAACTAAATAGATTAAAAGGAGCGATCAAAACCTCGATATCGAAACTCGAAAATTTCGTGAAAGAATTTCATGAAACAGATTTATCTGGTACAACAGTGAGTGAATTAGAAGTTAAATCTAAAAAAGTGGGAATACTCCAAAATCGCATTAATCATATTCGTGAACAATATTATGATTTACCGAACATCAGTGAAATTCCAGATGTCGAAAATGACCTGGAAGATATTGACACAAAACTGGAAAATTTGGAGGTAAAGTTTAAAATATTTATTGACTCATTTAAGAATGTAAATAATTCTAATTGTTCGAATACTTCTTTATCAGAATGTTCTGATTCAAAAGTAAAAGTTAAACTATCTGAAATGCCACTCCCTATTTTTACTGGATAGTATGAAGAGTGGTCTAACTTTAAAAATCAATTCGAACATCTTATTTCAAATAATGAATATTTAAATAAAACGCAAAAATTGTATTATTTACGTGCATCGTTAAAAGGTGATGCAAAACAAATAGATACGTCAGATGATTCATTTGAATCTTTATTCACAGCTCTGACTGAGCGTTTTGAGAATCGCCGACTTTTGGTCGACACTCATATTCTTGCCATTATTAATTATGACAAAATACAATTTGAATCATCTAAAGAATCAAGAAACTTAGTTGACTGTTTGAAAAAAATGTAAGAGCTTTGAAAGTTCTGAATTATGAACAAAATTCTTTATCGGATGTTTTACTAGTAAACATCGTGCTTCAAAAGCTCGATAAAGAAACAAGAAAGCAATTTGAGTATACATTAAAATCAACTCAAGTTCCTGAATATGAAACATTAATTTCCTTCTTAGAAAAAAGAAACTCTATTCTTGAGAGCGTAGATCGCAATCCTCTCCCGAAAAACATTAACAGTTCTCACCCCCATCTAATAAAACAGAATCTTTGATGATTAACGCTAATGATAAACCCAAATCGAAATTTTTTGTGCATTATGTAATCATGATCATTCTTTGAATAAATGCCTTAATTTTCAAAAATGAGATGTTAACAAAAAATACGAAATAGTAAAAGAGAAAAATCTTTGCATGAACTGTCTTAATAAAAATCATAAACTTAGTTCTTGATATTCTAAAATGTCTTGATTAGTGTGTTCTAAACGCCATCATTCAATGCTTCATCGCAAAAAAAGTGTAGCCAAAGATGGTAGCGCTAATGGTTTGACATTCGAAGAAAAGGCAGATGGTACTTCTTTTACTCAAGTGGAAGCGAATTCATCGTCGCCTAAAAATAATATAGTAAATAAAAATGAGACTGTTTCTTCTTTTCAGTCTTTGAGTACATCTGAGAAAAACAATTCTGTTTTGCTGAGTACGGCCAATATTTTATTTAATGATATATTCAAAAATAAAATTAAAATACAATGCATATTGAACTCAGCTTCGAATATTAATTTTTTAACAAACGAATGCGCTGTTATGCTCGGAATTAAACGAAAAATAATTAATGCTCCTGTTTCTGGATTAAATGGGTTATCTTACTATATAAAATCAAAGATAAATACAGTTATTTCAAATTCAGAAGAAAGTTTTGTAGAAAATGCAGACTTTTTTATTGTTCCAAAAATTACAGATTTAACACCAGCTTCTCGTTTGGATATTTCCTCAATCACATTACCTAACTTTATTGAGCTTGCTGATCCAACAATTTACAAACCAGGAAAAATACATGGACTGATTGGTGCTGAATTATTTTCTAAAATTCTAAAGCACAATACATTCAATATTAATGATAAGCTTCTCATGTGTGATTCTGTGTTTGGTTGGATAGGATTCTGGTATTCTAAACAATAATTATTCTTCTAATAAGGTATTGTGTTGTCGTATCAAAGATTTCGAAACGATAGATGATACTTTGAAACAATTTTGGGAGCTCAAATCTATTGAAATAAAACATGAAGACCCCAAACTTTTGGAAGGTGATAAGGCCATGGAAATATTTGAAGAAACAACTACCTTTCAAAATGGCCGTTACCATGTTGAATTACCTTGGAAAAATAACTGGAAAGATTTAAAATTGAACGACAATTTTATTGTTGCAAAAAAACGTTTGCAGAGTTTGCAAAAAAGACTTTGTACAAACCCAGAGTTACACCTTCAATATAATGATACTTTGAAAGACCATATGAAGCATAGAATAACAGAACGGGTTGACGAAAATGAAATTCACGTCATAGATAAACCCATATATTATTTACCACATCAAGCAGTCTATAAAGAAGATAGACTTACAACTAAAATCAGAATAGTGTTTGACGCCAACTCACACGATAATGATGAACTTTCTCTGAATGATTGTTTATGGACTGGCCCTAATTTGATCCCAAATCTCTTTGATCTACTTATTCAATTTCGATTGAATAAAATTGCCATCTCCTGTGATGTGGAGAAAGCCTTTCTGCAGGTTTCCTTAACGGAAAAGAACAGAGATGCAGTACGTTTCTTGTGGTTTGAAGAAGCAAATGAAAAACGCAATCTCCAAATTTACAGATTCAAGCGCGTTCTTTTCGGAGTAAATGCCAGCCCATTTCTGTTGTCAGCTACCATCAAGAAGCATTTAAGAGGATTTAAAGATAAATATCCAGTCACTGTGGGCTTATTAGATACAAGTATCTACGTTGATGACTTTTTATCTGGTGGAGACAATCTAAATGATGTTCTTGTAAATTCTCGTGAAGCCAAAGCCATAATGTCAGAAGCCAATATGAACTTGAGGAAATGGATCTCTACTGATTGTGAGTTGATGGAACAATGGAAGAAAGAAGAATTTGATGTGCAATTTCCTCAGAAATCCATTAGTCTGGCATCAAATTCCACAAAGGTACTTGGCTTAGATTGGGACACAACAGAGGATTGTTTAATCTTTGACATCCAAGGTTTGATGAAAATTTTATCAGACCGAAAGGACACCAAACGTTTCATTTTACAAACCATTGAAAAAATCTTTGACCCATTGGGATTATTGACTCCTTTTACAGTAAGAATTAAGTGCCTGTTACAAGAATTGTGGCTTCGAAAAATCCAGTGGAATGAACCATCCTGATGTCCAAAAAGAATGACTTCGATGGTGAAATGAGCTGCCAAACTTGGCACAATTAAAGATTCCAAGATTAACTATACCCTGTATTACAGATTCAACTGTGATAGAAATACACACTTTCTGTGATGCCAGCAAAAAGGCATATGGTGCCTGCTGTCTATTTGCGAGTAATAAATGGAAATGAAATTCAAGTGAATCGAATAACATCAAAGAGTCGAGTTATTCCTGTAAAGAAAATTTCTCTGCCTAGACTCGAACTTCTAGGAGCTTTTTTGGCGTCTTGATTAACGAATGCCATCAAAAAAGTAATAGACCGTAAAGTTTCGTCCAAAACTTATTACTGGACTGCTTCTAAAATAACCTTGTATTGGATCAAGGTTTCAACTAATCGCAGGAAACAGTTTGTTGCAAATCGAGTAAAGGAGATAAAATCTTTGACTGAAATCAATTCCTGGTTCTACTGCCCAGGAAAGGAAAATATTTCCGCTGAGGCCATATCAAGAGGAGCCAATGCTGATGTTCTCGTTGACTGTTCGTTCTGGTGGAATGGACCAACCTTCCTGTCAGTTGCCAGTCTACCCTTTATAGAAGAGAATCCTGTAGTTCCAGAAGAAGAATATATTTGTGAAATGAAAAAAGACTATGTGCAACAGACAGAACTTACTAGTGACTCAAAAATAACTCTATCTATTTCTAATTCTTCCAGCTTATTGGAAACACTATTACAAATTAGTAATAAGTATTTAAAAATTGTTCATGTTTTAAGTTATCTTTTCAGGTTCTTCAACAACTGCAAGTACCCTGAGAATAAAGTTGTAGGACCTCTAACCTCTGACGAATTAAGGCAAGCAGAGATTTTTTTAATCAAAGAAACTCAAAGAGTTGAACTTAAAGATGACATTAAATGTCTTCTTAAAAATGCAACTGTTTCTACCTCAAGTAAGATTAAAAGTTTATCCCCTTTTCTAGATCGATAAGGTATAATTCGAGTTGGAGGTAGATTAACTAATTCTTCATTAAATTATTCTAATAAACATCCTATCTTATTGCCCTCTAACTGTAAATTAACAAAATTGATCATCCAATTCTATCATGAAAAATATTTGCATTCTGGACCTCAAACTTTGTTGTTTCAATTGAGGCAAAAATATTTCCCTTTAAATAGTCGAAATTTGTGTAGAAAACTAACACATGATTGTCTCACATATTTTAAAGCAAATCCTCAAATATATAATCAAAAAATGGGTGACCTTCCAAAGGAAAGAATTAATCCAGATTTTACATTTAACTCTGTTGGTATAGATATATGTGGCCCCTTTTTTATTAAAAACAAAAACCAAAGAAAGGGTTCATTAACTAAAATTTATGTCTGTATATTGGTTTGTCTAGTAACTAAAGCAACCCATTTGGAGATTGTATCATACCTTACTTCAGAGTCAGTGATTGCAAACCTTAAACGCTTTATAGCAAGACGAGGAAAATTTTCAAAAATCTTTTCAGATAATGCGACCAACTTCATTGACGCAAATAAAGAACTAAGAGGATTTTATAACAGAATACTTAAACAAGAAACTTTAGCTAAATTTTTATCGGAAGAGAGCATTGAATAGAAATGTATTCCTCCTAGAGCCCCAAATTTTGGAGGCTTGTGGGAAGCGGGAGTGAAGTCAATCAAATATTATCGTAAACGTGTTGTGAGCAACTCTAATTTTACGAATGAGGAATTTTTGACTGTCTTAGTTCAGGCTGAGGCAATGCTCAACTCACGTTCCTTGACCCCTCTCTCCTCAGATATAGAGGATTTAAACATCTTAACTCCTGGACATTTTATAATAGGAAGATCTCTTACTTCAATTGTAGAACCTACCTCGGTAAATATCTGTAAAAACAGATTAAACTTATGGCAAAGAACAACAAAGGCAGTGCAATTGATTTGGAAAAATTGGCATAAATCTAATTTAAGCACCTTACAACAACGTACCAAGTGGGTGTTTTTCAAAGAAAATGTAAAAATTGGAGATATGGTAATCTTAAGGGAGGAAAATATACCCATTTCTAAATGGATTTTTGGTCACATCATTGAAACATATCCTGGTAAAGATAACAATATTCGTTTTGTGGACGTCAGAACAAAATCTGGCATATTTAAAAGACCAATATCCAAATTATGCATATTGCCTTTAGAAAAAGGAAATTTTTTTTAATGTTTTATTCAAAAAGATAAATATATCACTATCCTCTCTTGTATTGCTGATTGTTTACTTTATGTACTGTGCATTTCAAATATTTGTGTAATGTTATTAACTAGTTTACAATATGTAACATCATTGCAATTTATGTTTGTAAAATTTATATTTAACTCTTATTACTTGTGTGAAAATATTGAATGTTTCACATTGCAATGGCGGGAATGTTCGCGCATGAACGCAGTGATATTGTTTAGGACAAAGGAGATGTAGTCGGGAAATTGAGGAGAACGGTTATGTTTCTCCAGCGAGAATTAATCCCCATATTCTTTGTTATGTTTGTCTGTGTCTGTAATAAATAATTTAAAAAGACACTGGTCCGTCGTTGAATAATTATTATATATAATCTACACATCTCTCTTAACATAAAAACCAACAGCCACTGTAATACCACTGAGCTTTTTCTACTAGGGAGTATTGTCATATTTTCATAAATATAACAAAGAATTTGTCTATTAATTCATTGCAATAGATAATTTACTATAGTTTATAAATATGTAAGTTACTGTGTTTATGTTGTTGTTGCCTATCTCCAAGGGTCTGACGGAGTCAGACCAAATCTAGGAATCCGTTGATGGAGAGGAAATCGATGACAAATGGCGGGTGAGTCCGCGATGACAATGGAAATCGGTGGCGGGGGAAAGTGTAGATTTCGTCCCATAGTACAAAGGGTATTAACACATTTTTAGAACGATTTCGATAACGAATTAAAGAAAAGTAAAAGTCTTAGAAAAATTTTTTTGGCAACAGCTTATTATTTGAAATGAAAAATATCATCTACTACTTTTAAATTTATTCTTCTTTCAAAATGTCACATATAAACATGCTGTGAACTGAATGATATGTTTTTGCCCTTTCTGAAGATAAACGTTCTTTTTCCAGAATTCAAAAACGTTGTAAAATATAATGGTATTAAAATTTCTAAGTGCAAAATAAGCAATATTATTAATCGGACAGGTAAAAACTGTCAATCATTATTTCTACATAGAAAGAAGACTCCAAACGAATATCCGTAAAAGGTACGTACTCTTTCAAATGTTTCTAAAGTGAAATCGTTGGTAACAAGAGAAAATCCGCCAACACAGAAATCAATTTCAAAGTTTTTAGATACATCTCTAGCAACAATAAATAAAATAATAAACCAGTATTTACAACTTAAAAATGCTAAAAAACATAATGTTCACCAGCTTTTGCCGAGACATGTGGCTCAACGCAAAACATTTTGTAGAATCCTGTATGAAAACCACTTAGCAGGAGATAAATGGAAAAACATTGTGACCCTTGATGAAACATGGGTTTACCTAAATGACTGAAACAAAAAAAGGACTTTTTACTATAGAAAATGAGGAGAAAATATACAAATCCGTTTCCGTCAATGTAAAGAAAGTTTCACTTAGGGGTTTATGATTATCGCAGATTTCTCCTACAATGGGAAATTAAATATAAAAAGAGTGGAAAGAAATGTTAAAATCAACTCATCGCACTATCAGGAGAAGGTTTTACGCCCAATAATTACAAAAGAAATTCCACTTCTTTATCCCAATGATATTCAAAGAGAGAAACTTCATCAAGACAAAGCTATAAGTCATACTTCGAGAACTACCACTGCTTTTTTTTAAAAAATGATGACTAATGCAGGTATTGCATGTATACATTTTCAAAATATCCCTGAGAAGTCTCCTGACGTTTCACCTATTGAATATTGTGCCACTGGTCTGTTAAAAAAGGCTCTTTCTAAACGCAAACCCGCCACTATAGATGGACTCTGAAAAGTAGTGGAAGAGGAATGGAAAGCAATACCCCTGGAAATATTGCGAAAAGTTTTTCTATCATGGAAATTACGATGCAGACTTATAGTTCAGAAAAAAAGGCTATCATATGGGACTTTTAAAAAAATAATCTTTACATTTTAAACGTTAATTAAACGGCCGCGAAATCGTTCTAAAAATGTGTTAATACCTTCTGTATATTCATACAATTCAGGATATGCTCAGGAGAATCTTAGTGTCCATGGCATTTAGGACAGAGGGGGAAGGTCTTGTTACCCGCTACAAAAGTGAGGCATTTCAGATGGCCAGAGGCAAGACTAGCAAGGCAAGTCCTGGATTTCCTATCACAGGAAAGAGCCAGAGAAAGCCCCGGCTTTCTACCCTTGTAGAAATGGTGAATCAAAGGTACCTGTGCTATGTTTATTAAACTGACTATGCATAAATAATTAAGCATAAACCTCTTTTGACATAATTATTACAAGCAGAGTAGCTAAAAAATATTTTATACGAAGTTTCTGCTTAGGAAAGAATTTTATGTTTTGAAACTTATTTAGCATAGTATTTTGATTTATTTAAAGGAAGATAAGAATTGTAATTAATATAATGAGTCATTGTTTTTTTTACAAAAGTATTTTCTCTTAATTCAGAGTCTTTATTTTCATCACTGTTCAAATTAATTGTCACCATCATGAAGTACATCCTCACTGCATTAATCAGTATCTACTGCAGAAGAATTTATCTTTGAGAACTTAAAAGAGTTGCATCTTTTTCATCTCCAGTTAATTTTATGTTTGCACGCTATTCCTTAGAAATAAAATGGCTAACAAGAATATGAAAATAATCTGGAACGCAAAACTGAGCTGTTTATAAAAAAATTTGGAAGCAGTACTTGTAGCACCGAGTCATCCCAATGTTATATGAATTCTAAGAAACGTTTACTTCATATGAAGAAAGAAAAGACAGGTAAGAAATAAGAATGCCCATTCCAAGGATACTGAAAAAAATTATTGATTACAGATAAATAGTTTTACCTGTTGATTTTCAAAACATGGGATGACTCTGTAGTCTACGTACTCTTCAATGAGTTAATGTACACAATATCCACTGATTTATTTTCGCGGGTGATACTTTCTATTTATGACTTTTGATTGTTGCAATGAGGGAGCCGCTCTCTTTCTCCGTTAAAAACTATATGCAAGGCTAAAAGCTTGACTTCAAATGATTGAAAATAAAGATTTAATATGAGAAATACATGGTCATTTACTTAGTATCCCATAAAAAACTAAACTTAGATAATGTTAATATTGCATATTCAAATAAGGTATAATACCTATCCTATGATTATAATCTGTGTGGTGCTTCAATCCTTACATCACTCAAATTTATTCTATATTTGTTAACTGTTTATTTTAATAAAAATGATTTCGTAAAATATACAAAATCTGCTATACAAATTCAGAAACTGATTTTATGAATGTAGCAATTAAAAATATTATGGAGACTTATAATTTTAAAAAAGATGTTATTAATGCATCATAAATTTTATGACATTTACTGAGCTTTAAATAAACTTAATTTCACTGACCCTCCCCTGGATAAATGAAAAACATAGGCAACTCATGTTAAAGAAACTATGCAAATTACACAAAGACAAATTCAAATTGCCTACCAATTAGTAGGAATTAAAAATTAAGGGAAGTAAGACGTTGTCGACATTGACAAATTTGGATATTTTGTACCTAACGGAAGTGTGTATTAAGGCTAGTATATATAATTTATGAGTTAAAGTATAGCATTTATGGAAAGTACTAGTTATAAGCTTTCTAGCAAAATCAAATTTAAATAGAAACATGCATATATTTAATTTTTATGACTTTTTGAAAATATTGCATTCATTACAGTTTTTTAAAAGTAGGTTACCTTAAGGTACGCTTAAAATAAATTCTTGATGCAAATTTCACACAAATTTGCATACATTTATTAAAAAATGTTTAAAGAATTAAACAAAGTAATTTATTTTGCAATATATGCATAATAACTTATACAAGAGCAAAATATGTTAAACGTTTCTGAAAATTTTTCAAAATTCAAAAATTTTCACAAAACTTTTTCCATAAAAATTATTTTTTTTGTAAAAAGCAAATTTTAAACACTTTACTACATGCACATAAAGTTCACACATAAGCACAAAAAATTTTAGAAGATTTGATGCATTAGTTTTTTACGAGCGTACCTATGTAATAAAAACATGCAATTTGGAGAAAATCTCAAAAACAAAAAAAAATGTACTAAATTCTTATTTTAAACAAAATTAAAACTTCCGGGACCATAATCTGAATCCATATTAGCCTCCAATGCCTCCCTCTTTCTTTTTTCTTGCCTTTTCAGTGATCTTGCATCTTTATTCATTTTTGATGAGATGTTCAGCTTTTCGAACACGTATGCGATCGATTTCTTGCAGTGCGTCACACATATTTTTTACCAGAATAATACCCAGCTCCTTCAGCACCAAGGTTCGGCTGAGAACCCCTTCATTAAAAACAGATGACTGCATCCATTACTCCGAGTTCTAAGGTTTCTTTTCCCACAAAAGTGTTCTTGGGAATCCTTTCCCACACACACAGTTTTTGAAGGACTCATTGCAATTTTGTGTGCCTCCATGGAGGCATTTCTTCAACAGCTCTTTTGACGACAGGTCACGGAAGATTTTTTTGATAGCCAAGAGCACTGCTTCCGGCAATGAATGCTCATGGACATAATTTCCTCCTTGAGCAACACTCTTGTTATATTTACACCAACTCTCTTCCCCAGTAGGACATAGAGCGTGCTGAGGATTTCTGTCTGTTGAGAGTTTATGAAAATATATAGCCCAAACAGCTTTTGCCATTTCATCTACAGAGGTTTTAGCATTGCGACGGGATAGCGAGACCATAGTACTTCTGCAAAAGTAAAATCTCAGCATCAGTTAGCCGACCTCGCCCAGAAATTGCCTTGCCGTCTGAGAGTTTCATCCCTTTGAATTCATTCTTCAAGGCTTTCAATCGTGAGCCCATTCTCTTCTGGACATGGCCCACACACTCTAACTTTTCAACATCTGTGTCACCATACACTTTTGCTTGTTTGATTTTCAAGAATCCTTTGAGTCGCCATCTCCTAAATATTTGGTATAGCGCACATTTCGAAGATATGGAACGATTGAAAATGCGAAAGACACCTCTCTGTCTCCATGCCACCGCTTGACCTTCGTAGTTCTTCTGGCAATCTTCGCAGCTCTTTTCACTTTTCTTGCATTTGAAGCAATACTTCGACAAGCATTCAAAGTCTATCACCTTTCCGGTATCCACACAAATAGCTGTCACAACCCCGTTGAGTGAAGTGTGGCCTCTTTGCCACGAGCCATCCACAGATACAGCAATATCTCTGACATTATCATTAGCTTCAACAGCATTACTTACAGCAATGTCCATAGACTTTTTACAGACAACTGTCAATCCATTTTTTTAAGCTGTCATTGAGCCTCTCAAATTTTCGTGGAGGAGGAGGTAGGTTCAAGATGGCACAAATTGTTTGTGCAGCATTTCTGCCTTTCCTATGCAAACGCATTGCATATGCCAGTCTAATGTTTATGTCATATCCTAAACTAGATATGAGGGATGTGCATGTTGTGGAAGAGTTTTGACAGACTTTGCAGTGAATGTTTATAAAAGAGGCAAGACCTCTGCGGCTATGTAACTCTTCATTTACAATGAAAGACTCCGATGAATTGCACTGTTTACACACGAACATGTCGTTAATCAGACTGTTTAGAACTTTAACACTAATAATAATATTTACATCTTGAGTTGAATTATTTTCAAAGTCATCATTCATTACAAAATAATTTTCAAGCTTTTGTTTTGAAGCACTCTCAGCTTCAGGTACACTGCTTTGATCATACTTCGTAGTATGTTGATTCTGATGTCTCTTCCTACTGTTGAAACTTCTCCTTCGAGGCATGATAAACAAACAATTGATAAGAATTTAAACTCAAACAGAGTTATAGAATTAATTATAATAATTAATCAGCAGATTAAAAATGAAGCAGCATAAATCGAACTAATAATCACAAGGCAAATCATAAAGTAAACACAAACAACGCAGCAAGCAATGTGAACAAATCATTCACACAGCTTGGAATTTTGTTATCTTTAAATGTTAATGCCAGATTCAGAAAAAAAATAACGGAGGTTATACAAATGATCATTTATTCACTACTTTTCTGTTGAATTAGTACTGCAATGGTCATATTTGAAACCGAAACTTTTCTGCAAGGGGCGTGGCACTGTTTGTGTACGTTTTTTCGATTATTTAAACCATTAAAAAACATCAAATAAATGAGTGTTATACATTTTTAGATTCAGAAAAGTATACTTTATTTAAAATAACTAAAATTGAAAAATTGATTTTTTGAAGGTTAATCAGGTCTTACTTCCCTTAAATGTTAATATTTTATAAGTCAAAATTATTTGCTATTTATACGAGCTAATATATGTGTCAGCTCTAGTTGTTTACAAATAAATGAATTAGTTACCAAAAAATATTGTTTATGAATAAAATTACAAACAACCTAATTTGTTTCATAAACATTAATATTTTTTGAAAATTTAATATTGTAATATTCATTGAATACATTATGAATAAATTCTAAGAGAATCTTTCTCTTCCATTTACTTCTCATCCAAAACTAATCTACTTTCAATTTTAATAACCTAAGTAATAAAATTAGATATAAATACATTCTTGAACTCCCTGGTGTTCTAATGACTTTACTCTTTTTCCCTCAATCAATAATCTCAGTTCATCTGAAACTCATCCTTCAGCATATATTTCTGTTCACATGACAATCTGTTATACTAATGTTTATCTACCCCTCCCACTTAAGGAGATGTTTTGTCCCAGCTCAATTCTCTTAACTACCCACGTTCCTACAGTTACTATACAGTAAACATCTTGGGAAAATAATAAGTGTGAAGAATTTTATGAAACCTTTCCCTAGGAACAAAAAAAGTAAAAATACCTTTTAAAAACTTGCCATCATAGTTTATATCACGTAATTTAATACATTTCCTTATAAAAATAATTGTAATGAGTTAACTTAAGAGTTTAATTTTAAGGGGAAGTATATAATAATTTAGAAATAAATTTCAAACATAAAACAACTGACCCTTTATATTACAGAAATGCTTTTTAAGCATTACAATAATATAAATATAGCAATTAATGGAAACAAATTTTAGTATATTTAAATGATAATTTGAATTGATTTTTATGCAATTACTCCGCAGTTCAATATTTGCATATTTAGGTACATTGCTTATATAAATTTCATTTAAATTATATGCTACAGCTGGGGAATGCTTCATATGCTACAGGTGGGGAAAAATCTTCATGGAGACCTTCGTGTTTGAACTGTGATTCCATCGCACTCCAGTACTGTGAGATTCAAAATGAGATAGGAAAATAATAGAAGTAAAAAACCTAAATAAAAATACAATACATTTTAAATGAGAAAATAAAATAATAGTAATAAAAAACTTACTAAATTATGTTAATCAAATCTTATTTATTGCAGCAACTTAAACTATTATGACTTTTGAATTGCACAAGAGGCCCTTGCTTTTATAACTGCATATATTTGTGGAACACTTCCTTTTGCAATGACAGCTCGTATAGCCTTGCCCACCGCTTCTCAAATTAGCTGCAGCTGCTTCTCTCAGCGAAATTTATTGAAAAGAAATCTTATCTACAGAAAGAAGCTTTTCTTTACAAATTTCGAACTGATTACATGTGTAAAGCTGCTTGAAAGTACCATTTTCATTCGCAAGTTTATAGAAGTCGGAGTCTTCTATTCCAACAACAACCGCTAACACATTTCGGTTATCTGTATGACCACGGTCGACGTCAGGAACTAGTATCTTACAGTATCACCAATTTGAGCAAGAGGAAATTGATTTTGTGAGGTTCGCAGCATTTTTGTTGTTTGCAGTAGAAGATTCTTTTTCGCGGCCACTCTTTTTATGGAAATTAACTCGTGTTTTTCATTCAGAATTTGATGTGAAGAATTGTAGAGAAATTTGAAAGCAGCTAATGGCATTGATCAGGATTATTCTTTTCATGTCTAAAAACACGGAGCTGTTATACACTCCTTAGTGGTAGCTATTGCTAATTTAATTGGTGAAACTTTTGATAGTGTTTCCTACTCTGATTTATATGATCTCACTTTTCAAAGGACTGAGAGAATTGTTGAGCGAACACCTCTAAGATTTCTTAGTCGAAATAATTTACCCTACAATTGTGCTTTTGAATTTTCTAAACTGAAGACTGACTTCTCTCAGGTAAATAACACTAACCCTGGACCTGATGGAATCTTTTATCAAATGCTCCGATATATTTAAACCTTGATTCTTTATTAAGCAAATTCTCATTGTTTAATAGAATCTGGATGGGGCACGCTTATCCTATACCATGAAAGGAAGCGATAGTGATTCCAATTTTGAAGATTAGTAAAAATTCCTCTGGTCCCCTGAGTTATCCTCTAATAGTTGTAGTATATCGTCTAATAATTAAGTATATATATACTATCTATAGTAAATGTATATCGTCTAATAGTAATAAAAAATCTTTTGAGTTTATGGTCAATGCTAGACTCATTTATGTCTTAGAGAGGAAGAATTGCATCCCTTCTCATCAAAGTAGTGTTAAGTTACGTGCATTCTTTTAATTAATTTTTAATTAAGATTACTTATACACATAGTCATGTCAGGACGTTTAAATAAAATACTGCAATTTAGTAACAAATAACAAATTTATTTGATATTGCACTTCGCCATTCTCTGACCGCATCTCACGGTCGACGTACATCAACTGACTCTTTTTTGTTCACCGTCTAATGACAATTTTTTTCATTTCACACATTCGGCCAGACTGACCTTACAATTGTCATCATTTGGTGTAATAATACTCAATTACTAATTAATACAACAAATATTAACATCAACAATTAAATTAAAAACAGCATATTAAATAAAATTATTAACTACATAACTAACATTATTTTACATCCACTCAAACACAAATACTGTATATTCATAATCATTATAATCATTAATAATAAACATCTTCCATTAGAAGTCGACAAATTATTCTGTTAGATTAAAAAAAACTATAATAATAATACACTTTTTTCCACAAGTAATTCTTAATACATTTCTAAATTCCAATAAAATTACTTCCGACAAAAGTTTACAAGAAAATATATGAACTTAGGAGTATTAAATCATTCACAGAATAAATTTAATCAATTTTCATATTATTTGATGAATATACTTCAGTATACAATAACTCATCTTTAAAGTTATTTATTTTTAGTGTCAATAGTTTATGATAAGTTCATTGCCTTTTAATTGCAAGTATTTCTCTAAATAAAATTGGAATGATCTCACCATTTTCAGCACAATATTGTTGAAATTGATGCGAAGTGAAGCAAGTTCCTCGATCTGTTATTATTTTCTCAGGTAAACCATAAGTATTTACCAACTTTTTCAGAGCATCCCGCACATGTGATGTTGAGGAACTCTTTACTGGAGTCAATTGGACAAATTTTGTGAAATTATCTATCGTGTCCAAAAGTTCTTGATTTCCTTTAGAACATTTAACAAAAGGTCTTAAATGATCCATATGTATAATTGCAAACGGTTTACGGCCTGCCTTAATTGGATTTCATAAGCCAAGCTGTTTTCTGACGGCGTTTTGTTCATTAAACATTCAAAACATTTCAAATGTGATTTCATACATAACATTTCATATAAGGAAACCAATACAATTCTTTTATTTTATTTACAATTCTGTCAACAGAAAAATGTCCCATAAGATCATGGAATTTAATTACTGCACGTTTTCTCATATTCTTTGGAGTAGCAAAGAGAACTTTTTCTTTTCCATTTTCATTTATGCATCTAAAAAGTCTGTTTTTCTTAAACACGTAATTTCTTATAAGCTGTTTTTTTCTTTTATTTTATCCTGATCTTTTTCCCTGAATTTTTTATATTTTTATTTATCAATTTTCGTATTTCTGGGTCAGCCTGTTGTATCATCAATATCTGCTCATCTTCACTCAAGGTCAAACAAACTTCTAATTTATCCTCGATCCCAGAAACATCTATATCACATAGGACTTGTGGATTCACCCAACTGCATTTTATGTAGGGAACATGTTGACATGGATGGCGAGCATCTTTGGAAATGTTCTGCCCTCCAGGAAGCCCGCTCTTCTTCACATTTCAAGATGCTCTCCACTCCTAGAGATACTTCTTTTCTTTATTGGACTGCAAGACTTATTATGCTCGAAAGAGTCAATATAAGGACGTAATTAAAAAAATTTATCCTCGATGAGGGATGTCAATGTATCTTCTGATTCCCAAACTGGAGCTCTGATCACTGTGTCTACGCGAGTCATTTACTTTCCAGGCCTATATTCTATTTGAAAATCGAATTCTTGAATTAAATCACACCATCTTGCAATTTGATAATTGCTTGTTTTCTTTGAATTATTATACATCAGTACTTGATAATCTGTCACAATTTTGAATTTTATGCCTAATAAATATTGTTTTAATCTTTCGAGAGTCCACACAATGGCCATCAATTCGAGCTTAATTGAATCATACTTCTTTTCAATTTCAGTTGTCTTTTTGCTGACACAATAAACCGGTCATCATTTATTGTCTGGTCCTGGTTGTAAAAGCATGCCTGCTAAACAACAAGAGCTTGCATCACAATGTACTTCCGTTTTAGCTTGAGGGTTATAATGAGCTAACACAGGTTGCTCTGTGAGGCTATTTTTCAATAATCAAAAAGACTGCGTTTGCTTCTGTTCCCACTTGAAAGATTCTTCTTTTTGCAAGAGTCATGATAAAGGTTCATTTCATCACTCTCATTCTAAATCCCAAAATTAATTGTGAGCCAACAGTTATTTAGTAATGTGTCACTAATTTTCCTTTTTGTACTCTTTTTTATTTGACAATTGATTTTATGAGAAGCATTATTAAACTATTTCTATTAAAGCTTGAATCTCTTCTTATTTAGATACAGTTTTCTGCAAATTTATCGGAATTTATTCCATTTCCCTTTTGCAAGTAGGAGAGCAAATATATACATTGGCAAAAGTGATAAATATTCAGCAATTTATCACATTTTCCAAATTTTGTGGGATTATGAATGATCATCGGTTATTATGCATAAACACAGGATTAATCACTTTTACCGTAACACACACATGTATGTATATACCTTAAAATATTTCTTTGATTAAAATGTTTACTTTAAAAGTGCCCTCATTTGGCATGTACGTATTATATATAAATGCACGCGATAGATTATAGTTTTCTTTCAAGAGTAGGAAGACCTCACATGGTACCAGTGTAATCAATACTCTTTAAAATGTCCCCAAAATTAGATAACCAATTCATGATGAATTACCAAAAGTTTTTTTTTTAATTTTAGACTTTTCAAAAGTAATGAATAAAGATGTGACATTTGAATTGCTTTTTTCTAGCCAGATGATTCACTACTGTCGTTAGAATGAAAGCTAAATGCTACTATTAGATGTAATTATTTCAATTACTGTGAAGTGTATAATTTTTTACAATATTATCTGTTTGCTAATCTCGTTTAATTGTAGTACACAAACAAAAGCTTTCAATTATACGATGTTTTGAAAATTCAATCTTTATGAAAGTCAAGGAAATTGGTATTTAATGTTATTGATAATAAACAAGGCATGTATTTCAAGATGAATTTTTCCTAAGCTATTACGCTTATAAGTTTTGATTTTTTTTATTATGATTGGTGTTAAATTGTGATATTTGATGTTCCAAATGTAATTGCAAGATTTAATATTGATTTTATGTTGAATTTCGAAAACGTAAAGAGATTTTTTACGTTTTAAGAAAAAATCATGGGAAACATTACGCGTATTTTTAATTGAATACAAAAACTTTTAAACAAGAATTATTTTATGAGATGTTTTTCGATAAAATGCATTAGTGTTATTCGATTAGGAAACAGAATAAATTAGATAGGTTCTAAGACAAGGAAAATTGGATTTATTCGGTAATGTCCATCCTAATTTCAATTTTGCTGCAAGCCTGGAAGAAATTATATTAGTAAAAGTGCAGTGATTGTTACTTCAAACTTATTCCAACTGAATTTTTTCCATGGTTGCTGCAAATATGCACATATTTATTTAAGTTAATTATGTTTTTCCTCTAGAATTGCAATCTAGATCGATTGGCTCAAGTTAAAATCTTTGATCACTGTTTCAGTTACCACCAAACTTATGAAGCTTCTGAGCTACGATTCTGCTGTCAAATCTTTGTGTGGACTTCAAATTAAAAAATTCTAATTTAATTTAAAAAAAACTACATTTGCTTATTACTTATATACTGGCATTTTCATTAAATATTAAATTAGTTTTATATATACTGCGTTTAACAAAAGAAAATGAAATTGAATAGTACACAAAAAAGAAACTATAAGGTGTGGTAAGTAATACATAACAAATACAACAACAACAAAAAAAACCCCATTCTATTAGACCATTTATATTTAATAAGAAAGAGGGAACCCCTTCATCAACAAGTCTATTTTAGTGTTGAGTGAGTACCCAGTGTCTGCTATTCTAATATTGTTGTCCAAATTGTCCTCAGTGAGTGTTCTAAAACACTTGCTGTACTTCTTCTTCCTTTTCTTCCTTCTTTCCTTCCTTCCTTTCTTTCTTTTTTTTTTTTTTTAATAAACTTAATATTGGAAAAATAAATTTTGCACAGATACTTAGAGTTGACCATTAGACATTCTTTCTGAAGCATGCATGGACCATAAAAAGGTATTTTTCTATGGAAATAAGAAGTTAAATATTTTCAGAGCTTCAAAAAGACAACTTTGCTTGCTAAAGGATTTTGAAAAATAATCAGTTTTAACTCCATCAGTTTAATGGAGAAATCCAGATTAGCTAACCAGAGTGTTAACACAAGCCACTAGAGGCTCGCTATTGACGAATTGGCTATCTTTGCTCTATTTCTTTCGTTGGTACAATTTCGTTGCAACAATTCACCGTTTCCAGCCCCTAATTAAACTTATCACGATCATTATCGTTTTCTCGTAACAACATCCATGTGATCACCGCTGAAGAGTGATTAGAGGAAAATATTCTTGCATATTGTTCTCTCCAATAATTTAATTTGTGACTAAAAATATGAAAACTTATTTCCTTTTCTTTTGGAGTAATATACTTACTCATAACTAATTTTTAAATTCTTTAATTTTTTAAAGAGTGCTGTGAGACTATTTAAACGCGCTTGCGCACTGCGAAGTGGGTGTGCGTGAATGTGTTTGAGAAAAACAGAAGAGAAAGATGAAAACAAACTAGAGGATTGAGAAGCTTGTTGTGTTGTTGGTTGTTTCCGTGCATATTGTTAAGCTAAGAAAGTGCAAAATATTGCTTATTAAATATGTATTATAAAAGGAAAAATTTGCTAACACGTTTTGCCTTGGTGATTTATCATGTACGACAAATTTTGTTAGATTGAAAAGGGACAGAATATTTTCACTAGTTAATGTTTACTTCTTGTTTGTGCTGCGCAACGTACTGGCGCTGAATACTCATGTGTCCAGTTATTTGAAAATATTATACATTCGTAGTGTTATTGTATGCATTTTTCCTATGGTTAGAAAGAGATTAACGACTTAATGAAAGTAAATGTTGTCTTTATGTAGATATGAGTAAAGTTGTTATGAAAAACAAAGAATGTATAGAATTTAGTTATGTAAGTGCGATTTTAAATGGGCATAGTTCACCATCTTTTAATGAAGATATGTTGAAGTTACCTTTTGCTGAAGAAAAACGTCAAGTCTCCTCATTAAAGAGTCCATCTAAAACAGATTCTATGAAAGAAGGAGTAAGTCATGTAATTTTTCAAAGAGCTTTTAAAGTAATTTATTTGGGTTATGCTGTATTAGACAGAAGGTACACACAACCAATGTTACCATGGCTAATTGGGGAAATAAAAAGGCATGGGTCACAAAATGAAGAAGAAATTTTTATTGAAATAACTGATCATTCTTTGAAAGCTGTGAAATGTGATACTAATGGAGTTGTATTTGAACATAAGCTGCAAACTGTCTCAAAGTTTGCTCAGTCTACTCTGGATCCTTCTTGTTTTGCATATATGACCAGAGAAGTAGCTTCTGGGCCATCAGCATACCATGTTTTCCAAGCACATAATGAAAATTCTGTAAGTATACCAATTTTACCTTTTATGGATTGATAAGATACTTTAAAGATAAAATTAAAATATAAGTACATTACATAGATTTTATTAAAGTGATTTAATTTTTAGGACAATTTCTGCATAACTACATGTATTTCCAAGTTATGCTTGTGTGAAGTGTATACCAACTAAGCAACCAAAATAATAGTGTAAAATTGCTAGAAATCTATGATAAATAATTCTTTATGTGTTAATTTTTATTGATGAGTTTTCTGCATGACAAATTCATACAAGCTTTATCTGTGTGTGTCTTGTTAAAAGATGAATGTTGTGCTTCAAGGTAGGAGAAAAGTTCTGGCAATAACACTGTTAAAAAAACTCAGTAAAAAAAACATGAAACAAATTTATTTTTGCACACAATTCACTGTATTTCATTGGGAAATCTAAATGATAAAATTTTGATTTAGTTTATTTATATTTGTGGTAAGGATTAGTTTACACTGGACATTTGTTTCCATGCATTCATGGATTTCTAGTTAATAAAACCATTTATTTTGTTTGAATCTCTTAGTCTAATGATAGTAATACATAATTGTGAGAAAATAAAATCTGTGTACACTGTCTATTCAGATTTTAATGATACTGCAAGTTAAGTGTATAAATCTAAGGAAAAGATTTTGTTTGTGTTAATCAATTTTGTGAAATAAACATAGCTTAAATTTATAAAATAGCATCAATTTTATCTTGAAAATTTTCACCTCACACTGTGCTTCTGTTTCTACTATTCCATTACATAAATCTTTTAAGTTAAATTAATGAATATACTTATATACAATAATAAATCATTAGGTCTGATAAATATTTAAAAAAAGTAGAGTTGACTAAAGTGCATGAAGTTTAAATGTTGAGCAACAATTTTAACACTATATATCACAGATGTATTTTAATTCTAATTTGTGTATTTCTTGGAACAAATTAGATATACAGATACTTATACCTAGCATCATCAAATTGATTTATTGAAATGGCAAATGTCTTATTCTTCTGTGTTTGATTCCATCTTGTCAATAATTGTGTTGTGGCATGAAATTCACTTTAAACTAGGTTTTGATTGAATTACTCTTGTGTACAAAATAAAATAACAGAGTGATAAACTAATCGAACCCATCAAATTTGTATAGATGGCATGCTCAAGACAATATAGTAAAAATATATTTTGTGTATTTCCTACTGATAACCTATTGGGTAGTATCATTAAATTAAACAATGTGTATAATTTTTAATAAATTCTAAAAAGAAAACCTGTTAAAAATATCTATACATCTGTTTTTCAACATCTTATTCACATTGAAATTTGTATACTTTATTCTAATATATTTCTTAAGACTGGATTACTGTTTATCTTTTAAGACTTTCACATTTGTTGTGAAAATATCTAATAATTGTAATTTTATATTTTAGGACTTGTTTATTTATATTTTTTCTTAATTCTTAAATCTGTCCTAAAATAATGTGTCAAAGTTAAAACTTTAATTATCTAATTGGGATTCCTTCTAAATTGTTTTTAATACCTATTGAAGATATTATGCAATACTATATAAATGTGGTTCTTAAGAAAATTGTAATATTTTAAATTTTCAAGTTTATTGGACCCAATAATATTTTACTGGCATGATAACCCAGGATGGGCCCAGTGTTCTACAGATCTCAATATCAAGCAAACCAATCTTTGAACTTGGTTTTCCAATCTATAATTTTCAATGGTAGATAGGAAATTCAAGGTCATTTTTTTTAATGCAATCCAAACATCTAGGTTTTGGTTGTCCTCTTTGAGCCCTTGTTGGTTTTGCATGAAAATTTTTTTTGTGTATCTATACTCATCGATTCAATAAGGTGCTTAGGCCATCTTAATCTTTGTACTCTAATAAAGTTAATGGCATTTTTTTTATATATTCCACATAATTCAATATTTCGTTTTGGTACACCATTTACTTGGACATCTCCAAAAATGCTTCAGGATTTTTCTCACTAAAACTGTGAGGATTTCTATGTCTTTTCCTGTCAGAATCTGTGTTTCAACTGAATAAGTTAAAATAAGGAATCCAAATAATTAAAGCAACAAAAATTTTCACAAAATAATAAACTGATTACAACTATATTTAGACTTTATATAATAAGTGTTTTTTAAAAGATTAAATTTATGTAAAAAGGATAGTTTTAGTATTCATATCAATATTGGAGTAAAATTACTTGCAAAATAAAAAATTTGTTATTTAAAAAATGTCTACGGTTTCTCTGCATATTGAAATATAATGTGGTGAATATTTTGAATTTAATAGTTGAAAGCTTTAATTAGCTCTTCAGTATGAATTTTTATCCCAGTTATCAATTTCCTTTAATTAGTATGAAATTGTCTTACTCCTTATGTGTAAAAAGTGACTATAGAGAGAAGCCACTTATTGTTATGATTTTTTTTGTCTTACAGTTCTGAATCCTTCTTAAACAAAATAAATTTTAGGTTTGAATCCCACCTTGGGCTAAGATGTTTGTAGTTATTTGGAATCAATTTTAAACAATAGGTCCTGGTCTAATAAATCCTCACATGAAAAAAAAATGACCATTGAGTGGCAAACATATCAAACCTTCTAAAACAATTTATACAATTCTTTATTTTCATGATAGTTAACAACTTATATATATTGCTTTAGAATTAAACTATTTTCATTTTTAGATATCAAAAAGCAAGAAATCTATTTGACTAGGTAAAATTTCAGTGGTATAAATGTCAAAAAATTGTGTGTTGGCTCCAACAATTCAAGCTGAAGTATTTAAGGAATTCAAGTACAGGACAAAAATTTTATTATTTATTTTTTAATTATGAAAAAAGAGTTTCTAAAAAGGAAAAATTAAATAAATTGAAGGTTTTTAAATGTTTAATTGTTGTGGAGTCTTGACTGGAAATTATTCTTTGAAAAGCCAACCCTTAGGATAATTGAACAGTAAAAAAAAAAAAAAAAAAAAAAAAGATTTATTATGGTGTATAGTTCTATTCTTTAATCAGCAGTTGAATTTTTGATAGATTTTTTGACATTTAACTGCATTTCACACGTATACTATGATAAACATTGTAACTTCTCAAGAGTTTCTAAAAATCGTGTGTAATATATTGAAAATCCAATAATATATGTTTAATTTACGAAAAGTTGTGATTTTTTAAATTTGTTAATACTATTATGTTTTATTTTAAAGTGAAAGCGTTTTAGTAATTTTTTCTGGCTATTGCAGTATATACATAGGTGTGAAGTCGAAGTGTGTGTGTAAAATCCTTAGCAGATAATTTCCTAAATATTAAAACATTCAGACCAACAATTTTTTTACTTGACATTTTTTCTATCTTTGTTCAATATTTAAGTATTATTGATAGTCGATAAAATAATGTAAATTATTTTTTTTGACATGTGTCTTTATCCTGTTTGTATGAGAAAGGACAGATTAGAAGAACATTTATTGATAAGGGTGACAATTCCAGACAGGAACTGGAGAGTCTGCTGCTTTCTTTTTTTGAAATAGGGATCCATTACAGGCAGAAAGTCACATCTCTTCCCCAATTTTACATCCAAACCTTATTCGTAATTCCAACTCAAGCTCATTCGGTGAGAGCCGAGGTGGCATGGAGAGGATATAAGAATTTCTATAAATATAATACAATTTACTATTTTAAAAACGTGTGATTGGTCATAATTTGTATTTGATATATACAACATAATATTTTGTATTATTAGAGATAATTTAACTATGCAAAATTTTTCTATTTTTCTGTGTTTAACAGCATTGGGTCAGGAGTATTGAGCAATGTTTTCATGAAAATGAAACTTGCCAAGATATGAAATGTAAGTTTATCAAACATGCATTGTATTTTACATCTATGTACTTAAAAAAATTTTTTTCCAGTATTCTCTTAATCCTAATATGCAAAAAGTAACTAGCAAGACTGATGAAAATTTGATAGCATTACTTATTCATGTTGTGCAATTGAAGTTTACTATTTCTGTTTAAATGTTTTTGTACTGAAACCGTAATTAGTATTCTGTGATCCCCACTTTAATGTCACATTTAAAAATGATTGTAGGACAATCCAACTCCTATTGTATAGATATTTGTTATTCTTTATTAATTGTAGTTTTTATAGTTATTTATGATATAGTCACTTACATTTGATGCAAGAATCTACTTAATGGTATAAGAGTATGTTGGCAATTTGTATGATTATAGAATATAAATTTTTACTAAGGGAAATTGTTATTATTAGTATGTAAAATGTTAGAAGTATCTTCTGTACTTCATTTGACAGTGTATTCATATATTCACTGACTAGAAATGATAAAAAGTTGGGCATAAATTGATTTCTGTGTTTGACATTTTTTGAGGAATTTTAGTAAAAACATTTTTTTGTAAATAGATGTAAAATATTAAAATAGTTGAAAAGCTTGGTATCAGGGATTCTGTAAAATCTTACTTGAGGAGATTTAGATAATTACATGAATGAACATTATTTTAATAAAATTTTATTATTACTTAAATGAAATTGACCTTAAAAGTCCATTTCATTTACATAATTTAGTTCTTAAAAGACCATGAATTTAGTGCATTTTTAAAATTAAAGTATCACAATATTTAGATCTCAAAACATTTTATCACAATGTAAAAAAACAGGACTTAATATTTTTCAACAATTCTTTTTTAGCTTGTTTATTGCATAAAAGCAATATTTTCAGATATTTTTAGCAGCCCTTTTTATCCACATTAATTATTACAAGTTAGTAGAAAAATATTTCCCATGAGTTTTTTTCAATCGATTTTAAATTTTGAAATTATCTTCCAATTTTGTGATGATCCAAACAATTTTTAGTGGCTCTAGAAATCTTGTTGAGCTATTAAACCATCTTTAAACAAACAGTAACTTAAAAAAATTATAAAAATGTCTTTGGATTGATTTAAAGAATTCATCTTCTATATCATATCTATGCAAAATACTTTACACTCGTAAACAACTTGATCAGACATTCAGTTCAACTTGTTGCTTCGATTCCTACTTCGGGAGTGGATGTTTGTAATGGTTCTGAATCCAATTTAAACTGCCGGTTGGTTGGTTTGTGGCCGACAGTTTTGGAGATTTTAGCTAATGTTGCTTATAGCTCACATTGAGGAGGAGGGAAGACACACAAATGGTTGATAGATATCTTATTGTTGGGTTGATTGTTCATGGATGTATCTGAGACAGTTTCCGGATCTAAGTTAGCACTCAGCAGGCAGGTTTCATACGATTACAACATGGTTCCTCTTCTATAAGCGGAGAGAAAGGTTCTCCAATGGCAGATAAGTACTAGATGACGTTTTTATGACGTATTATCATTAAGTCAAAATCTGAGTTTTTTCATGAATCCACATAAAGCTCGAGTTTTCACCTTTGGATTTATGGATGGTTCAAAAACCCAAGAAAATGATAACACTCCGATACTCAAGGATTTACGGAGATATTTTCTCGGATCATTATATAAAGGGCAGGATAATAAAATATGATGGACTGTTTTTTTTTTCAGACTCCCCACACTGACAGCGGTCTGTGGTAGACATGTGGAATTTGTATAAAACAGATTTTGTAGGGTAAGTTCGTATACGGATCCTTGATAGCAATATATCTTGTAACCGAGAAGGGGAATAGAGTAAGTGTTTTTTGCTTATGGGTATCAAGTGTGAGAAATTGGAAGCATATTTGCTATTTTCCCACTTGTTTAGACCTTTAAGCTGGAATGCTTTTTTTTTATTTGATGTCCTAAGTCTTCGGGAGAAATGGATTTCAGACAATAAGGGCTGAAAATTGCGGATTTTGCTAGAGAATCAACTGTCTCATTTCCCTGGATTCCCGAATGTCCCGGGATTTAAATTAATTGTATCTCTTGACAAGTTTCCACTGCTAATATTTTTCTTTTATTTGTTGAATTATAACAGGAGATGTTTGATTGCAAGTAGATAGAGATTTGAGACATGAATATGAATCTGTGAAGATTATATATCTTTCTGCCTGTACACAATTTTTAGATACAGCAGTAAGCAAAGCCATTGCCTCTGTGGTAAAAATTGAATTTAGAGAGTTTATTTTACCTGATATCGATACACACATTAGATTTAGACTTGAAAACTGCAATTCCGAGGTTTGAACCTTGTTTTGAAGCGTCAGTGAAAATTTTAATATAATCTTGCCAAATAGAATTATAATATTCATTAAAACTATTACAAATAATATCTTTGGGTGTATTTTTCGACTGGAAAGGCAAGCCCAAGTATTTGATTGCCACGTTTACTGGATTTTCTTCAATTCTGTTTGGAAGAACTAAAATTCGGATTTTTAATATTTGGTTTACTTGAATTCCTTGAGAAGATAACCAGTCTTTTGCTTTGATAGCCAATGGTTGGCCACTATTCATGCGATTGAATGAAATTTTATTCCACCAAATAGCACAAGGAGATAGTTTTCATTTGCAAATGTTTCGTACGTAAAATCTCAAGGGTAGCATCTCATGCCTAGTGGATAAAGAAAGAACTCCGGCTTCTTGAAAAACTGGGATGGGTGTCCATTTAGGAAGCCCTGTAGCAATTCTCATTGCGGTGTGATACGGAGTCTAGGATTTTTCAGTCTGATTTACTGGCATTGACGAATACATGACATCCATAATTCAACCCACTGACAATATAAGACTGGGCTATTTTTATTAGGTGAAATGTTAGTGCACCCCACCTATTGCTTGCAATTGCTTTCAGAACATTTAGCTTCTTTAGAGTGGTTTTTCTCTTTTGGATGAAATGATGCCGGTAAGTCATGAAAAAATATATACCCAAGATTCGCACATGCTGGTTCCATTGGATAGGTTGCTGATTGATATATAAATTGAATTTAGGCTGTTTCCTCCTAGTCGAAAAGTTAATGACTGAACATTTTTGAGGATCCACCATGAGTTTCCATTGTTGGCACCACTCCTGTAGTTTGATAAGAGCATTTGTCAGTTTGGATTCTAATTTTTCTAGGTTTGTAGATTTGTACAGTAATATTATGTCGTCTGCATAAATATAGCACTCAATACCATCGGGAATTATTTCATAAATATCAGTCATAAATATGGTAAAAAGGAAAGGAGATAAAACACTTCCTTGAGGGACCCCCCCCCCTATGGGAAGGCAGTTGGTCTGATACCTCACCCCTCCGTTTAGCTTGGAAGCTTCGATTTCTGATGAAATTATCAAGCCATAGTGCTGCATTACCTTTAATATTTGCATTTAATAGCTTCAAGATTAGGCCATCCTGCCATATTGAATCATAAGCTTTTGCGATATCTACAGTAATTTATTGTGTGTGTTACACACACAATAAATTTTTTGGAGGATCGAGCAGATATTATTGAATGATGAATGATAGATAATATGCTGTCGCATAATCTATTTGGCAAAAATCCGTGGTGAGGATCGGTGATGAATAAATATATAGTTGGTGAGCCGCTTTATAATCATGTGCTCAACAGTTTTACAAAGAACGCTAGTAAGTGAAATAGGTCGGTAGGATTTGATGTCATCAGAGCTTTTCCCCTGGTTTTAGAATAGGGATAATAATTGATTTTTTCCACAACTCTGGAACTATTTCTGTTATCCATGATTTATTTATAATATTTAGGAGACTGTTAAGGTTATTATGATCTATGCCTTGGAGTATCTTTCCCGAGATTGTGTCCGGACCAGCTGACGTGTTTCTGCATTGTGTAACTATCTTCTGTAGTTCTGTCAAGGAAAAGGGTTGGTTGTATGAAAACTTGAAATCTGTGCTGAAATCTAGTGGTATTCCTTCAGAAATAAAGTTTGTAGAGTAATAATTTGCAAGATTTGCTTGACCGACAACGTCAGTTATTGCTCTGTATCCTTCCGTTATATATAGATATGAGTCTGTGTATATGGATACTTTATTTTGAAGATTTCTTAGGATTGTCAATATAAAGTTGATTCATAATGCCTTTAATAAAGACTATTTGCCCACCCCAGAAGCACTCATACACCTCCAAACAAGCAGACTCCCAATCCCATGTTTCACTGTTGGCATTGATTTCTTGGGATGCATTTCTGTATTGCGCTTTCTCCATACCATTCGTCTCCCGTCCGATCCAAATATGTTGTATTTACTTTCGTCTGTAAACATAATCTTTTTCCTGAAATCTGGACTTTCATTAACGTATTTGTTGGCGAAAGACAATCGCATCTTCCGATTCTTCTCACTTACAAAGAATTTTCGTCTCACAACACGGCCATGTAAACCTTTATTTCTGCATGCATTTCGAACAGTGCTTACGGAGACTGCTGTTCACATGTTCTTTAGATCTGATGTTAATGTAGGAGCACTTATTTTGGGATCCTTCTTTATTGAACGTACCAGAAACCGTCTGTCAGATGATGTCAATAGAAATGGACGCCCAGTACGAGAACTGTTTTGAACGGTTAGAGTGGCAACAGATTGTTTTATGATTGACTCCACAGTTGAACTTGGTCTACCAACCAGATCAGAAATCTTGTCGTACGATTTACCATTTCTACGGAGCTTTATAATAAGTTCTCTTTCGGAAACACTTGTCTCTTTACTTTTACGACCCATTACAGAATTTCTAGAGTCTCACTACATTAAAATTTTCACTGAAGAACCTTTTAAGTAACTTACAAGATGACGTCAATTAACTACATCGTAATGGCTAAACCAATCACAAAATATAACTAAAAATATTTGTATTTATTTTTATGTACGAATACATTTTTCACCACAAGATATTGGATTGTTACAGTTTTGTAAATATTTATTCATGTATAAAATAATTTTTGTGTAAATTTCACGTGAAACTAGTGAAAATATGTTCTATTATGTATTTATTAGTAACGAAAATGGGATTTATGTTTATAATTTTTATAAACGGATCTCTTTTAAATCACTTGTTGTACTGTGCGAATATTTTTTACTCACTGTGGTTTTGAAACTAAATTATAACTTTTTAAAAAAGACATTAAAAATAAATCATTTTGTAATTTATCTCGAATAAAAAAATTTCCAATATTAAACTCAAAAAACTCAACGAGTATATAAGAAAGCTGGAAACAATATTGACGGAATTCCAAGAATAGATTTCAAGACTTAAACTTTTTTACATCGTTTCTTGATTTTATTTTTTTGTATCCATTTGAAATTAATATAATTCAAGATGAGTTATCCATTTTCAATATAATTATGACCAACCATTTGGAGAGTTAGAATTGAGATGCAGGAATATCAAGCTTTACAATTGAAATATAAATTGACGCCGATTACTGAATTTTGGAAATTTGCACCGGAATCAAAGTATTTAAACAAGGCTGCTTATCGAATTAATTCAATATTTTCGGAACGTACTTACGTGAATTCTTTTATTCCACTTTAAAGTTCGTGAAATCCGAACACCGATCAGTATTAACTAACCAGCATCTCAAATAATTACTGAGGAGTGCTGTCACCGATTATTCACCAAATTATTATCCAGAAAAATAAAACATGCATTAAATTTTTAATATTTATATTCAATACACATATGTTGTACTTTTGTTTCCAATAAATGTACTTTCTGTAAAATATTTTTAATTTTTTTTGCATACCTTTTAAATACGTATTTAATTGCGGCTCGCGAAAAATTCCATATTTTGAAAAAATGGCTCGGACTATTAAGGAGCTTGGCCATCCCTGTTACAGTATTTAATTTTTTTTTTGCCACCATACTTGTAGTTTTAAATGGCTTCTAGTTTTAACTACGTATGAGTGGTTTCTACATCTGGCTACAATGCTGATGTAATCGAAGCATACGAAGTTTTGTTGAGCCTGGTCTTTTAAAAATCCATTTAAAAGACAAAATCACAGCTTAGAAAACAACTTCCTTTAAAATAATCATTAGGAATAAATTTAAAATTGTTTTAAGGAATTAATGCTGTCTAAAACAAATAAAATATTTTGAAGTATTTTGTTGGCCCCTGCGTGCGCAGCGCCCCCTTGAGTCATAAAAAAGAAACCGGCAGTAGCGGTGTGAGATTCGGAGAAATAAAGTATGCGTTTTATGCAGTCCTTGAGTGAGTATGAATTGAGTTAAAAACTGAGCTATTTTACAATGGTCATAGTCTCGCAGGAGAAAACCAGCAACCTATGGATCTATATTATGGCTATGAGGGATAATTTACGCCTCTGCTGAGTATCTCAACGTAATTGAGGTATGTGACTGAGTAATTTACATGTTTTGAAAATGTATCTTTATATATATTGAAGTATTAATAACTATTCAAAATGTTTAAAGGCGTAAAAGAGGGTTTGATATTAATTGCTATTGAATTAGGGGAAGATGTTAATGAGAAAATGACTGTTTCAGAATTGTGCAGTATTATAAAACAAAACCAGAAGTACGTGACAGAAAGATTCCGTTGTAGAATTAGCAAATACGATAATTGAGTGAAAGTCCGATGAGTTGCGGTAACTAGAGTTAGAGAAAATTAAGCTCGAACAGGGAAAATCTAAAGAGCTTCAACAAGTAGAATTAGAAAAAATTAAACTTGAAAGAACGAAAATGGAATTAGAAATTGTTCGCGTGAAAGCGGAATCTAAATCAAATTCAGAAGGGGAAAATGTTGAAAATAATCAGACTGAATCTTTAGACTCTCTCATAAAAAGTGTCCGCACTTTAACTATTAAAACTCCTAGTAGACTTGAGGGTTGGAGTTATTTTTTTGCATCTTTAGAAAGGGCCATTATTTCAAAAAACGTCATTGATAAATACAAAGCAGAGATTTTGTTAAATTTGCTTGGGGAAAGGGCGACTAATTTGATAACTTACATAAAGGATGACGAGTTAAACGAGTATTCTAAAGCAAAAACAATAGTACTTCGAGAATTTGAGCCTACCCCTCAATCATGTTTAGAACATTTTAGGAAAGCCCACCGCCAACCAAATGAAACATATGTACAATTTGCATCGCGATTAACGACGAGCCGGAAATATTATTTACAATTGAGGAAGGTAACAGATTTCGAAATTATCAAAGATTTAGTTGTGTCGGATAAAATATGCCAGACCTTAGATAATGAAATTACGTGTCATATTATTATGAGACAGGCTGACACATGGTTTAAACCCTCTGAATTAGGCAAAGAAATTAATTTATATTTTACTTCCACAGGTAAGACTTTGGTGGAAAACTCAAAATTTAATAAATTGTCAGAGTCAAAATACACGTCGAGAGTTTTCCTTTCGGAAGTTGAAAATAATAAGTGTGTTTTATCATGTAATGAGAATCACCCCACATGTAAATGCCCTAATTATAAAAATGTCAGTAAATGAGCGTATTGAGTTTGTAAAATCAAATCACTTCTGTCTTAATTGCTTGGGGAATAATCATAGGGTAACGACTTGTAAATCAAAACATTTGTGCATATCTGTAAATAGCGTCATCATGCCACACTTCATTTGCAGTTAGAGCAAAAGCGAGAACGTTTATCGGCGCTTAATGAAAATGTAAATACTCTTAATGCGAAAGTGAGTTCCTTCCCCTCCCCCACAGCTTTAGAATTCGTTCCTACTGGCAATGAACAAGAGCCACGAGGTCAGGATCAAAATTGCTTGGCGGTGACTAGTTATACTTCTTCAACAAATTCGAAGTCAGTACTATTTAGCACTTTTGTTTTTTAACAGATGACTTGGAAAATGTTTTACGCGTTCGTGGTTTATTAGACGTTGGGGCCAGTGCTAATTTTTTTGAGTAAGAGTTGCGTTGACAAGCTTAATTTAAGAAAGCAAAAAATATTGGAGTTTCAGGTTTAAATGGAATGTCTCTGACAATTAAATCTAAAGTTAATGCTACGATTGTTAATGATGTAAGAAATTTCAAATTAGATTTAGAATTTTTGGTTGTTCCCAGTTTTACAAATTTGAGCCCTTTAAGGCAAATTGATATTTGCGTTACGGAATTAAAAAAGCATTAAGTTAGCGGATTCGGGATTTAATGTTCCAGGTCCAATCGATTTAATTCTGGGAGCAAAAAAGTTTTTTTGGGCTATTAAAACATGACAGAATTTACCCTACTAATACTAAATTAATTTTACAAAACACAGTATTCGGATTTGTAGTGAGTGGTAGTGTACCAATAGCAACTGAGACTGATGTACACTGATGGCTTATAAACGAGGGTGCCAACTTAAACAAAATTATGCGGAATTTTTGGGAAATAGAACAAATTGAAGAAACACAGAAATTTGAAACTGCTGAGAGAATTGAAACTAATAATCATTTTATAAAAACTCATAAAAGGGATAAATCAGGAAAATTTGTGGTACAGATGCCATTTAAACAAGATCCGAAATTACTGGGAGAGTCTAGAAAAATTGCAGTCAAAAGATTAAATTCCTTGTGGAATAAGTTAGAAAAGAATCCACAACTTCTGGCATTATATCGTCAATTTATGAGTGAATATGAGTGCTTGAATCATATGTAAGAAGTTCCTATGACGCAAGAACCTGAAGTAGTCTACTATTTACTCATCATGCAGTTTATAGACCACAGAAAACGAGTACGAAATGTAGAGTTGTGTTCACAACGCTTCACAAATTACTTCAACTGGTGAGTCATTAAATTCCATATAGCTAAATGGTGGTGTAATTCAAGATGATTTATTTGCTATAATATTGAGGTTTAGAAAACATCTTTTTGCTTTTACTACCGACATTCAAAAAATGTATAGAACGATTTGGATTGATCCTGCACTAAGAGACTTGCAAAGAATTGTATGGAAAGATAATAAGGAAGCGAATATTAAAAAACGTATCAACTATGCACAGTGACGTATGGAACCACTAGTGCTCCATATTTGGCTCAGAGATGTCTTAAACAGTTTTGTACTGATGAACAACTGAAATTTCCATTGGCTTCTCAAGTAGTTTAGAAGTATATGTAAATGGATGACATATTGAGTGTAAAGTGTCTAAAGCAAGAATTAACTCAAATATTTAAAACTTGTGGTATGGAACTACATAAATGGAAAAGTAACCGTCCAGAATTAAGAGAATTTTCTGAAGATTCAAATGACTATAGCTTTGATCAAACAAAAACATTAGGGTTGTTATGGAAGGCCAAAAGTTATGAGCTTTCCTACAATATGCCCAAAAAGGATGCTTCTGTGTTTACAAAGAGAAGTTTTGCCCATAATTGCCCGCATCTTTGACCCACTTGGTTTGATGGGACCTGTGCTTACAAAGGCTAAGGTTTTTATGCAACGTCTGTGGAGGTTATCAATAGACTGGGATGAAATACTGCAATCAGATGTCGTAAAAAATGGTTACAGTTTTTTGATGTAATTCAATGGGTTGTGTGACATTAACTGTATTAAAATTAATCGATGTATGCTACCAGAAAATGTTGTAAAAATTGAACTCTTTGGATTCTCGGATGCATCGGAGGGCTACTACGGTGCAGCACCTATCTAAGATGCAAATCAGCCAGTGATGAAGTAACTTTACATATAGTGTGCAGCAAGGGAAGAGTTGCACCAATCAAAACACTTTCGATTCCACGACTTGAACTGTGTGCAGGTGTATTGCTATCTAAATTGATGAAAAAGGTGAGCACTTCCCCAGAACTTAAGATAGATCACAATTGGATTTTTTCGGACAGAAAAATTGTTTTGTCCTGGATTCAGAAGTCTCCAGCAGAATTGAAAACCTTTGTCGCTACCAGAGTAGCTAAAATACAAGTTCTGACAGATGTCTTACAATGGAGGCATATATCATCGGAGCGAAATCCTGCAGTCCAGCACAACTGAGAAATAATTCTTTGTGGTGGCATGGACCACTACTTATCATCGAGGAAGTAGAGACACTTAACAACTGTGGAGAGCTAATTAACGAGGACTTAGAACATTTTAATACAGAACTGGTTAAGAGTGAACGATGGTTCAAGAGACCTGTTTTCCTAGTGACTTTTAATTCTTTAACTGAGGAGTTACTTAGTGTTACTAACAATTATACTAAACTTGTACGTGTTTTAGCTTTTCTTTATAGGTTCCTTAATTGCAAATCACAGCAAAAGGCAACTGACCCCCTGCAGTGTAAGGAAATTAAAGATGCTGAATTTGTCTTAGTAAAATTAGTTCAAGAGTGTTTTGAAAGGGAAATTACAGGCCTTCAGAAGGATGGTAATGTGCCTGTAGATAGTAAGTTAAAAAATCTTTTCCCATTATAAGATGAAAGGGGTGTTGTAAAAGTTAGTGGAAGACTAGCCAACAGTAAGTTTAATTTTAAAAAAGGTTTCCTATAATTTTACCTATCAATCATAAACTGTGATGATTTCTGAAATATTTCATAAGAACTATTTATATATTGGCCCACAAGGGTTATTGTTTCTTTTTAGACTAAGATTTTGGCCTTTAAGTGGACGTAACCTTTGTAGAAAACTAGTGCATAATTGTGTTATTTTCTTTAAAGCAAAACAAGTACCTTGGCTATAGCTCATGGGACATTTACCTGAAGAGAGTATAACCCCAAACTTTCCATTCAATTGTGTGGGTGTAGATTTTTTTGGTCCTTTTTATATAAAATATCCCAATCAAAGAAAAGAAATGTATAATAAAATTTATGTGTGTATTTTTGTTTTGTGACTAAAGCTTGTCATTTGGAGATGGTAACGGACCTCTCTAGTGATGTCTTTGTATCTACATTTAAGAGATTTTTAGCAGAAGAGGGAAAAGTGCCCACATATTTTCTGATAACGCTACTAATTTTTTTGGCAGTAACTCCGAATTAAAGTAATTGAGTAAATTAGTTAGCAGTTCAGATGAAAACTTGAGTAATTATTTGTCCAAAGAAAAGGTTGAGTGGACTTTCATTCCCCCTAGATCCCCGAATCATGGTAGACTTTGGGAGGCAGGTGTCAAATCTGCGAAATACCATCTTAAACGTGTAGTAGGCAATTTAAAACTAATCTTTGAGGAATTCTTAACTGTAATTGATTAGACTGAGGCAATTCTTAATTCTCGCCCATTGCATCCCCTATCATCTGACTTAAATGATTATAATGTCTTGACACCTGGCCATTTCTTGATAGGCAGACCTATAACAGCAATTGTAGAACGCAACATCCTAAATTTACATGACAATAAATTAAAATAATAGCAAAAATTATCTAAGATAGTGCAGACATTTTGGAAGCATTGGTCTAACAATTATTTAAGTGCAATACAAGAAAGATCAAAGTGGAGGTTCACCAAAGAGAATGTGCAAGTTGGCACTATGGTGATTTTAAAATTAGATAATGTACAGGTTTGTAACTGGCTATTGGGCAGAATAATGCAAACATTCCCAGGAAAGGAGAAAAAGGTGAGAGTAGTTTTAGTTAAAACGAAGAATGGAGTTTTTAAAAGGAGCATTAATAAAATTTGCATTTTGCCATTGCCTAATTAAGGAGTAAGAACCCTATCAAATATATCTTTGTATCATTATGTATTTAGTGTAGTTTATTATTAATAGTGTGTATCATTGTACTCATTTATTGTATAGTGCGTTAATATTTTTCTTGAGATTTCAATTTGTTGAATGTACCATGTCAACGCCGGAATGTTGGCGCCTGCGTGCGCAGCGCCCCGCATGAGTCATAAAAAAGAAACTGGCAGTAGCGATGTGGGAGTCGGAGAAATAAAGTGTGTGTTTTATACAGTCCTTGAGTGAGTATTAATTGAGTTAAAAACTGAGCTATTTTATATAGTTGAAATAAAAACGTTTTATGCAATTAAAAATAATTTTTTCCAAAGAATTAATTTTATGCTAATATATTCCTCACACTAGTCTTGTAGCAGCTGAATGATTAACTGTCCGATCTTCAACTCTCTGGCTTTGGATCAACAGTTCCAGGGTTCGAGGCCCACCTTGGACATGCGTGTTTATAATGGTTTGGAAACCACTTTAAACCTTCGATCTTTATCTAATTAGCCCTCCTGTGAAAAAAAATGATCGGTGAGCCACACAAACTAGCCTTCAAATCAGATCGTGGGTTCAATTCTCACATCTTGTTTTGACATAATTCAATTAATTTTTTTTTCGTTTACGTTTCTTTTAATTTTTAAGTCTGCTTTTATTAGGCTATTTTTTAAAACTTTTTCTCCCTTTCAACATTTGAACAAATCTACCCATCTAAAAATCGTATGGTTGAACAATTACTCATACTATTGGATTTAATATGTTAACCATTTTTAATTAGAAGACAATTTAATTTGATTAAAATTGGCTTATGTGAAAATAAGAAAATTATCATGCTAATAATAGTAAATTTGTAACTAAATGTTGCATCATTTTAAGGATTACATTAGGTGTGAAATTGATAAAGTGTTGAGTCAGCCACATTTTTTAGTATTATAAATGCGACCTTCTTTATAATTGTGTTTTTTTTACTAAAATTCTCTCCTAATTTGGATGACAGACATAATATCTATTAAAGATGTTTAAAAGTTGGTCGATATAACTTTCTAATGTGTTTTACTCTCATGAAAATTTCTAGATTTATGAATATAAGTCTTGATTACGAGAAAATTCAGGTTTTGCCACGCTTTTATTTACTATTTAATAAACTCATGTGGGAGAGAAAGACTTTTGAAGCCCAAAATTCTGATATATATATATTGAGTTAAAAATTTTTCTCTAAAAGCTGAACGGAATATATCTATCTTTACCTTATATTACAAGTAGGCTACACGAATTCTTAAGTATCCAGATGTAAACGAAAATTTGAGTATTAGCAAATTTTAACTTTTCGAATATTTTAAATCCTAACTTAGAAATTTTATTTAAAACTATTAAAATTATAAATATTTTCTTAACATAAATATGCTGTCCTAATTATCTAGAGTTCCGCTAAATATTGGCGTGCGATAGAGCTTCTGGAGAAATGACTTCAGTCTTAAACATCAAAAAGAGACATAAAAAGTTAATCTTTTATTCTTCTTGTTTCTATATTTATTTTCTGTCATCGCCATTAGAAATAATTAAAAAAAAAAAAAAAAAAAAAAAAAAACCTATAGAGTTTTACTACGTTCTAAAATTCCAAGAACATGCTTTAAAGTAATATTTGTTCTCGCGTGCGAAATCATCCAGATTATTTCTACAAGAAATTGACCCCTAAAATTTTTTTGGCCTTGCAATATGGGGTGCGCTGCTTTACTTTTCCATCTGAACCGTAATTTGGTGTGGAGTTCGAATTCCTTAGACACTCATGCCATATGTACCCATTTAAGGGATTGGCAACTATTTACAAACCCGGTAACTACAGACAGGTGTCATAGACAAGGTACATCCATGTCTGTGAACATGGATTCGAATATAGGACCTTCTATCCGCAGTTAGTCACGCTGGCCACTAGACAGGGTGGGTGGCTAAATTATTTGCTGAATATTTTGAAGATATAAAAAGAATTTTATATGCTAGGTTGAAATAATTTACATTTTCAAAATTAACTATTAATTTTTTTCTACCACTTAACCTCTGCGCGCCTGTTAAGAAAATAATTCTGAATCATAATCTTATTATTAATGATTGCATACACTTAACATTATAATGAGGTACTTTAAAGCAACAAACAGTTGAAATAAATTCAAGAAATGTATGTCGTTCTGGTTAGTTAAATATATCCAAAGGATGAAAGAATCGAAATTAAAATTCAGTACGACAACAATTTCACTGTTTCCGGGACTTGTTATTTTGATTTAATTTTTTGATACAATGTCCTAGTTTAAATTTGTTCAATAAACCTCTGTCATTAATATTTCTAGAAGTTGCTAGTTGCGAATGTAACTAGCCTATCGTGTGCAGAAAATGAATGACCTTTGACCTGCTAACAATCTGGTCTGAGTTGCCCTTGGGACCATTGAGCGGTAAACATGCCTTTGTTTCTGTATGTTTTTAAAACAGGCGTTTTGTGTGAAATGTTTTTAGTTTTTACGAATAATTGATAACAGTGGCTAGTAATTGAATATTCATTACCTTTGTTTTCAGTTCGTTTGTTCTATTCCCATCTTTAGTTTGGAAATTTGTAGTGATTCCTATTCATTATTAAAACGCATCTGCAATACAGTTCCCGAACCCTGCTCGGGTCAACCTTGCATAAATTACATGGTTTGAAAAAAGTTGTTTTAAGCAATTTTACGATGAGTTCAAACCAATGTAATAGGAACAGAAAATAAAAAAAGGTTTTAATTTTTTGAAATGAATCAGTTGATGTTTTAAATTAGCCAGCGACCAAAGGCAGCCTTCTGTGCAGCCATTTTCAATTGCACTCTGGAGAAAATGTCCCTGGACATGTATAATAAAATTTTTGTTTGTAGCAATTGAAAGGAATGTATTTTTAAATATAATGGATTATTTTTTTATTAAGAGTATGGAAGGTTGCAAATAAAGAAAAAAATCTGAACTCGAATATATTTTACAAACAAAAATATACTTCTTACAGAAACAGATTAAAAATAAAAATATCTAAGAAGGTTAATAGACATTCTTTTCTAGCATTAATATCGCCAGCTATATATATATATATATATATATATATATATTTTATGTTATAAACAGAAAATTAAAAGGTTGTAAAAGAGATTAAATAAATTTGTTATTGCTGTGCCCGATAACTGCGTTATGCATGGATTGTCATTTTCGTTTTGTGTTGTAAATATGATGCGTAGTGTGTGACTAAGTAAGCGAATCAAATATTTTTTTATTTTACTTTATTAATTTAAAATACTCCTTTTTATTTTAATAAGTTTATTTTAGTTAATAGTGCTGATTAAGTATTAGTTAGCATTCTTTTAACAATATTTTAGTCGCATTGAATGTTTAATTATCCCTCGTGTGCAAAAAATTACTTCTGAGCAGCAAACCAAAGCAAACTTATGTTATCGAATAAATTAACATTCGCCTTACAGTATTTCGTTGAGTAAGTTTGATTATATTTACATTTAATTGCATGTTTCGTAAGAGAATGAGGTATCGTAATTTTTTTCTATACACATATTTGTTTTTTAAAATTAAATTTATGGTAATCTTCTTTTTTTACAGATATCCTATACATTATCGTATAAATGACTAATATATTTTGAGGTAAATTGTAGCATGCGTATGAAAATTACATTTCGCGCCTGGAATGTTTTAATTCTCTCATGCCATTTTTTCTGCGAAAAATAACTTGTTTTATTTTAAAGCAAAATATTGTGTTTTCTTATTCATTCAACATGTCAAGCCGATTGTTTGTGAATACTTCGCATATAATGATATTCGGATTGGTGCTTCTAATGTTTCCATAATCATTGTTTTTATGTCGATTCAGTTACCCCATTTTCTTCAGAACTGTGTTCACACTCAAAAGTTTTATTACAGCTCTTTTTGTGTAACATTTTTTTTTATAAATAGCATTTCACCACTATCCAATGTAGTTAATCTTATGCAGCTGCCAAATTCTTCGAAAAGAACCTTTTCACCATTTCTTTTTATACCCACCCTGTAATTCACCTGCATGTGGATGGCACATTTTACATCACGTGTTTCATCTTTTATTGCTTCCATTCATTATTACATCATGAATGTTCCTATTACATTTGTCTCGTATCATCTTTATTTTGCGAACTGAGATATAATTTTATGGTTGTAAATGTTCCTCATCTCCTTTTTTTGTATTTTTAATGCCTATAAGGATAAACATTTGCTATTAAACATTTGAAAATTTCAATTCTCCTTCATACTCAATATTAATAACTTATTGTACAGTCTGTTTACGAATTTTTTATGCAAAAATCATTTAAAACAATTATTTTTATTTTAATTATGACGCATTACATACTAATGGGAAAATTTATACTAAGCGTTCGAAACGCACTTCTATTTTTAATGCGGAATTGAATTTTTTTTGTATACTTTGTGAAATGTTTTTAGGATGCTGGAAGTGATTTGTGTGTGTGAATCCTTGTAGTAATTGTGATTTTCAAATAGATTTGGAAAATAATTTTCAAAAAACTTAGTTTCTAAAAACCATGATAATTAGAGGCTTTTGAGAATTTTTTTCCCGAAGAATAGAATGGTGACTATCTTAAAACTCAAATTTTTAGGGTTGACGTAATCACTGCTTCAGAAAAAAAGATTATTTATTAAACATTGATGTTGAAAAGAACTAATAGAAAATATAATATTCTTACTACTTTAGGCCTTGTAAAAATCCTAATCACAGGAAATAACTTTTTTTAATTTTTAGTTGTAAGTTGTAAGTTGAAAGCAAGTAAGTTGAATACTTTGGTAGGGAATTAGGCGTTTGTTACACAGTATCGTTTGTCAGAACTTAACGGGAACGTAACTTAACGAATTTCCAAATTATTAGGAACGCTACATAAAAAAATTTCTGTGTTTAAATCGTGCATTAGCATTTGTTTCCTTTGAAATTTCGCATCATTTACTATTTGATATCTATATTTTTACTACCAGTTTCTCTATGCACCTACATGGTAAAACGTACTCTTTAACGCACATTTTGTAAAAGTAGCTCCATCATATTTCCTGTAAATTTTTAGCTTTGTCAAAATTGTGCTTTAGGCATTAATTAAAAGCTGAAAGATTTTTTGAATGCCATGTGCGAATATTTCAGTGGAATCCTCCCTTGTGAGGTATGCTGAATTTATAGGTGAATAATTAGCGCTTTGGTTTGTGCAGTTTAAGAACATATGAAATAATAGCTCCTTGCTATTATTTCATAGGTGTGAAGAATAATTTTACACACGGTTAACTTATTTCTATATTTATTTAACATCTATGCCACACAGAGAAATCACACACGCAACACAAAAACGAAAACATAAGAACATTAAAACAAAAATAACTCTGACAATCATACTCGAGCAGAAGCAGTCTCTAGCGTTAGAGCTCATCTGGTTCTCTCAGTTCGTTTATGACCGTTAGAGGGCGTTGCTCTGTTACACTGTATGGAATTATACAGTTAATAATTAAAGTTAAGAATTGTGTGTATTCTTCAAAATTTTAAACCCTGGTTGTAAAATAAGCATAGATAAAAAAAAAAGCCCTCAAAGATATTATTTGTTATAATTGAGCGCATCTTTTATGCGTACTTTGCTTACAGTGAAATTACTCTTTAATGATAGTCCGAAAGTTAGGCATTCCAAATTCCCATTAGGTAGTTTTGCACTGTAAATACAAGTATGGAATCTTTATTAAAATGTTTGCTTGGACGCACACTCACATTCTTTCACTTTTTAAGTATCCTGATATTTTAAATATTCTAAATAAATATCAAATCTCCTCTTATAGAAATTGATTAAAATAACCTAATAAAATTGGTTGTGAGAACGGCTAGTACTTTAGCCTTCGGTCTGTCAGTGCGTAGTTTTGATTCCCATCTCAGTCGTAGTTATTTGCAATGATTCAGAATCCGTTTTACACTAGGCCCTCATGTTAGTTCTTTTCTGTTAAAGATGGTAAAGCAGTAAAGAAACTTATCCAAATGATTGAATCATGAGACCTAAAATCGTTAGTATCGTACTTCAATTCCAACGGATTCTAAGAGGTAGGTCTTCGGTAGGGTTTTTACATAATAACTTGTTCTTTTGAATTAGTTTTTTTTTTGTAAGTGCTAATGATCGCCTACGTACTTTGCATTTTATGGTAAATGCTTCATTTGCCAAATCAATTAACTCCATAAGACAAGAAGTTGAGAAAAAGTATAAAATAGTATGCATTGAAA